>UESW01003952.1:1256882-1649350 GCA_900491605.1 Calamus simplicifolius
AAATATTTAAAAAATATTTATGAGCATGCTAATGATTCTACTAAAATTACTTGTTTTAAATGTGAAAAAATAGGGCACAAAGCTTATGTTTGTCAAACACAAAAGATAAGAAAAATATGGGTTCCAAAAGGAACCATCTTGACTAACCCTAAAGGACCCAAGAAAGCTTGGGTACCTAAAAATAAAATTGAAATTGTGTATGCAGGTGTGTCTTGCAACCCGAGCAATTAAAAGACAATGGTACTTGGATAGCAGGTGTTCAAGACACATGACCGGTGATGAATCGCAATTCCTCACTTTGGAAGCAAAAGATGGAGGTCCTGTTACTTTCGGTGATAATGGCCAAGGAAAAATAATTGGCATTGGAAAAATAGGTATCACACCTCATGCTTATATTGATAATGTTTTGCTTGTGAAAGGACTGAAACACAATTTCCTTAGCATTAGTCAATTATGTGACAAATGATTTAATATTACTTTTGAATCATCTCTATGCATTGTTAAAAATTCTGCTAATAAAAGCATGAAATTTGTTGGTCATAGGCATGGTAATGTATACATTGTTAATTTAAATGATTTGCATGATCAAAATATTGATTGCCTAGTTGCTACAAACAATAAAACTGATAATAGTTGGTTATGGCATCGTAGGCTAGCTCATGCAAGCATGGATTTACTATCTAAATTAATTAAGAAGGATTTAGTACATGGTTTTCCAAAACTTGTTTTGAAAAAGATAAGATTTGCAATGCTTGTCAATTTGGAAAACAAGCCCGAGTATCTTTTAAATCAAAGAATTTAGTTTCAACCACTAGACCTTTGGAGCTCTTGCATATGGATTTATTTGGTCCTACAAGAATAACTAGTTTAGGAGGTAAAAGATACGGTTTTGTTGTTATTGATGATTTCTCTTGCTTTACATGGGTTTTATTTCTATCTAGTAAAGACGAAGCATTTCCAACATTTTAAAAATTATTTAAAAGAATTACAAACAAAAAGAATTCTTTTGTTTTATCAATATGAAGTGATCATGGAAAAGAATTTGAAAACAAATCTTTTGAAGAATTTTGTAATGAAAATGGAATTGAACATAATTTTTCTGCACCAAAAACACCACAACAAAATGGAGTAGTTGAAAGAAAGAATAGAACATTAGAGGAAATTGTGTGTACCATGTTGTGTGAAAGCAATCTTCCAAATATTTTTGGGCAGAAGCTATTAACACTGCATGTTATATTTTAAATCGTGCATTAATCAGACTTGTTTTGAAAAAAGACTCCATATGAACTTTGAAAAGGAAGAAAACCTAATATAAGTTACTTTCATATTTTTGGATGCCGATGTTTTGTATTAAATAATGAAAAATCAAACCTTGATAAATTTGATGCTAAGTCTGATGAAGGAATTTTTTTCGGATATTCTTTACATAGTAGAGCTTTTAGAATATTCAATAAAAAGACTTTATTAGTTGAAGAATCAATTCATGTTATCTTTGATGAATCTAATAATCTTCCATCAAGGAAGGGAAAAGGTATAAATGATGCAGATGACATTGAAGATCAATTCAAGGACATCACATGAAGGATAAGAACGACTCAGATACACAAGAGGTAAATGGAGAAGGAAATGCTGACCTACCTGAAGCCTCACAAGGTAATGATGAATTAGAAAGAGGTTGGAGGTATGTACTCAGTCACCCTAAAGATCAAATTATTGGTGATCTTTCTCAAGGAGTTAGAACTAGATCATCATTTAGAGATGCTTGTAATAACTTAGCATTTGTATCTAAAATTGAACCTAAATGTTATGATGATGCTAAAAATTATGTTGATTGGATTAATGCCATGCATGAAGAACTTAACCAATTTGAAAGAAATAACGTTTAGACTCTTATTGAAAGACCTCATAATCATCAAATTATTGGAACTAAATGGGTTTATAAAATAAATTAGATGAAAATGGTAATATAATTAGAAATAAGATAAGATTAGTAGCTAAGGGTTATAATCAAGAAGAGGGGATTGATTTTGATGAAACTTATGCCCCTGTTGCTAGATTAGAAGCTATTAGATTACTTCTTGCTTATGCTAGTTATATGAATTTTAAATTGTATCAAATGGATGTTAAAAGTGCTTTCTTAATGGATACATTGCTGAACAAGTTTTTGTGGAACAGCCACCTGGCTTTGAAAATCACTTGTTTCCAAACCACTTTTCAAATTAAACAAAGCTTTGTATGGTTTGAAACAAGCACCCCGGGCATGGTATGAAAGATTAAGCAAATTCTTGATTAGTAATAATTTCATTCGAGGAACTGGATACAACTTTATTTATTAAAAGGCAAAATAAAGATATATTAGTTATTCAAATCTATGTCGATGATATCATATTTGGTGCCACTAATGAATCTTTGTGCAAAGACTTTGCTAAGCTTATGCAGGGAGAGTTCGAGATGAGTATGATGGGTGAGCTGACCTACTTCCTCGGACTACAAATTAAACAAAGCAAAGATGGGATCTTCATAAGCCAATCCAAATATACAAAAGAAATGATCAAGAAGTTTGGCATGGAGACATCTAAGAGTATCGGTACCCCTATGAGCTCATCATGTAGACTTGAAACTTATAATTCTGAAAAATCTGTTGATTTAAAATTATATAGAGGTATGATTGGATCTTTGTTATATTTAACTGCTAGTAGGCAGATATTTTATTTAGTGTTTGCATGTGTGCAAGATATCAAGCCAATCCTAAAGAATCACACTTGCTTGCTGTTAAAAGAATATTTAAATTTAAATGGAACAGTAAATTTAGGTATATGGTATGATAAACAATCTAGCATTGATTTAATAGGATACACTGATTCTGACTTTGCTGGATGTAAATTAGATAGGAAATCAACCACTGGAACTTGCCAGTTTCTAGGTGTTAACTTAATTTCATGGTTTAGCAAAAAGCAAACTTCAGTAGCACTATCTACGGCCGAGGCCGAGTATGTTGCAGCTGGGAGTTGCTGTGCTCAAATCTTATGGATTAAGCAACAACTAGAAGATTATGGTATTAAACAAAAAGCCATACCTATAAAATGTGATAATACAAGTGCAATTAGTTTAACTAAAAATCCTATTCAACATTCCAGAACCAAACATATTGAAATTAGACATCATTTCATTAGAGATCATGTTAACAATGGAAATGTTGTGATTGAATTTTTAAATACTGAAAAATAAATTGCTGATATTTTCACTAAGCCTTTGATGAAACTAAATTTTATGAAATCAGAAGAGAATTGGGAATGTTTGATCCAACCATTTAATGAAACAATTAATGAATTGATATGATATCTACATCTTTTAAATCAAATCAATTAAAGGGAACTTCCTGTCAAATTAATTGCTTAAGTATGTTGTATGCTTTAAGTCTTTTCATCTTTATGAATGCCAACTGCTATACTTTCTTAAATCCATCCACCAACCGGACATTTAAAGCCTTTTTTGATTTTATTCATGGCAGGCAACCAAACAGTCACCTGGCCAGCTAACCATCAAGCTATCTCCCTATATATACTTTTTACCAAACCAAAATCCTTCATTCCACGATCGTCTCCCTCAGCCGTGCGTCTTCACCGAGCGTCCTCTCTTCCTCTTTAATCCTTCTTTCATTCCTTCCATTAATCCTTCCTTCCATTCAACCTATTAATCTATCTAGAAGAAGTTGATGGCTCCCAAGAAGAAGGCAATCGCTAGAGATGACGATTGTGCCGATCTTCGCCGGAAGTCTTCCACGTCTTCTACTCAAATCAACTCCCTACTTGCTTCAAAATCTTTTGCTCATGGGAGGTTAGTAGACTTTAATTTTTTAGAACAAGAAGGTTTTAAAATCGGTAATCTGTTTAGTTAAACAAGGTTGGGATAAGCTTCTTTCTACCAAAAGACCTATTTATCCTGAACTTATTAGGAATTTTATGAAAATATTTCCTTTGGTAGTGGAACTATTTCTTCCTTTGTGAAAAAGACTAAAATAGACCTAGACGGTAAAACATTAGGATCTGCTTTGAAAATTCCATCTGAAGGTTTCTTAGAAATTCTCCCTAGTGAACGCGGATATAAGATTGGCCTAATCCTTAATATAGATGATACTGAAGCTAGTAAGATTGAAACATTAGATGCAAACATGTTATCTGTTGAAAATCGGCTTTTCCATAGTATCATTGCTAAGATTCTCGCCCCTCGTGCTGGATCATTTAATGTGTAAACGATAGGGACATTTTTAATGTATGATATCTTAATAGAAGACCCTGTTGATTACCTGAATTAATGATGACCGTCATGAGAGAATCTTTGTCCAGATCTAAGGCTGCTTTGCCCTACGAATGTTTCTCACATATGTATTTGAATTTTTTAATATCAAGCTTAAAGGAGAAACTACAGTGGCATTACGTCACTCTGACGTTTTTAATGCTCATTCACTACACCGTATGGATTTTTGCTAAAAGGGATGGCATTTGGTTAAAAGTTAGATCTAGAACAGGACAATCTAGTATGCACCGCCTACTGTGAATCAACCTGCTGTTCTCCTCAAAACTTTTTCACTTATGACTTCAGCCAACCCAATCCATATCTTGCTGCTATGATAGCTGACCAAAATCCTTTTCTACCTGATCCACCTGAAATCAATGTTTCTGGATCATCTTTTCGCAATGACAACCCTGCCTGCTCCTTTTCCAACTGTCAGATTAAGTGATGATCAACTCCGTCATATTATCAATGAATTGACCCTTGCCACTTCTAGTCGAAGCTCTGGTGACAGTGCTTCTTCTATCAATGATCAGACTCTTGTACCACATATTTCTTCTATTTTTGAGAACATGTCTGATTTTAAACTCATTCTTGAAAGGCTTGTTCATGATGTGAACATTCTTAATGGGAGAGTTTTTCACCACAACGAATCTGTCATGGAACGGATCCTGAAGGAGATAAATTTACTTAAAAGCAAGCTTGAAAACTTTGAGACTAAGGATGAGTGGGTAGAATATCAAATAAGATCGAGCCAGACCCAGACCCGGGATGCAGCAAACGCTGTCGATCATTGGACTGCATCCCTCTCTAGGCTGAGTCAACTTTGGAGACTTCATCACTTTTCTGCCCTCTGCGCCTGATGCTTCTTTTCTCATCCGCACCTTTCTGGACTCCACCGTCACGGCCTTCCTCCGTCAAGCCTGAATCTTCAAGCAAGACAAATGTTTCTTTCGTGCATATTTCTTCATCTGATGACGACAAGTGATTGTACTTAACTTATATGTTTTGTAGTATTTGAACAAACTTGTTATGCTTGTTTATGTTTATGCTCTATGACTTGAAACAATGACATGTAATATCTATTATCTTGTACTAATCTGCATGACTGTTTTAATTATGTAATGAATGTTAACATCTCCTTGATCTATTATGCTTAAAGTTATTGCAAGACTCTTCAAACTTCTTTTTGATTAATGACAAAAAGGGGGAGAAGAATGTTGCTTGCATACATTAAGAAATGGAGTAAAATAGTAACTCCATATATTCAGGGGGAGAAAAGAAAAGATTTCACTTATTTATTTTGACAGGGGGAGAAATTAATGTTTTCTGATTACTCCTGTTTACTTATTAAACTTCCATATATACACTTGCTCTTTATATGCTTAAAGGTTTTGTCATCATCAAAAAGGGGGAGATTGTTGACCCCAGATTGATTTTGATGATTACAAAAAATTAAGCAATTCTAAGATTGATACAGGGAAGTTCGGTCGCCTTGCAAGTAAGTATCTTCATGCAAAATTGACTGGTAAGAAAGTACTTCATTTAATTTGCTTTGAATATGATTATTAGCCTTGGAGTTAACTGGTTAGCTAGCTTGTTATTCTATTTAGCTAACTGGCACGACTTTTAGCTAGCTGGGAAAGTTTCACAATGTTTGGACCGAACGTCCTCCTTTTTTAGCTAGCTGGTGAGTTAGTTTGTTAGCTAGCTGGAGCCTTTCAATAACTAAGAAACTTGTCTCAGGTGCCGGCCGAACGTGCTGCTAACTGGAGCTGCTAACTCTCAGGTGCCTGGCCGAACGTCCTTTCTTTTAGTTAACTGGTGAGCTAGCTTGTTAGCTAGCTGAATTCCTTCAGCTAACTAATTCGCTCGTCACAGTGCATTGGCCGAACACCCTCCAATTTTAGCTAGCTGGCTGGATGTCTTGTTAGCTAACTGCAACTCCTTCTAGCTAGCTGCGTTTGCTTAGTTAACTGTTTAGCTATATATGGAGCTAGCTGAGAAACCTTTTAGCTAGCTGACGTTTCATTCAGTTAACTATTCAGCTAACTAACTGTTTTAATTTTCTCCTGCAGCGAGAGGGATTCAATTTCAGTTAGCTAGAGAGCTAACTATGGATGCATGAAACTTTTCCTCTGCTGTTGCTTTTTCCTGATAGTTAACTAAAGAGCTAACTGACCGTTGCTTAGTTAGCTGCCTAGTTAACTAAGTTTCAGCTTTTTACCCTGCTGGCCGTTGCTTTTTTTGTGAGTTAGCTGGAGAGCTAACTAGCAACCCTCTAGCTAACTAAAGAGTTACCTGTGGACGTCTTATTTGTTTTTGGTCTCTCTGGTTAGCTAACTGATTAGCTAGCTAAGGTCCCTTGCTTAACTCTTGGACGATGGCATTCATATCCTCAGCTACTGGAGCTTATTTTTCAGTCACCACCGCCTGATCTTTTATGAGAGCTCTTTCTCTCTTACTCTCTCTCTATTGCTATTTCAAGCTATATTTAACTTTTGATTTTTAAATTTTTACAGTGCTCATCCTTCCTCAAATGGAGATCTGCATTCATGCTTAAGGGAAATATGTTTAACGGTTATATTTTCTTCCCGTTATTATTTCTTTATTTCTTATGTATCTAACGGATATCTTCTTGTTAGATGGTTATAAATAGCTGGGATTAGAAGCACACCTTGACGATTTTTGAAAAAGAAAGTTCAAAGAGAGAAAAATCCAAGAAAAGAGCCTTCATTGCATATTTGTTGAGTGGTTGCTGGGCATTCAAGTTCATTCCTTGCTCCGAAAGGTCGTCCGAATCATTGAAGCTTTTCAAGCATTCAAGACTTCAGCTGCTTCAACCTAGTTCATTTATTGCTGAGTTTATTGCTTCAAAAGTTGTAAAGTATTCCGAATATCTGCTCATTGTAGGAGCTTCTCCTTTACATACTCTGATTATCTTGTAAAAGGGTTAGTGAACCTTGGTTTGTTATTGGCTTCCTTGTGCCGTTTAAACAAGAGGACTAGCCTAGGTTTGGCTAGGGTCTTTTGGCTTCCTTGTGCCGTGAAACAAGAGGACTAGCCTAGGTTTGGCTAGGGGTTTTTGGCTGCCTTGTGCCGTATAAACAAGAGGGCTAGCCTGGTTCGGCTAGAGGTTGTAATCGTTGTGATACGATTAGTGGAATTCCCAAAGGTGTTGGGGAGTGGATGTAGGTGCTGAGTTTGGCACCGAACCACTATAAACTTCTGTGTGTTTGTGGTTGTTTGCTTTTCTGTTGTTATTATTCTGTGCACCCACTTCACCGCTGCAAATCAAAATTAGGGTTAAAAGCACATATATCTGCATAGCTATTAAATTTTTTAAATAACCCAATTCACCCCCCTCTTGGGTTACTATATCTGGGCAACAGGGGTCCTCCCCGCCATGGCTATATGGGGAGGGAGGAGGGAGTCTTCCCCTCCACCCATCTCCATCAACAATTCAGGTATCTTTCCCCCCCTTCGTCCACTATTTCAGAGAGAAAGAGTGGCAAAGAGAGGGAGAGCAGGAGGGATTCCTCCCGTTGCCATTACCGGCCGCTTGAGGTGGCCGGAGGAGGGAGAGAGGAGGAGATACCGGCTGCTTGAGGCAGC
This sequence comes from Calamus simplicifolius, assembly GCA_900491605.1. Taxonomy (NCBI): domain Eukaryota; kingdom Viridiplantae; phylum Streptophyta; class Magnoliopsida; order Arecales; family Arecaceae; genus Calamus; species Calamus simplicifolius. Next base: position 1,264,791 of record UESW01003952.1, read on the forward strand.
CGAGTGGGCATTGGAGGGCCGCCGGGCGGCCCTCCCTTCATCGCGGATGGTTCGGGCCCGGCGGAGTGCCTGCCGGCTCACCGGGCCTGGGCTGTGGTCGGTAGCCTCCATCGGCGCCGGGGCAGCGTCCGGTGGAGGTCCGGCCGGCCATGGTGGCTGGCCGAGCCACCGGCACGGGTGGTAGCTACGGCGGGCAATGGGAGAAAGAGAGAGAAATAAAGGGAGAGAGAGAGGGAATGGGAGGCGCCGTGGCGATGGCCGGCTCCGGGCCGGTCGTCGGCGGCCGGCCTCCCCCGGGAGTGGCCGTCGGCAGCCCGGCCGCCGGCACAACCTCCCCTATTTCGGATGAAACAGGGGAGGCGGGGCTGAAGGGGGAGCAGGGCCGGTTTGGGCCGTTCCCCTTTTGGGCCCTGTTGGGCCGTCTCGCGAGCCACTTTTGAGCCTCGATTTGAACCCTGTATTGAGCTAAAAATGGAAAAATAAAAATATGCCCCGGATCAGTGTTGATTCTAGTTTCTGGGGGTATTTTTATTTTCCCATTTGGGCTTATGTATTGGGAGATATTCAAGCCCCAAGTTGGCTCCGGGATTAAACTGGGTAGAGTTAAAAACTATTTTGATATGCTATTTTTGGGGACTAAAAATTGGGAAAATGATGCTATAGGTACCCAGATATTCAAATAGCTAGTTTACGGTTTGGGATTTGCATATTTAGGTAAGTAAGTCATTTATCATAATTTTCCATAAATTATTAAAATATAAAATTATGTATTTAAAGGCTATTTGTTATATATTGCATTATTTGAAAAATAGAAAATGGACTGGTATTATATTTACAAATGAGCATTTACTATGATTAGTTTATTATTTATTATATTTTGTAAATAATTGGATATCTATGTGGATAACTGATCAATTGGCATGACCTTTGAAATTGTTAAAGGTTTTATAAATATACATGCTATTTGGCAAATGTGACATGAAAATGATACTTTGTGTCTATGATAATATGTCCCACCATGGTCTGCTATGATATGATATGATGTGATATGTTGCATGACTTACTTGGCATCGGGACCCATCTCCATCGGGGGTATATGGAGAACACACCCAGGAGGGGTGCTGTGAGGATATGATAATATTATGCCACATGGCACCGGGACCCATCTCCATAGGGGGTATATGGAGAGCACACTCTTGGGGTGTGTTGTAGCCGGATATGGTAGGATGTAAGTGCATGACACTGGTTCTAGGACCATGACTCCTAGGGGATATTTATGGAGGATACACCCGAGAGGGGTGTTACACCCGAGGGGGGTGTTCTGTGTACATAGTGTGTGGCCGTGGGATATTGGTATAAAAATGCATTTTTTTACATGCTATTTACAGTGGTACAGTGGTTTTATCCAGAATTATATATTCTTGATATACTATATATGGGCAATTGCTTCCAAAATTTATTTTGAGCATATGATGCATGTTTTGATAACATGGTAAAATGTATTTGAAATATGAAGCTTGGCATATGTTTATTGTGGAAAAATTTAGTTGATAAAAGCATGAAGTGATTATTACATTATAGTTGGCTTACCTATTGAGTGTGAGCTCATTTAAATCTCACAATGTTTTTCAGAGCCACAGAACTAAAATGGGGATATGGGGTAGTTGGAGCAGCTATCAGAGTGACTTAGATCCAGTACTTTGTTGTAACCCCATTGAATTATGTATTTTGGCATGTAGCCTAAAGCATATGATTATGGTTTGTATTAAGAACCATTTAAATTGTACAAAATATAATTATTACCCTTCTTGTAGTAAATGTTATATTTTGGGATGCCTTGCATTCCCGGAATGTGGCGGGTTGCCACCCCTAGATCCAATATAAGGTTTGGGGCGTGACATCTTATGTGGTATCAGAGCCTAGGTTTGACCATAGGGACAAACACAAAATGACACTAGGCAAACATTAGGATTACATTGGGAGGGTGATAACTTTATTAAAAATTTCAAGTAATATATTTTGAAAGCCTGAATTCTTGTGGTTTACAAGGATATTGACTGGAACCTATACCTGGCAGGAGTTAAGAATGCCACGTCGCACTAGGATTCTGCGGCCTATTGAGAACTCCCAGGCTGGTGACTCTGGCCAGCAGGAAGGCCAGCAAGCTTCTGGAGGCTCTGGTTCAGTTAATTTAGCTGACAATGATCAACCACAATTTCAGGCCCAGTTGCTTCAGGCTCTAGCGGGAATGTCACAGGCTATGCAAGCCATGTAGCAATAGATTCAGCAAATCTAGCCTGCTCGGCCTGCCTCTCCCGCTCCGCAGCCTGCTTATCGGCTCCATCCCAGCCCTGGCGGGGAGGGGGCCAGAGCTTTGCTGAGTTCAAGAGCTTGACCCCTGCTCCCTTTTGTGGATCCTCTAACCCTGCCGATGCTAAAAAATGGATGAGGGAGATGGAGAAAGTATTGCAGCTCATGGTAGCCAAGAGGAGGAGCGAATCAGATTCACTACCTACCTCCTTCAGGGGGAGGCATATGATTGGTGGCTACTTGTGGAGCAGCGAATGGATGGACGGCTATTTTCTGGGGAGAGTTTAAGGAAGTCTTCTATGACAAATACTTCCCTAATAGTGTGCAGAGGCAGATGAAGTCGGAGTTTGTCAAACTGGAGCAGGGAAACCTCTCTATGGCACAATATGAAGCCGAGTTTACCCGGTTGGCTCGGTTTGCTCCAGACATAGCCGCCACTGAGAGAGCCAAGATCATTAAGTTCACCGAGGGACTGAGGCCTAGACTGATGCAAGCAGTCAATGTCTTTGAACTCTCCACATTCGTGCTATGGTGAACAAGGCCCTGGTGATTGAGAGAGATATGGGTGTGGTCCATAAGCAGTGGGAGCAGCACAGAGGAAGAAAAAGGGGCCTCCTTCTGGCCAATCTTCAGGTCAGGCCAAGAAGAAAGGTCCTTATCAGGCCCCCTCAGGATCGAAGAGTACGGAAACCCGTTGCCCTCAATGTGGAAACTCCCACCCGGGCAGTGGTGCCGCGGGACGGCTGGTGCCTGCTTCATATGTGGGCAGGTAGGTCACAAGATGGCCACTTGTCCCCTTCGAAGGGATTAGCAGCCTTCCGCGGATCAGGGTAGAGGCCAGCAGCAGCAGCCTAGGACCCAGGGAAGGGTCTTTACTCTCACACAACAGGATGCTGCCGCTTCCAACTCCGTTGTGACAGGTATGCCTGTTACTTAAGTACTCATTTAAGATTGTTTCATTCATATGCAATGGGATGCATTGATCATGAATGATAAAGGTATTGTTAACCTCATGACATCTAAGACAAACTAAATTTTGTGACCAGGTATAATTAAAGTAGGCAATGCTTATGCTCAATTCTTAATAGATCCGGGTGCCACGCATTCATTTGTATCTAGCACATATCTCGCCAAGGATGAATCTTTGACATCCGTTCCCCTAGAGCAGGAGTTGCACATTGCTCTCCCAAATGGTGATGTTATGAGGGTAGACTCAGTATAGATCTTGCCTGATTAACATGGGGGATAGGAGATTGAAGGCCGATCTAATCGTCCTCCCACTAAAATCCTTTGATGTTATCCTTGGGATGGACTGGTTGGCCTCCTATCATGCTTCAGTAGACTGTTTCAGGAAGATGGTGATCTTCAAATTCTAATCAACCTGAATTCAGTTTTATTGGAAGTCAGGAGCATCTGGCCTCGGTGTTCATGTCAGCACTACAGGCCGCAAAGTATTTGAAGAAGGATAGCCAAGGGTTTCTTGCTGTGGTCAAAGATCTTCAGCAGATGAGGTCAAGTTGGAGGATATTCCAGTGCTCAGGAATTTCCTGATGTATTCCCAGATGATTTGACCAAATTACCCCCAGATCGGGAGGTTGAGTTCACTATTGATTTGGCCCCTGGCACTGGACCTATATCCAAGGCCCCGTACCGTATGGCCCAGCTGAGCTAAAAGAGTTGAAGAGCCAATTGTAGGAGCTCCTGGACCGAGGATTTATCAGACCTAGTGTGTCTCCTTGGGGTGCTCCAGTATTATTTGTCAAAAAGAAAGATGGAAGTCTTCGGCTCTGCATTGATTACCGAGAAATCAATAGGATAACAGTGCGGAACAAGTATCCTCTACCGAGGATTGATGATCTATTTGATCAACTCCAAGGAGCTTGGGTATTCTCAAAGATTGATCTTCGGTCAGGATACCATCAACTCAAGGTCAAGGCTGGGGATGTGCTTAAGATAGCATTCAGGACTAGGTATGGCCACTACGAGTTCTTGGTGATGCCGTTTGGGTTGACTAATGCCCCGCAGCATTCATGGACTTCATGAACAGAATCTTTAAGCCATACTTGGACCAATTTGTGGTGGTATTCATTGATGACATCCTGGTGTATTCTAAAAGCCATGAGGAGTATGTGGACCACCTGAAGATTGTTCTGCAAACTCTTGAAAAAAAAGCTTTATGCCAAGTTGCAGAAGTGTGACTTCTGGTTGAGCCAAGTATCATTCTTGGGTCATATAATATCTAAAGATGGCATATCTGTGGACCCGAAGAAGATTGAGGCAGTTGTAAACTGGTGTAGGCCTTCCAATGTGTTTGAAGTAAGAAGTTTCGTGGGGCTGGCTGGATATTATCGCAGATTTGTGGAAGGCTTCTCCCGCATTGTTCTACCCCTGACTCGCTTGACCCAAAAGCAAGCGAAGTTTGATTGGACTGAGGAGTGTGAGAGAAGTTTTTAGGAGCTGAAGCAACGCCTAGTATCAGCCCCCGTCTTACCCTTCCGTCAGGATCTAGAGGATTCACCCTATTCACGGATGCTTCTCGGAAGGGATTGGGATGTGTTCTAATGCAAAATGAGAAGGTGATAGCCTATGCCTTCAGGCAGCTAAAGCCATACGAGCAAAATTATCCTACCCATGACCTGGAGTTGGCCGCTGTGATTTTTGCCTTAAAGATCTGGCGGCATTATCTATATGGGAGACATGTGATGTGTACATAGACCACAAAAGTCTGAAGTACATCTTCACTAATAAGGAGTTAAATTTGAGGCAGATGAGGTGGATGGAGCTACTAAAAGATTACCTAAACCTGCACTATCACCCAGGGAAGGCCAATGTGGTAGCTGATGCCTTGAGCAGGAAGTCCTCCTCGGAGTTAGCTTCTATGATCACTTTTTAGCCTCACATCCAGAGGGACCTTGAGAAGTTGGAGGTTGGATTGCAGTACAGCAGTCCGATGGGCAGGTAGCAGCACTTGTACTCCAACCCACTCTGTTAGACAGGATCAAGTCCTCCAGAAAGAAGACTTGGACTTGCAAAAGATTAAGGAAGCTGTGAAGTCAGGGGTTCAAAATGAATTTGCTATAACGGAGGATGGATCCCTGAGATTTGATGGAAGGCTCTGTGTGCTAAATGTGGTAGAACTAAGAGCAGAAATTCTAAGGGAGGCTCACTACTCTCCCTATACAGTGCACCTAGGAGGCACCAAGATGTACAGAGACCTAAAAGAAAACTTATGGTGGAAGGGAATGAAAAAAGAGATTGCTCAGTATGTGGCCAAATGTTTAGTATGTCAGCAAGTGAAGGCTGAGCATCAAAGGCCTGCGGGACCTCTCCAGTCTTTAATGATTCCACAATGGAAATGGGAGAAGATCACTATGGACTTCGTGACTGGTCTGCCTAAGACCCCAGGAGCAATGATGCAGTATGGGTCATTGTAGATAGATTGACGAAGTCAGCCCATTTCCTGCCATTCAGAGTTGGGATTTCTAGTGAGAGATTAGCCAACATGTATATTGAGCAAATTGTGAGCTTCATGGTATTCCGTATCTATTGTATCAGATCGGGATACTAGGTTTGTGTCCCAATTTTGGAAGAGCCTTCATAGAGCTCTGGGGACCAAACTAAACTTCAGCATAGCCTTTCATCCTCAGATAGATGGGCAGTCTGAGAGGACCATACAAACCCTGGAGGACATGTTGCAAGCCTGTGTGATGGACTTGGGTGGTGCTTGGGACAACCACTTATCTTTAGTGGAATTTGCTTACAATAATAGTTACCAAGCCAGTATCTAGATGGCTCCATTTGAGGCCTTGATGGTAGAAAATGTAGATCTCCCTTATGTTGGGATGATGTGGGGGAGAGAATTGTTGGGCCCTGAACTGATTCGGCAGACAGTAGAGAAGGTGCAGTTGATCAAGGAATGACTCCGCATAGCTCAGAGCCGACAGAAGAGCTATGCAGATGTGAGAAGAAGGGAGCTAGAATTTCAGGTTGGAGACCATGTCTTCTGAAGATATCACCAACCAAAAATGTGATTAGATTTGGGATTAAAGGTAAACTGAGTCCACGATACACTGGACCATTTGAGATTCTGAGCAAAGTAGGGGAGGTGGCTTATAGCCTGGCATTACCTCCAGTGCTTTCTGGGGTACACAATGTATTTCATGTATCTATGTTGAGAAAGTACATTTCTGACCCCAGCCATATGATACAGTTTGAGCCCATGCAGTTAAGGAATGATCTGACATATGAAGAGCATCCTATACGTATTGTGGACCGCAAGGACCAAGTCTTAAGACGGCGTAGCATTCCCTATGTCAAGGTTCAGTGGAGTAACCATTCTGAGAGGGAAGCTACTTGGGAGCTGGAGGAGGAAGTGAAAAAGAAATATCCATACCTATTTGTATCTTAGTATATGTAAATAAAAGATAATTATTCTTATGATCAAGGCTTTGGATTCTAAATGTTATATGAACCACATAAATTTCGAGGCCAAAATTTTTATAAGGAGGGAAGAATGTGAGCCCCGGATCCTCACATGGTGAGGATCCGTCTTCTTGGATCGGAGGAGGGGGAGGCGCCGCAGTCGTACTGCACGCGGGCGGCTCCCCAACTCCCCAGTCAAAGAGGGCGACGCCTCTCTTCTCGCAGGCACGGTGGGGGTCCTCCCCGCCATGGCTATATATGGGGAGGGAGGAGGGAGCCTTCCACTCCACCCATCTCCATCAACAAGCACAGGTATCTTTCCCCCCCTCCGCCCACTGTTTCAGAGAGAAAAGAGTGGCAGAGAGAGGCAGAGCAGGAGGGATTCCTCCCGTTGCCATTACCGGCCGCTCGAGGCGCCGGAGGAGGAGAGAGGAGGAGACTCTGGCCACTCGAGGCGGCCGGAGTGGGGCATTGGAGGGCCGCCGGGCGGCCCTCCCTTCATCGCGGAACCAAGCCGCTCCGTGGCTTGGTTCGGGCCCGACGAAGTGCCCGCCGGCTCGCTGGGCCTGGGCTATGGTCGGCAGCCTCCACCGGTGCTGGGGCAGCGTTCGGTGGAGGTCCGGTCGGCCACCAGCCATCGGCATGGGTGGCAGCCGTGGTGGGCAATGGGAGAAAGAGAGAGAAATAAAGGGAGAGAGAGAGGGAATGGGAGGCGGCCGCGGCGACGGCCGGCTCCGGGCCGGACGGTGGCCGGGCCTCCCCCGGGGAGTGGTCGGGGGCGGCCCTGGCCGCCGGCACAACGTCCCTTGTTTTGGATGAAACAGGGGAGGCAGGGCTGGAAGGGGGAGCGGGCCGGTTTGGGCCGTTCCCCTTTTGGGCCCTGTTGGGCCGTCTCGCGAGCCACTTTTGGGCCACGATTTGAACCCTGTATTGAGCCAAAATGAAAAAATAAAAATATGCCCCGGATCAGTGTTGATTCTAGTTTCTGGGGGTGTTTTATTTTCCCATTTGGGCTTATGTATTAGGAGATATTCAAGCCCCAAGTTGGCTCCAGGATTAAACTGGGTAAGTTAAAAACTATTTTGATATGCTATTTTTGGGGACTAAAAATTGGGAAAATGATGCTGTAGGTACCCAGATATTCAAATAGCTGGTTTACGGTTTGGGATTTGCATACTGAGGTAAGTAAGTTATTTATCATAATTTCCATAAATTATTAAAATATGAAAATTATGTATTTAAAGGCTATATTGTTATATATTGCATTATTTGAAAAACAAGAAAAATGGACTGGTATTAATATTTGCAAATGAGCGTTTACTATGATTAGTTTATTATTTATTATATTTTATAAATAATTGGGTATCTATGTGGATAACTGATCAATTGGCATGACCTTTGAAATTATTAAAGGTTTTATAAATATACATGCTATTTGGCAAATGTGACATGAAAATGATACTTTGTGTCTATGATAATATGTCCCACCATGGTCCGCTATGATATGATATGATGTGATATATTGCATGACTCACTTGTTACCGGGACCCAACTCCATAGGAGGTATATGGAGAACACACACCCAGGAGGGGTGCTGTGATAGGATATGGCAAAATTATGCCACATGGCACCGGGACCCATCTCCATAGGGGGGTATATGGAGAGCACACTCTTGGGGTGTGTTGTAGCCGGATATGGTAGGATGTGAGTGCATGACACTGGTTTTGGGACCCTGACTCCTAGGGGATATTTATGGAGGATATATCCGAGGGGGGTGTTACACCCGAGGGGGGTGTTCTGTGTATATAGTGTGTGACCGTGGGATATTGGTATAAAAATGCATTTTTTTTTATATGCTATTTACAGTGGTACAGTAGTTTTATCCTGAAATTGTATATTCTTGATATACTATATATGGCAATTGCTTCCAAAATTTATTTTGAGCATATGATGCATGTTTTGATAATATGGTAAAATGTATTTAAAATATGGAAGCTTGGCAGATGTTTATTGTGGAAAAATTTAGTTGATAAAAGCATGAAGTGATTATATTATATTATAGTTGGCTTACTTATTGAGTGTGAGCTCATTTAAATCTCATAATGTTTTTCAGAGCTACAGAACTAAAAATGGGGATATGGGGTAGTTGGAGCAGCTATCAGAGTGACTTAGATCCAGTACTTTGTTGTAACCTCATTGAATTATGTATTTTGGCATGTAGCCTAAAACATATGATTATGGTTTGTTTTAAGAACCATTTAAATTGGATGAAATATAATTATTACCCTTCTTGTATTAAATGTTATATTTCGGGACGCCTTGCATGCCCAGCATGCGGCGGGTTGCCATCCTTAGATCCAATATAGGATCTGGGGCATGACAGACCCTCCTTAGTTCCCTGATGAAGATGAGATTGTAGGCTTTGAGGAACACAAGAAGCGGATGGTAGGGTGGCTGATTGATGACGGGCCATCACGCACCACAGTTTCAGTATGGGGGATGGGTGGACTGGGAAAGACCACTCTTGTTGTTGAAGTATACAAGAGCCAAGTAGTAAAACGACATTTTGATTGCAGAGCATGGGTAACTGTCTCCCAAGAATATACAGCCGAAGATCTAACAAGAAGAATCATAGAAGACTTTTCAAGACAAATGATGACATTCTTCCACCCAACATTGTCACACTGCCTGTGGACAGACTGGTGGAGAAACTTCGCAGTTATTTGCAGCAGAAGAGGTATCTTATTGTCCTAGATGATGTGTGGCACGCAAATCGTTGGTATCATGAAATAAGCCCAATGCTGGTAGATAGTAAACGTGGAAGTAGAATTGTCCTAACAACTCGGCATAAACATGTAGCGCACATAGCAGCAGTTGCAAGCCGTGTTCTCAAACTACAGCCTCTGCAAGAGGACGATTCTTGCAGGAGATGTGCTTCCATGCAGGAGACTTTCCTAAACTCAAGACCCTCTCGTTGGGTGGTTCGAACCAGCTCGATTCAATAATCATGGAGGAAAGGGCATTGCCAAACCTGTCTCGCTTGTTCCTGCAGTGCTGCAGAGGAATGAAGCTGCTACCTCAGGGCATTGAACATCTAACAAGCCTCCAAGACTTGTTCTTGGTGAATATGCCAGAGGAGTTCATAGAGAGAATAAGTGGAGGGAATGGGAACGTGGAGGAGCGACAGAAGGTTCAACACATCCCCCGAATCAGGCTTAGATTGCAGAATGGGACAACAAAGACTCTGAAGCAGTCTTCCTGAAAGCTTAGTATTTTATTCAGCTTATACTTTCCTCTATTAAATCATGCTCCTCACTTGATCTTTTTATTTTCTTTTTTTTTTTTGTTTTATTTTTCTTGTCCCAATTCCATCATAATTGTTATCTTTTCTCAAGATTAATTGTTGAAGCCTATTGCTTCAAAATATTTGGTTTTAGCGACACCAACCAAAAATTTAGTCGCTAGTCGCTAAATAGTGACAACGCAAAAAATGTTACGATTCCCCCCGAGCCCCGGTTCATTTTGAAAAGAACTTCCACGCAAGAGTCTTCCAGTACAGAGATTTAGCAAAAATAAAGAGATAAGGTGGTGGTGATTTGAGAGGAAAATTCGGACTTTCTAAGCTGGTTGTGATGAGTAAGGCAATTCAATTGTGGATAAATGGAAGGTGGCCAGTTGAAAAGAATATGAGAAAAAAAAAAAAAAAAATGAATGGTCGAATTAGTAACTGTGATTCAGTCAGTAAAATGGTTTTTGGATTTCGGTAAATTTGGAGCAGAGAGAAAGAGAGAGAGAGAGAAGGCGGCCAGGAGCGGGGAAGGGCGAAGAACGGACACAAAGCTGGGAGGAATGGATTTATTAGAATTCGGGTTTATTTTCGTGCGCGGACTTGCTCCGCGACGTAAACAAAATGTAAACTAATTTTATTTTAAAAAAGGGAATATGAATGACTGAGATGTGAAGCCGCTTTGCTTTGGGATTCGTGCATAAAACATAGCGGACGTTAGCAGGCCATGCGCATATTTTGAATATAAACTGTGAATGTACATGACATTTGGAAATGCAATAACTCGATCTGATCATATTATAATAATTGAATATGAGTTTAATTAAAATTTCATTGATTTTATTAGATAGCTGGAATTCTACAAATAGGATCCACTATTTTAGTGGATCAAACTTAAATATAGCTAAACTGAGTCCAAGAACCTGATAATTTGAGTGAATATATGAGAGACATGTTATAATGCTCTCTGAGTGTATTTGATCCTAAATACATACAATTGATGATAATATTGTGTGCATAAATTTCTGAAAAAAAAAGTCAGACATCATTTTTTATATCTTTTTTTTTTCTAGCATTGAATTGATGCAAAATGAATGATTTTAATAGCACATTGCTATGTTTTCATTTGATTATATTATTTAAGTAGGCAAATTTAATTTGTATATATAAAAAATATTTGTATAAAATATTTTAAAAGTATTTTATATCTTTAAGGCACTTATTTATATATTGAGTACAATATGGACATTAGAAGTAAAATCGATGAGTTGAAGTATTTCATGTACTACATAATGTAAAAATCTAAATCATTGGTCATAATATATAAGGCTGATTGGGTTCATTGTTTAATTGGTTGGATATTGGATCTTTAATAGATTTTTCTTTTTAATACATTGATTACTTTTGTGCTTTATAGTTAGGATCATCGATGCCTTTTGCAAGGAACTCAACTCAACTCAACTAAGCTTTTTCCCAACTAAAGCCTTTTGTAAGGAACTATTATAGTTATTCATTTACTATGGTTTGTCATTTTCATAGGATGTATTGCAATATTATTATTTTTGTTCTATATTTTCATGGTCATACATTCAAGCAATGACTGTAGACAAGTAAGACTTATTGATAGATATAAATTTAAAACCCTACTATCGTGTTAAGTAATTATTTTTCTCATTTTTTTTATAATTATATCTATGGGATATGTATTATCTTTTTTTATTATTCATTAATGATATCTATCTATAGTTATTAGATATAAATATGACTTGAATTTTAGCTTTTAGTTACATATTAGTCTTTTTCTAAGTTATCATTTTTTGCATATTTATGGAGATAATTACTTTGATCAATCTTTATTATAAACACCAAATATTTTATGAAAAAAAACCACCACTTGAATTTGGTTATTGCCTTTTAGGGTTTGCTTGTGATGAATATATATAAAGATATTTGAGTTTATCTATCAAAATACATTGGTATTTTATGTTTTACTGCATCCTGTACTTGTGCATAGAGTGAGGGTTAGTAACACTTTAAAGACAAATTAGGGATATTGATAAAAGATTAATCAGTTGTAGGAAACAATAATTCAAAGGTGTCTAACATCAAATGCAAAAGAAAGTTAGCCTTAAATAAAATAATATTTTATTCTAGTATTTTGTTTTGATTGATCGTGCTTGTTCAAACTACTAATTTAGCTCTCACCACTATATTTTTTATTTTTTTTCAGTCAAACTATAAATAAATTAAATTTTCAATATATTCCTTAAATAATTGTATGTCTTTAAAAAAACATTAATTACTCACTTACTCTTCCTCATTCCAATATATCAACATTCACATTACTATAAAGCTTTTGTTTCAATTTTGAAAATTCATTGATCTTTAATTTACTAATACCATATGCTGAATTAATACTTTGAGAAACCCTAATTTCAATTCAAAATAAATGCTATATATATATATATATATATATATATATATATATATATATATGGAGAGAGAAAGGATGACAGATTTAGTTATATTTGAATGTAGCAAATATAAGATTTGATTACTTTCTTCATTTTTAATTCACTTCGATTCTGAAGCCATTTTTTAACTATATAGATAAAAAATAAAAGGATGATCAAATCTATATATATATATATATATATATATATATATATATAACAAAATTAATTGCATTCAAATGTAATTAGGTTTAGGATATTATTACGATAACAATTATTTTAGTTTTTAAAATTATTTATTCTTAACTAGTTGACTTGTTAATATTATAGTACTAAGTTAATACATACAGCTTAGAGATGCCCCAAATTCCTACCCTTTTAGTGCCCTAAACTAAATTACATCCATCAAAAGAGAGAGCAAAAGGGGGCAAAATAAAAGAAAAAAAAATTACGATAACAAAGTTAGATATGGACGGGAGCAACAGACTGGACCTTGGCGAAACGGAAGCAAAAGGACACGCCAAGGGCACGTTGGAAGGATGGCTGTCGTTACCTTAGGATGTGGGCTCAGGAGGACATCCTTCCATCTGGATGGTCCATATCTTCGCTCCACCGGCGAGCCATGCGGAATGGTTGAAATCTTCTGGCCGTTTACTAGCTTTGGCGAAGAACTGGCCGAAGCCACCGCCTACTCCTATAACCTAGGCTTCCGAGATTGCAAAGCTAAGGTGGGAAGAATCTACCATTTAGAAGGCCTCGATGACTTGGAGCCTGACGAGGCAACGGAGGAGACACCAATAGAATATCCTTCCTCCGACAACAACCCAGCGTCGGCTGAGCCTTGAACATCTTTTTGGTTTTTTGATTCTTCCTTGTAATGGAGTGACTGAAGTCGGCAATTTTGTAAACCTTTCATGATCAATGAATTTCTTTTTGAAATTTGGCTATTTCTTATTAATACTTTGCTTCCGTAGTAGCCGAAGCAAGCTAGGTTATATCCGAGACTTGAGTTGAAGTTTGAGATTGAAGTCGAGACTTGACCTCTGGACCGAGGTCGAGACATGAAAGAAATCAAGACCGGAGTCCATGAGTTGATGTTGAGATCGAGGCCGTTGCGAGAGTGATTTCTTGAATGTCAAGCGCTGATTTAGCCTCATGCTTGAGTGCCGACGCAGGGGCGGGCTTGAGTGTCGACGTGGAGTTGGGCTTCGAGTGCGGATGTGAGAGTGACTTCGAGTGCCGATGCGTAGTCAGGCTTAAGTGCTGACGCGAAGTTGGGCTTGAGTGCCGACGTGAAGTCAGGCTTGAGTGCTGACGCAGAGTCGGATCTAGTGCCGACGTGAAGTCGGGCTTGAGTGCCAACGTAGAGTCGGGCTTAGGTGCTGACGTGAAGTCAGGCTTGAGTGCTGACGCAGAGTCGGGCTTAAGTGCCAACGTGAAGTCAGGCTTGAGTGCTGACGTGAAGTCGGCTTGAGTGCCGATGTAGTCAGGTTTAGTGCCGACGCAAAGTCAGGCTTGAGTGCCGACGTAGAGTCAGGCTTTTTGAGTGCCACACGGAGTCAGGCTTGAGTGCCGACGTGGAGTTGGGCTTCTTGAGTACCGACACGGAGTCGGGCTTGATTGCCGACGTGGAGTCGGCTTAAGTGCTGATGTAGAGTTGGGCTTAGGTGCCGACGTGGAGTCGGGCTTCTTGAGTGCCAACGCAGAGTCGGGCTTGAGCTAAAAAAGTTTGATTACTCAAGGAGGCTTTCGTTAGTAAAAAGAGGTAAGCGCATTTCCAATAGGCAGCATGATCAAGTCTGTGATGTCAGTGTACATTACTGGTAATACCGACGAAGATTGTCTGCATTCCAAGTGCGAGGGAGCAGCTTCCCATCCAATTCTTCGATCCGGTATGCTCCACGATGAAGCGCATCGGTAACCCGATAAGGCCTTCCCAATTGGGTGATAATTTGCCTCCTTCAGTGGGTTTGGAGACTTCGCTCGCCTGAGGACCAGGTCTCCAGAAAGGAATGTTCTGGGGCAAACTCGGGCGTTGTAATACTTTGCAATTCTTTGGTGGTAAGTTGCCATCTTGAGTCGCGCTTAATCACGGGCCTCCTCAACAAGGTCAAGGTTGGCTCGCAACTGCTTGGATTGTTCTCCTCATCATATGATTGTATCCGGGAACTAGGAATGCCAATTTCTACTGGGATGACGGCCTTCGATCCGAACATGAGGCTAAAGGGGTTTCTCCCATGGGGACTCGTGGTGTCGTGTGATACGTCCACAGCACATTCGGGAGCTCCTTCACCCATCTTCCCTTAAAGTCATATAGGCGTGTCCTGAGTCCTTGAAGGATGGCCGATTTGTTACTTCGGCTGCTCCATTTGATTGAGGATAACCGACAGAAGTGAACTTCTGGCACACACCCAACTCAATACAAAACTCTCGGAAGAGAGCATTATCGAATTGTCGACCATTGTCGGTAACAAGAGTGTGGGGTAGCCCGAACCGACAAATAATAGACTTCCAAAAGAAAGTCCTTACCTTGGCTTCAGTAACTTTAGCGAGTGCTTCGGCTTCTACCCACTTAGTGAAATGGTCTATGGCAATGAGCAAAAACTTCCTCTAACTAGAAGCTAGGGGGAATGGCCCCAAAATATCCATCCCCACTGGGCAAAGGGCCATGGAGCCGACAGGGGGCTCAGCTAAGAGGTTGGCAGCAGTTGGATGTTAGCGTGCCGCTGGAAGCTATCGCACTTTCGAACTAACTCGGCCACATCTCCTCGCATGGTAGGTCAGTAATAGCCTTGGCGTAGGGCCTTGTGCGATAGTGCTCTGCCCCCTAAGTGGTTTCTGCAAATACCTTCATGGATCTCACGGAGGATGTAGCCTGCGTCCGTGGGACCAACACACTTGAGGAGAGGGTGTGAGAAGGACCTTCGATACAGTTGCCCGTCAATTACAAGGAACTTGGATGCTCGCCATTTGAATAGTTTAGCTTTAGCAGGATCAACTGGGAGGGTGCCGTTGGTGAGGTACTGGACATAAGCATTCATCCAAGAAGGATCTTGATTTATTGCAAGGACTCTTCTATCACGTCTATACTTGGGGTTTCCAGATGTTCTATATAGGTTCTCCCCAAGGTTCCATCAGTCGAAGTGGCTAGCCGGACAAAGCATCAGCTCTGGCATTCTTCCTTCGGGGAATGTAGCTGACGCTAAAATGAATAAAGGGAGATGCTTGTGATTGCACCATACTCAAGTAGCGGGATATTGTAGGATCTCAAGCCTCATACTCTCCCTTGATCTGACCAGAGACAAGCTGGGAGTCGGTGAAGACTCTGAGGCATTTCACCCCAAGTTCCCATGCCAGCCTTATTCCTGACAGCAAAGCTTCATACTCGGCTTGGTTGTTGGTGGCCGAGAAGAGGAAACATAGGGCATACTCGGTTACTACGCCATCCGACTTGCTAGGATGAGGCCTGCCCCATGCCTTGAGAATTTGATGCTCCATCTACGTGAAGGATCCAGTCCTCTTCCCTTCCCCTGGTTGTAGTGTCCGAGGGGCTTGATGAGGTTCCTCCAGCTGCTCCTCTATCCAGGTGCATTCGACCAAGAAATCTGCCAAGATCTAGGCCTTCATGGCCGACCTGGGTCAAAACGATAGGTCAAATTCTTCCAGCTTGACTGCCCACTTTGCTAGTCGGCCGAAGGTGTCAGGATGAGAGAGAATTGCCCTGAGTGGTTGATCCGTGACCACCACGATCGGGTGTGCTTGGAAGTATGGTCTGAAACGTTGAGCAGAGACGATTAGTGCAAAGATAATCTTTTCGGTATTAGAATACATGATCTCTGCATCGTGAAGCACTTTGCTTGTATAGTAGACTGGCCTCTGTCTTGTCGTGTCAACACGGACGAGCACAAAACTCACCACTTCGGGGGATGCAGCGAGGTAAAGGAAGAGTTCTCCTTTCCTTGGCTTGGATAGCAAGGGTGAGGTGGACAAGAACTTCTTCAATTCCTCAAACGCTTCTTGACACTCCATCGTCCAGTCGAAGCTATCAACTTTGCGCAAGGCTTTGAAGAAGGGTAGACACCTTTCTACTAACCTTGCTAGAAAATGACTCAAGGCTGCTATCCTTTCTATAAGCCATTGTACTTCCTTCTTGTTGTTCGGCGGTCTCATATCGATGATGGCCTTGATCTTCTCGGGGTTAGCTTTGATTCCCCTCTGTGTCACCATAAAGCCCAGGAATTTCCCGCTGTGACCCCAAAGGCGCACTTCCGTGGGTTTAATTTCATCTGGTATCGGTGAAGGTTGTCGAAGGTTTCTGACAAGTCAGCGACATGGTCATCGGCATGGACGCTTTTTGTTAACATGTCGTCCACGTACACCTTCATGTTGCGCCTGATTTGATTTTTGAAGACCTTATTCATCAGCCTCTGGTATGTGGCTCCTGCATTCTTCAACCCAAAAGGCATGACCTTGTAGCAATAGATGCCCTTCTCGTCATGAAAGATGTGGCCTCCTCGTCAGCTGGGTCCATCCTTATATGATTGTACCCTAAGAAGGCATCCATGAAGCTAAGGGTTTCATGGCCTGACGTGGCATCCACCAACTGATTGATCCGGGCAGTGGAAAGCTATCCTTAGGGCAAGCCTTGTTGAGGTCGGTGAAGTCAACACACATCCTCTAGCTTCCGTTGGCCTTGCGAACCATGACTACATTAGCTAGCCAGACCGAGTAATGTGCTTCGCGTATGTGGCTAGCTGCGATCAGTTTACGGACTTCTTCATCCACTGCCCTCTGTCTCTTGGGAGCAAAACTACTTTTCTTTTGTTGAATTGGTTGTCTCTTTGGATCGATGCTGAGTCTATGGGTGATGACTTCGGTCGGCACTCCAAGCATATCGAGGCTGACCAAGCAAAGACATCTGCGTTGGTCTGCAAAAAGTTAAGTAGCCGATCCCTCGCTTCGGGAGGAAGAAGCGTTCCAATTCGTATTGTCCTCGTAGGATCCTCCCCCAGCGGGAAAGTCAGCAAGCTTTCACCCAGTTCTCCTCTCTTCTCGAAGTCTTTGGGGTCAATTGGCTTGGGTGTCGGCGGAGCAGTCACCTCATGAGGGCTAGAAGCAGTATGGTAACAGAGGGGTACCAAATTTCGTTCCTCGCGCATCTCCCCGACTCCCTTGTTGGTTGAAAACCGTACCAGTAGTTTCTTTGTAGAGATAATGGCATCGAGGAGATTAAGACCGGGCCTTCCAAGAATAGCATTGTAGGCCAAGGGAACTCGGACAACCAGGAATTTTATAAAACTGTGCTCTGGTGTGGTTCCGTCTCGGCCGTAACTGGGAGAGTGATTTCTCCTTTCACCTTTACAGTATCCCCAGTGAAACCCATCAATAGGGTGGTCACGGGGCAAAGAAGACTTGTAGACAGACTCATTCGAACAAAAGCCTCGTACGAAAGAACATCTACTGAACTTCCACTATCGACAAGGATTCTCTTTATAGGGTGTTTAGCTATCGTCATTGACATGACGACGCTATCATCATTGGGGTTGTCCACCCCCTCTAAGTCCCTTTTAAAGAAGGGAATTACAGAACCTACCCCCTCCCCATGCTGCCTCTTAGGGTTGCTGCTTGCCCTCCAGGAGATCATGGCCACCGTCTTCTCTGTCGGGCATTGTCTACGTCGATCTGGGAAGCAGAAGGTGCCGACGGGCCTGGAGCAGTGGGGTTCCCTCTCCGGACAAACTTTTTCAGATGGCCCTGCTGAACGAGTTCTTCAATGACTTTCTTCAACAGGCGACAGTCCTCTGTATCGTGGCTGTAGTCTCGATGATAGCAGCAGTAAAGGTCCTTGTTGTGGGGGACTCTTGGCCTCATGGGAGGAGGACGCCGGAGATAAGGCTCGCCCTCGATTTCCAGCAAGATATGAGATATTGGGGCGAGAAGCGAAGTAAAGTGCTCCTTTGGGCCAGGGCCTGAGGTCGGTTGTCTGGGCGACGAGGGGGCTCAAACTTTCTCGGCGTGCTCTAGCAGACTCCGGATGTGCTAGTTTCTTACTGGAACCCTTGTTGACCTCCTTTATAGAGAACTCCACTTCATCAGCGCGGATATACTTCTGCGCTCGACTCAGCAGCTTAGCATAAGAGCTGGGAGGCTTCTTATCCAGGGAATAAGCGAAGAAGAAGGGACGAAGTCCCTGCTTCAAGGCCAGAGTGGCCACGGAATCCTCAAGATTATAGACTTCAAGTGCAGCCTCCTTGAACCGAGCTACGAAGTCTTTCAAGGTTTTGCTGCTCCTCTGCTGGACGACGAATAGGCTATCAGCTACCCTGGGGATCTTTCATCATGCATCAAAGTGGGCCAGGAAGGACCGCTCCAGCTGCCTGAAGGAGTTAATATTGCGCGGTGGCAGGCAAAAATACCATGCATGCGTAGCTTTTCGGAGTGTTGCAGGGAAAGCGACGTAGAGAAGAGAATCTGTGGCCCTCTTGGCTTGCATGAGACCTTGTAACTCTCCAGGTGATCCAAGGGGTCTGTGGTGCCGTCATATGGGTCCAATTGGGGATGACGGAATCGGGATGAGACCGTTCCTCCATAATAAGGTGAGACAGTGGGGGACGGTGATCGTAGTCTACCCCATGAGGGTTAGTAATTCTGCGGCTAAGCTCCTCCAGCCGTTGATGATACTCGTCCAACCGTTGCTCGACCCGATGAGCAATTCGCTTGTTGAAAGAATCTCCCCTTGAAGATTCAGAAGACGAGCAGGGAGAGGAATGCCGGTGGAGAGGGTGCACCTGCGCGGGTTCCTTCCCACTACACCGCTAGGGAGGCGGTCGGAGCGGGGGAAAGGGGATCGTGGCCGTTTGAAGGTCTTCCTGCGACGAGGTTTCGAAGATGTGCCACGAAAGGGCTCCGGGAGAGTCCTGTCATTATGAGACTAGCCAGCCCCATGATCCCCCGCGTGGAGCATAGGGAGCAGAGGTGGTAATGGTGTAGTGGCGGAGCACTGTTCTTGCAGCCATTGAACCACCGCCATTAGATCTTGAACTTGCTGGGTAAGAGAGGCGAGCCGGTCAGTTTGGCTGACCTGCGATTGCATGGGGGGTGAAGCAGGGAGGTCGGCCTTCAGCTGCTCAGCCCGAAGGAGGTGCCCCCCAGCCTGACTGGTAGAGGCCTTCTATGCATGTGTAACCATCATCTTCTTCCTTGCAGGGGTTGTAGGTACGTTGAACGAGCGTTCGCCTGTGCCCCTTCCTGATGCGTCAATCTGTTGATGCCAAATCACTTCCAGCAAGCGTCGAGTAGAAAAAGAGCTTCGTGGATCTTCAATGGGATGGCTGGGTCGTCTTCTTCGATCGGAAACCTGCAACAAAAGTTACAGACCAGTGGTTCCGATGGGGATCCTCCGACGCTCTAGTTAGTGGTTTGGAGAACAGCTCTAGAGATGATAGAGTAATATATAGTCATCCCCCTTCTTGTTGTGAGTGAGGGGTTTTTATACCTGTTCGAAGGTCCCTCTTACCCTTTGTTTATGATCGTTGGATTACGTCGTCCGTTAGAAGTGGCGTCGTAAGTGGTAGGTAGGCGCATTACTGCTAGACGTATGCGTAGATAATGGTAACTGCACGTGGTCTTAGAGATAGTGGGTTAGTGGGCCACGTGGCGGCTCTGAGCACCTGTTAGGTTTCCGAGAACGAAGTTCGGGGCTGGTTTTGAGGTCGAACCCAAAGGCCCAGGGTAAGTCCAGAGTCGAGGCTATGCTCGAAGCCAAGATTGAAACTGAAGTCGGATCCGAGGCTGAGGTTCAGACAATGCCCAAGGCCGAGGCCAAGGCTGTGCTTGAGGTCAAGGCCAAGGCCGTGCTCGAGACCGAGGCCGAGGATGTGCTCAAGGCCGAGGCTGAGGCTGAGACCATGCTCGAGGCCGAAGCCGAGGCCGAGGCTAAGTCGAGGCCGAGGCCAAGGCCGAGGTGGTGTCGAGGCCAAGGCTGAGGTGGAGGCTAAGGCCAAGGCCGAAGCTGACCCCGAGGCTAGGATCAACTGTCATATTATTGCTCGGCTTTGAAAATCATGCAATATGTTAACTCATTGTTCGTGGAGCGTAATCAGCCACATCACATGGTATGACTATTGCCATTTCATCTTGACACATCAAAATCATGATTCTAAAGTCATGATTAAAGGGTGTGGGAATAATGCACGGAACTCTGTGCTTTGAAGTTCCAGCCAAGGAAAATTCACGGTGAGTGAGTTTATTCGTGAAGTGGGTTATACGGAAAGCAATACGGTGGAGGGGGAGGGAGGTTCAGCCTGAGAAAGAAAACAAGGAATAAAATAAATCCTTTAGAAAAGGGAGCTGTGATGATTTGAAGATCAAGAAATCAAGAAGCAACACCTCAATGTGCTATTCAAATTAAAGGCAAACAGGAGATGAAAGCTCGAGTTTTTATGCAATGAAATTTTTTACAGTTATTCTTTAAACCCCAATAGCTATTTTAAAACTATTTTTAATATGTCCCAACAATGAATGATGATTTGAATTGGCGCCAAATAGCCAAAGCCTGCCAGTTACATCAATAAGCAAAAAGTTTTAAAGCACAGGACCTTAAGATTTAATCCTACTCAAACTTTTTTTCATAATTCCAACTATTGGCTTCTTTATTATTTTGGCCACATGCTCCTGTTTGCTCTCTTAACCGTTAATGATGACAATAAAATGAATTAAGTTTCTGTTCATAAATTTTTATTCCAAATAAATGACATAATATTATCCATACATCACCATTTAATGAACATCAAGTAGCACTTTTGAGCATAGTTATCCGACCCGACCCAAACATTGACCCATCCAAGGGCTCGGGTCATCGGGTCACTGGTTCAACCATTGAGTTATCGATTGAACCATTGATTCAATTATTTTAATATAAAAATATATTTATATTAATAAAAATTAATTTTTAATAATATGAACATATGAATACTAATTTTCATAATCTTCTTCTTTCGAAAAAAAAAATCTTTTTTGGTATCTTATTTAATCTCTAAAATTTGCTTACTTTCAATCTGCGTATCCATTTAGTCTGATTTAACTTTTTCTTAAAAAAAGAAAAGAAAATTAAAAAAATTCTATATGAGTTTTCTTTATTTTCATCATTTTCTCTGCTTTCTCATCTTAATTCTCATAAAATTTTATATTTTCAGCATTTTTTCTTTTTTATTCTCCTCTCATCAATGCTCTTCTTTACATGATCTCTTTTTCTTTCTTCATAAAACTTGCGAGTATCCTAATGAAGAAAAAGTTGTTATAAACTCTTAGGAATTCGAAACGCTAAAGGCAAAAAAAAAAAATTTAAGATGACATTGATAAACCCATGATCCGGTTCAGACCGGATTAATCGGTTCATGGGTGAATCGAATGATGGGTTGACCGAATTATTTTGATCTCTTATATATCCGATTTTATGTTTAAATCGAATTGGCATGATTTTTGATTTTCTGTTTAACTAGTTCAACCGATTGATTCGATCTGATTTTAACAACTATGCTTTTGAGTGCCGGCGCTTCTATCTTAAAGAAGTTCAGGGCAAGGCTACTTAAGCAAGCAACGCTTCTATGAAGCGCTTCCCCCCCCCCCCCCCCCCCCCCCCCTACCATCAAGTCATTTCGAATTACGTAACCATTCCTATTTTGTAAAAGCTTTGTTGTCTCTCACGCTAAAATTGTAAAACCGGTGTCAAACGGCACCGGTTTCAAAAGAACAGCCTCCTTTGTTCCCCCGATCGCTTCCGCCGGTTTCTTGTACTTTGAGTTTGAGGGGCAAAAATAAACCAACTGGAAACGACCTTTCTTCTTTCTAACCCGCCCTCCCCCAACCCATGGCACCAAACGGACGGCTACGACACGATTTATCCTGGAATCAACGGTTGAAATTGAAATAGAATGGTCCGAGGGCGCACCTGGGTTCCTGAAGGAATCGTTGCTGAGGGTGCCGGAGAAGACCTCCTCCTTGCTCATGTACTTCGTGGATCCCCACGCCGGGTCGTCGAATCGATCCCTCCAAACACGATTCGACGCTTTCGCACCACCCTACTCCCTGCATCAGAAACGAATTCCAACAGCTCGGATCGACGGACACCGTAGAAACTTCTGAGCCGTACGATTTCGACGCGACGGCGTTGATCGGGTGGCTCACCTCGAACTGGTGGCTCGCCTCGAACTGGAGGAGCCAGCGCGCCGGATCCTTCGCGGAGGGGGCATGCAGGGGAGCTCCCATCCAGACAAACAGCACAGGTTAATATTATTATATATAGTCTATATATATTATAATATTAAAACTAAATAAATAATAATAAGAGATGGGTGAGCCAAATCATATGAACAAAACCTGAGAACGAGATAATAAACAAATAATAAAATAGTTATTTTATATTTGGCAACTTGCCTGCTCCCGATGCATGCGCATGTGGGAGGATGGTCACGCCAGCTAGAAGTGTCCCCTCCTTTGATTCCAGGGAGTGGATATGCTCCTCCATGGACCAAGTCCCACAAAAAACACCATCAAAATGGCAGAGAAACTGGATCTTCTCATGCTGAGAAGAACTTGCACACATGAGCCCAGAACTGGAAGATGAGTGCGCAGGGAAGACGGTGATGAGGAGGTCAAAGATTTAGCAAAAATAAAGAGATGAGGTGGTGGTGGTGATTTGAGAGGGAAAAATTCGGACTTTATAAGCTGGTTGTGGTAAGTAGGGCAATTCAATTGTATTAATTTTTTCCTTTACCTTCAAATTAAGCTGATGTCCTAACCTTCTGGTTCCCATAATCACACACAACTTCCTTGAGATCAGGTGGCTCAAACATGGCAGAAGCTCTCTTAATGTCTGCGATCGCAAAGATGGGGCCTGGCATCGCTGAAAAAGCACTCATACCGGCTTGTTCCCGACTGCTCAAAGCTGCTTCGCCATGGGCAGAAGTACACAGCAAACTGAAATCAATCAAGTATGAGTTTGATCTCATGGCAGCCTACATAAAAGATGTGGATAGAAGGAAAGATTTTGACCAACGATGGCAAGAGTGGGTGAAGATTCTAAGGGACCTGGTCTACCAGCTCGAAGACATCATCGACGAATATGCTTATTTAGTGGGAGAGCAGCATCGGCGTGGATTCTTTGGTTCTTTCCACGGAACTTTCAGACAGTACAAGCATTTCAAGGCCTGGCGTCGTATCCGAAACAAGTTACAAGAAGCTCAAGAAATATTTGCCAGCCTTTCAAGGTTGAGACAAAGTTATGGTATCGATGAGAGGACGAGCCACCCAGATGATTCTGCTGAAAGACACCGACACCGTAAGGATCCTCCTTACTTCCCTGATGAAGATGAGATCGTGGGCTTTGAGGAACACAAGAAGCGGATAGTGGGGTTGCTGATTGATGACGAGCCATCACGCACCATAGTTTCAGTATGGGGGATGGGTGGACTGGGAAAGACCACTCTAGTTGATGAAGTCTACAAGAGCCAAGTAGTAAAGCGACACTTTGATTGCAGAGCACGGGTGACTGTCTCCCAAGAATATACAGCCGAAGATCTAACAAGAAGAATCATAGCAGACTTTTTCAAGGAAAATCATGGCATTCGTTCACCCTACATTGACACAGAGACTGGCGGAGACACTTCACGGTTATTTGCAACAAAAGAGGTATCTTATTGTCCTAGATGATGTGTGGCAAGCAAATCGTTGGCATGATGAAATTAGTCCAATGCTGGTAGATAGTAAATGTGGAAGTAGAATTGTTCTAACAACTCGGAATCAACATGTAGCACACATAGCAGTTGCAAGCCGTGTTCTCGAACTACAGCCTCTGCAAGAGGACGACTCATGGGTTCTGTTTTGTAACAAAGCATTCCAGAAATATCCGGACAAAAGTTGCCCTCCAGATCTTGAGTACTGGGCGAGAAAGATCCTGGAGAGGTGCCACGGCTTACCTCTTGCTATTGTGGCTGCAGGCAGCGCACTGTCGTATCGAGAGAGAGAAGAATTGGAATGGAGGGAATTCTATGAGGGCTTCAATTGGGAAGACTCTGACATGCCGATGTCCGAAAGGGTGAAAAATATATTGCATCTCAGTTTCAAAGATCTCCCTTATCATCTACGAAGCTGCTTCTTATATTGCAGCATGTTTCCAGAGGATCATCCCATAAGGAGGAAGAAGCTAATCCGGTTATGGGTTGCAGAAGGTTTTGTTCAGAAAAGGAAAGGAATATCTGAAGAACAGGAGGCAGAGAAAAACCTCAATGAGCTTATTCATCGATGTATGCTTCAAGTTGTGGAAAGGAATGACTTTGGTAGAGCGAAGTTTTGTCGAATGCATGATCTTGTGAGAGAGTTAACTTTGACAATATCTAAACAAGAATACTTTGGCATGGTTTATAATGATGATGAAGCCGAATTGATTGGCAAAGCTCGTCGCATATCAATTCAAAAGGGGATCAATGATTCACAATCACAGAGGGGTATGTCCAGTGTTCGCTCTCTCTTCAGGTTTGACATGACTAGTTTCTCTTCAAAGTCATTGACTACAATGTTAAGTAGCTCTAGGCTTTTGAGGGTTTTGGATCTAGAAGGTGCTCCCATTGATGTTGTTCCAGACGTAGTGACCATTTTATTCAACCTGCATTACCTGGGTTTGAGGAAAACCTTGGTGAAGAACCTTCCCACATCCTTGGGAAGATTGCGAAAGCTACAAACCTTAGATCTTTATTACAGTGATATTGAGGAGCTGCCCCATGAGATTACTCAACTCAAGAATCTGCGGCATTTGTTTGCGCAAAGGACTCGTGATCAACCATTTCCTGAGCTGAGTAGTTATCCTTGTATTAAAGCACCAAAAGGGATATGGAATTTGACGAACTTGCAAACTCTGCAATCAGTTGAAGCAAATGAGGACGTGGTCCGACACATGGGCAATCTCACACAATTGAGAACCTTGAGAATAACCAGAGTAAGAGGCAAGCATTCAGTGGAGCTTTGTTCCTCCATATCAAAGATGAGCCGCCTGGTCACCCTGGACATTTTAGCCAGCGACGAAGGAGAGTTACTGCAGTTGGAAGCTCTAAAGCCTCCATCATTCCTCTACCAGAAGCTTACTTTAGGAGGACGACTGGAGCATGGGGTGCTTCCTCACTGGTTAGGTTCTCTGATAGGCCTTCGAGAGTTGGGATTGCTTTCGTCTAGCTTGAGAGAAGACCCACTGCCTTGGCTGGGTGAGCTGCCTAATTTGGCCGTGCTAATCATGTACAAGGCGTATGAGGGGCAGGAGCTGTGCTTCCATGCAGGAGGCTTCCCTAAGCTCATGTCCCTGACATTGGGTGGTTTGAACCAGCTCAATTCGATAAGCATGGAGGAAGGGGCATTGCCAAGCCTGTCTGAGTTGAGCCTCCTGCGCTGCGAAGGAATGAAGTTGCTACCTCAGGGCATTGAACATCTAGCAAACCTCCAAGCCTTGTTCTTGGAGGAGATGCCAGAGGAGTTCATAGAGAGACTGCGTGAAGGAAACAGGAACGTGGAGGAGCGACAGAAGGTTCAACACATCCCTAAAATCATGCAAGTATGGCAGAATGGAGACGGGTGGACAACAGAGATCCTATCCTGAAGCATTCTTCCTGAAAGGTTGATATTTTATTCAGCTTTTATTTTCCTCAGTTTAAGTCATGCTTTTCACTCGAGCATTTTATTTTTCTTTTTCCTTTTTGTTCTACTTTTCATGTTGCAATTTCATCATAATTGCTATCTTTTCTCAACATCAATTGTCGAGGCCCTGTTGCTACAGTAATTCATTCTGAAGCCCTGTTTTGAGTACAAAGAGAATCAT
Source organism: Calamus simplicifolius (assembly GCA_900491605.1). Lineage (NCBI taxonomy): Eukaryota > Viridiplantae > Streptophyta > Magnoliopsida > Arecales > Arecaceae > Calamus > Calamus simplicifolius. The sequence continues at coordinate 1,291,123 of UESW01003952.1, forward strand.
GCACGATAATCTAAAGATTCTAATTCTCTTTCTTTTTAATAAAAGTAATCTAAATTTCTATTTCATTCTCAAAACATGAGTCGTTGGTCGGTCATGGATCTTAATTTTGATGAAAACAACTATTTAGAAAAGCAGAGGGATGTATACGAGGAAATACTCTCACTAGCTGGAGCGTATCGCAACGTGCGCGTAAGCTCTTCTTTTTCTTTTTTTTTCATTTGTTGGTGATTGGAAACGGAGAAGTTGGAACACCCCCGTCATTTTATTTATTAAGATAATAATAATAATCATAAATTTACATAGTCACCGAAGACAAGAGGTTAGGAATGTAAAAAAAGGAATAATGGAAGAAATAGATGGCAGAATGCTTATAGCTTGCCTACTCTCAGCGTATCTTTCAAAAGGTACATTCTGTCTGTGCCTTCAAAGCCTTATCCAAGATAAGATATAGGGGTTATAATAGAGAGTGATGACTCTATCATGCAGTTTCAGTGAAGCAAACATGTGCTCGCACCTAGAATATATTTAGGTCCTTGAGGAGAATAGTAGTACTAGAGGACCTTTTCTAAAGGAAGATCCTAAAGTTTCTTTTAGCCCTAGTTGATAGCATACTGCAGTCAACAGTTGTCCCAGCTCTTCTAATATTAGCTTGGTTGTTTTTAATCCACCAATTTTTCCATAGGTTTTAGATTTTTGCTGATTATCTTTTCAGTTTCAGACAGTGTATAATATGTTATTGACTTTTATGTGGAAGAATATCTTGAAAATAAATGATTAGCAAATTTTATGAAAGCTTCAAAGAAAGAATAATCATTACTCATCAATCATCCTTTTCTATCCAAAATCTCCTTGGTATACAAATAGGTCCCTAAAGCTAACTACAAAAAGATGTTATGATATGGCCAAATCAATTCTCTAAAATTTAGAAATTTATAAGTTGAGTATCCACATAAGCTTGGTAAGCAAGTTGAATGCATATGGGGTCTTCTAAAGAGTGGGAGTTGTCTAATCAAAACTCAGCCATCACATACGTCCATTTACATTCATCGATATGTATACATATGCATGCATTTGTTCATATGTGCAATGTGTGCGTTTGTTCATGCATGTAATGCATGGATAAATAATATATATGAGCATATATATATATATATATATATATATATATATCTACATCCACGGGCAAGGCAAACAAAGTATTATCATGAAGTACATGTATATCTATATATATACAAAAAAATACTTCCACCCTAGCGGACCGGTTTGGTCCGGGCCCAACAAGAATATCGGGTCGGGTCAAAAAACCGGCCCGATATATAAAATTCAAGACATATTTAACAAATCTCCACCTTGGCTTGAATTTAACAAACTAGAAGTTGAACATATTCTCCCAGCATCCCTAAGCCTACGTGAGCTAACTCGGTGTAGGAAACAAGGGATGCAACGAAAAAACATATCCACTTCAAAACAAAAATAGAACTTTCATTCACCTCGCCACCAAGCCCGAAGGAGCAAACCTCAAACAAGCATGCCAATCAAGTCCAAGCAATGCTTAAACTTGTTGGCGGAACTATCTTGGTCAGCATATCAGCAGCAAGCCCTTCGGCTCACCATGCAAAAAGAGAAAAAGTCAAATTGAGCAACTATAGCCAGCAGACATTCATCATAATCAATAAGCCTTTAGCTACAAGTCTTGCCTGAGGGGAGGCAATGGCACTCCCAAGTCAAGTGATTCCAGTTCTTCAGCCATAGCAACAGTCCACTTTTCTGATTCCGAACAAGTAACAGCTTCAGTATAGGTAGATGGTTCCTGAATACCCATATCTTCTGCTGTCGTAAGGGCATAAGCCACCAGATCAGAAAACCCATATTTTTGAGGGGGTCGAATCTCCCTCCTTTCTCTGCCAGTAGCAATAGAGTATGGCTGCTCCACCTCATCTAGAGCTTCCTCATCTGAACTAGAATCAATAGTAACAATTTGCTCGCTCAAATCATTTTGAGAGCCTTTTTTCGAAGCTCAACCTGAACCTCCACCTCATTTGTATCACTCTCATGGTTTCCTGCAGACTCATCAACAACATTCCTTTGATCTAGCATAAACTTTTCATTAAAGTAACATCCCTACTAATAATGAATTTAGGTGAATTAGGTTCTATGCACCACAGACGATAACCCTTCACGCCATCAGCATAACCAACAAAGATACACTTCTTTGCTCTAGGTTCAAGTTTACCATCCTTAACATGATAGTAAGCAGGGCATCCAAAAACCTTTAGATTTGAATAATCACAAGGCTTACCTGACCACATCTCAAAAGGAGTCTTGCATTCAATTGCTGTTGAAGGAGAACGATTAACCAGATAGCAAGACGTGTTAACTGCTTCAGCCCAAAAAGCCTTTTCCATGCCAGCATTAGAGAGCATGCATCTTGCCCTCTCCAATAAGTTCTGTTCATCCTTTCTGCCACTCCATTTTGCTGTGGAGTGTACCTGACTGTACGGTGTCGAACGATACCTGCATCTGCACAGAATTCATTAAAATCACCACCACAGAACTCAAGACCGTTATCGGTCCTCAGACGTTTGATCTTCTTCCCTGTCTGATTCTCAACAAGGGCTTTCCACTTCTTGAAGGTTTCAAACACTTCACTTTTTCTTTTCAGAAAATAAACCCAAACTTTTCTGGAATAATCGTCAATAAATGTCACAAAGTAAAGAGCACCACCCTTAGATGGAACCTGTGCAGGTCCCCATAAATCAGAATGTATGTAGTCGAGTGTACCCTTCGTTGAATGTGTGCCTGTACTAAAACTGACCTTGCACTGCTTGCCAAGAACACAGTGCTCACAGAAATCTAGTGAGGTTGTCGCTCACCACATAGTAAACCACGTTTACTCAAAACTGTCATGCCACGCTCACTCATATGACCCAAACGCATATGCCACAATTTTGTTCTATCATCAGCAGAAACAGAATTCGCTGTGCCAATCGAAGAACCCATAACTGTGCTACCCTGTAGATGATACAAGTGATTCACCTTGTTTCCTCTCATCACAACTAGATTGCCTTTGGTGACTTTTAGAGCTCCACCTCCACCTGAGTACATACACCCAATGGAATCCAAACAGCTCAAAGAAATAAGATTTCTCTTTAAGTCTGGTATGTGCCTAACTTCAGTCAAGGTTCTCACACTTTGTCATGGCACTTAATCTGAATAGTACCAATTCCCACAATTTGGCATACTGCATCATTTCCATAAAAATTGATTCACCATTCAATGGTTCGTATGTGGTGAACCATTCCCTATTTGGGCATATGTGATATGATGCTCCTGTATCCATTATCCAAACATCGTTTGAAAAACTAACAACTGAGCATGTCGTAAGAACTCTGTCTGACACACTAGACTCATCTTTCTCAGCAACATTCGCCGCATCTTGGCGTTGACTACGTTGCTTATCCTTTCTCTTGAGCACAGGGCAATCTGACTTGTAATGTCCTTTCTTGTGACAATAGTAGCACTCAATGTTCGTCGTATCTCCAGGTGGCCTAGATTTTGAACGACCAACAGATTTCTTTCTAAAAGCTTTATCCTTCTTCTTTGCCCTACCTCTCACGAATAAACCATCTGCCCTGTCTCCACTAGTATTTCCATTCAATTTTGTTCTCAATTCTGCAGAATTCAAGGATGCTTTAACATCCTTTAGAGTTATGGATTCACGTCCATAAAGCATGAGTTCACAAAATTTTCGTATGAGGCAGGCAATGAGCATAACACAATCAAAGCTTGATCTTCATCCTCAAGTTTAATATCTAGATTTTTCATATCCATAACAATCTTATTAAACTCATTCAAGTGTTCCTTAATAGGCGTACCTTCTCGCATCTTTAGGGTATAAAGACGCTGCTTCAAATAAAGTCTCGATGTTAAAGATTTCTTCATGTAGAGACTTTCCAGTTTCTTCCAGACCGGCAGCTGTTTCCTCATCTGCGACTTCTCGCAAAACATTATCTTCTAGAGACAACTGGATCGCACTATGCGCCTTCTCATCCATCTCTTCAATCTCAGCTGTGGTCATGTCACCTGTATAATTATTATCCAGTGCCCTAACAGAACCCTCTCGCTTCAATAAAGCCTTCATCTTTATTCTCCATAATCCAAAGTTGTTCTGTCCATCAAATGGAGCAATCTGAAACTTCAAAGATGACATCCCAAGAATTCCTAAGAACGAAACAATCTTTCTGTTTGGATTGAAGAAGAAAAGAGATCCTGGGAACAGCTTCACAGTGAAATCCAGTGCAAAAGCCCTAGCTTTTGGATCCTCTTTCAGATCGACGCATGAAACCGTAGATTCCAGCAATGGTGGTAATTTCAAGTCGAGCAACCAAGCAGACAAGAGATAAACAAAGATCTCGTCAAAAGCACCCTCCACAGACCCTTTGCCGAAGTCCAGGACTCCCTATTCTTTTTTTTTTTTTTTCAACTCTGTTTCTTTTTCAAGGAACAGAGCCTTCCTGTGATCTCCTCTTCCCCAACAGTCGGCCGCTCCTCAAACGTTGACCGCTTCCGTGAAGAGCTGGAATTTCCTCTCACCTTCTGGCCTGAAAAAGCTCTGAATCTAACGTACCTTGGAAGCTCTTGAATCCAAGACACATCCTCACCCAGCCGCTTTCGCTGGGAGGAGAAGATGGAAGCCCCGTTTCACGCTACCCGTAAGGCACAACCGGATCCGAGATTCTTTGCGAGAGCTTCCAAAGCCAGTCGGAAAAGGTGGAGATTGCTTCGAAGGTCGGTCGCGGACGTTTGTTGCCCTTGGATGCTGCCAATGGGTCGATCTGAGATTGAGATTTCCTCCGATTCCCAAATCGTTTGCTACCGCTCCGAGTCCGAGCTGCGACCGAGGAGGTCGCCCTTCCATGCGAAACTTCCAAATCAGGGCGATTATATCTGAGTTTCCACAGCCGTCGTTTGCGTCGTTCCAAGTCGCCGCACCGCCCAGATTACCGAAGAGAGACTCCGCTGCTGCTAGTGATTACCGAAGAGAGACGAATCGAATCTGCTGAATTCAGCCTCGGATTCAACGGCGGTGGGAAGGGTTGAAGACACGAGCGAGGTGCAGGTTATTAGGGTTTCACTAGGGAAGCGATCGAAACCCTAATGAGATCCCTTAGGCGGCACGCTTCTAGTATTGAGCGGGTGATGTTTGGAGATGAACAGAGGAGGGGCAGTCGTCAAGTTGCAGCAGCTTGCATACAAGAACAGGTATGGGACTCCTCAGATCCCTCCAAAAGCCATAGAGACGTCAGAGCCGTCGGAAGATTACGTTTCCAAACCAAAAGCTCTGATACCAGTCGGAAATCAGAGCAATTTTACGTGGTTCGATCATGGTGATCTACATCCATGGGCAAGGCAAACAAAGTTTCATTATCACGAAGTTTTCACATGTAGCGGACCGGTTTGGTCCTATCGGGTCGGGTCAATATATAAAATTCAAGACATGTATATTTAGGTGTATATTATGTGCATTTGATCAGCCCAGGCTGAGCCAAGTTTTCGAAGCCTTGGAGGAAAACAGAAACATCTTCCTCCCAGGATAGCCGGAGAGGGAGGGCATATCTTTAAGCCCTACTCTCTTAAATGGGTAACGATGGCCTCTCAATGGCCATCGTTGGCCAGCCGGAAACCTGGGAGGAAGCCAACGGGTGTGGAGGAGTAAGAAGACTTCCTTCATCCTTGGACCGAGCGGTGTTTTTCTTGGATTTGATTCAAGGATTCCTAGGTAAACATCTTACTTTAAATTCCTGTTATCCATCCTTTGTTCCATGATCTGATTACCACATTGTTTTGATAAGAGTAATGTTGGGATTGGAGTTTTTTCCAGAATAGTTGAAAGCTCTGTTTCAGGATAAGGAACAGAGCACAAAACCTGTCTTGCCTTTCGTTTCTCTCGGTGCATGGTTGTTGAGGTTCGTCGTTCCTCCTTCTCCGTTAGGTCTTAGATCTAGGGTTCTTTAGCTAGTATTCCGAGGATTTTAGGGTCCTTTAGCCATTATTTTTGGTTGATAATCTGATTTAGTTCTTTGATCAGCAATTTGATTTTGTTTTCTGGAATTGGGAATGATTGGCTCTTGTTGGAGGATCTGCGGCCTTTATTTAATTTACTGATCTAGGATAACCTGAAAGGAATTTAGAGTGTTGGTTGCTAGTTTGATCTAGGTTTCCGAATTTGGATTTAATTTGTTCTGATTAGGGGGTGGAACTGCTGTTGTTGTTTGGTCGATGTCCTGTAATTTGGAGCGTATGTTCTTAGTTTCATCTTTTTCTGCTGTTCTCTGATTTCAGGCTTCAGGAGCAGGGTTTTTCAGGGATCTTCTGTTAGTGATTGAGGGATTTTATACTTTGTTGATCTGCTTTTGTTTGGGGATCAGCAGCCTTTAACTTATCAATCTTGGGTTTGCTTTAGGAATTTATGTTCTACTGGTTACTAGTTTTCAGGATCTTATTGATTTAGAATATCATGTTTTTGGTTGAAGCAGTGCTGTTGCGCATAGCACAATTGTAATCCCCGGATTTGTTAATGCTCATGAGAATTTATCGTGAGATCGGAACGATTTACTTCAGGGACTCCTACAGTTGTGCGAGGTGTTTGAATTTCAAACCCCCGAGATATGATTATATGATCGTGAAATTTAATCGCGATATTCCTGGAATGGATAACGTCATGGACTCCTGCAGTTGTGCGAGGTGTTTGAATTTTAACGCGAACCCTCCTTCCTTCTTCCCATCATTATTGTGCGTACATCTGCTCTGGTAAGTCCCTCTCTCCATGCCAGGAAGAGAGAGAGTCAGAGGAAGAGAGAAAGAGAGGAGCCGAACGTGGGGAGTCACGACACTCTTCTCTTGTGCTGACTTTGATTCGGGCCCGGCGGCATGCCCGCTGCCTCGCCGGGCCTGAGCCTTGACCGGCAGCCCCACGGCACCAGAGACGGCGTCCGGAGAGGTGCCGGAGATGAGAGAGAGAAGGGATTAGAGACGAGAGAGAGAGAGAGAGCCTATGGTAGCCGGTTTAATCCTCGGTTCGGGCCCGGCGGCGTGCCGTCGCCTCACCGGGCCCGAGCTTCGGTCGAAGACCCCCACCGGTGCCGGGCAGGCGTCCGATGGAGGTCCGGCCGGCCATGGTGGCTGGCCGTGCCGCCGGCACAGTAACGTGCCGCGGCGGATCGTGAGAAGAAAAGGGGGAATGAAGTGAGAAATTAGAGAGAGAGAATGAGAGGGGAGGCCGGCCGCCGCAGCGGCCGGCTCTGGTCCGGCCACCGGTGGTCGAGCCGCTACCAATTTGGCCGGCGGCAGCCCTGGCTGCCGGCGCTAGGTAACCCCTGTTTCGGTTGAAACAGGGGACCAACAGGGAGATCAAGAAAGCTTGGGCCGGCTGGGCTGCTTTGATTTGGGCCTATTGGGCCGGTTCTGAGGGCCAGTTTGAGCTGCTGTTTGGGCCCTGTAATGGGCCAAGAATGGTAAAATAATTATATGGCCGGAATCAGGATTGATTCTAGTTTCTGACGATAATTTTGCTTCCCCATTTGGGTGTATACATTGAGAGATATTCGAGCCCAAAGTTGGGCCCGTGAAGTCGTATGGGTAGAGTTTTAAGAATCATTTTATTATTCAGATTTTAGATATTTAATAATGTAAAATGATACTGTAGGTACCCAGGTGTCCAAATAGCTGGGTTATCAATTGGAATTTGCATACTGAGGTAAGTAAGCCAAGTATTATAATTTCATAAATTATTTAATTTATAAATTATGAATTTATAATTAGATGCATGTTTATGAAATGTGAAAAATGAAGTTCATTTATTCTGAATTAATGTATAGTACCACGAATTTATAAATAAGTAATTGTTATGATATGACTTATAGTGTATGCAAAATGTAATTATGTTAATTTTGCAAATTATGTTGGTACTATCGAGATGATAATATGCAATCATGATGATGACAGTGAAATTTAGTGTATGTGTCGCCGCGGTTCTCATATGACTTAAAATGCCAAGTGATACATGACCCACCTCCACAGGAAAAGATATGTGGAGGATACACATCCGTAGGATGTGTTCTGATGACAGATTATGATATGGCATAACACTGGTACTAGGATCCTTCCTCTTAGGGGACATTTAAGAGTGATACACAAGATGAGTGTTGTAGGGCCGTGGGACACATAAAGAAAAACAATGATAGTATAAACAGTTTTGTTTACATTGCATATTCTAGTATTTATTATTTAATTAAGCTTCCAAATTATTTTGATCTGATGACATGAATATGCTGATAGCATGATAAATGTAATTTGAAATTGTATTAGGCTTACTTATTGAGTGTGAGCTCATAGAATTCTCACAATGTTTTTTCAGAGCCTCAGGAATGAAGAAGGATATTTGGGATAGACGGAGCTTCTATTAAATAAATTTAGTTCCATTATATTGATATAGTTCAGTATTGCTTGTGTGTAGGGTAGGTAGCCCAAGACTGATAATTATGGTTTGTAATAAATCATGGATTTGAATTTTTGCTTTATATTGATTTATGTGATGAAGTTCGAGACACCTTGCATGCCTGGCATGCGGCGGGTTGTCACCCTAGCTCAGGTTTTGGGACTGGGGCATGACAGCTTTAGTGGTATCAGAGCCAGGTTATGACATTAGGGACACATACATGATGACACTTTAGGCAAAATACTAAAATGACATTGAGACAATTATAAATTTAAAGGAATTTCAGATATTATGCTTTGAAAACCTGACATTTAGAGTTTACCATGACATTAATTACAACTAATTTATCAGGAGATAGGAATGACACGTCGTACTAGAAGTCAAAAAAATGATGAGGGTTCCTAGGTTGGTAATGCTAGCCAACCGAGAGGTTTGGAAGCCACCGGAGGTGCTGCCCCTGCCAATTCAGTTGGGACTGATCAGCAGCGATTCCATACCGAGATGCTTCAGGTTCTCTCGGGTATGGCACAGTCGATGCGGGATATGCAGCATCAGATTCTGTAGGCCTTGTCCACTCAGCCTGCTCCTACTGCCGTAGACTCAGCCTACCCCTCCTGCTCCACAAACTCAACGAGCCTTACCTACTCATCCTCCACCATTGACCCAGCCTACTCCATCTCAATCCTGGATAGGGGTTGGCTGCAGCTTTGCAGACTTCAAGAAGTTTGCCCCTGCCACTTTCTCTGGATCCACCAACCCTGTTGATGCTGAGCGGTGGATGCGAGATATGGAGAAGGCTTTTACAGCTCATGGTAGTCAGGAGATGGAGCAGATCAGATTTGCCACCTACCTTCTCCAAGGAGAAGCCTATGATTGGTGGTTAGTTAAGGAGCAGCGTCGGGATGGACAGATCATTTCTTGGGAGAGTTAGAGAGATATTCTTCGACAAATACTTCCCCAGGAGTGTACAGAGATAGATGGAATCAGAGTTTATCAAATTGGAGCAAAAGGATCTTACTGTGGCCCAGTATGAAGCTGAATTCACCAGGTTGGCCCGTTTTGCTCCAATTATTGTGACCAATGAAATGGCCAAGATCATCCGATTCACTGAGGGACTGCGACCCAGGCTGAGGCAAGCAGTCAACGCATTTGAGCTTCTCACTTATAGTACTGTGGTGAATAAGGCCTTGGTAATTGAGAGAGATATGAATGCTGTACAGAAAGATTGGGAGCAACGGAGGAAGAGGAAAGGGCCTACTTCTGGCCAATCCCCAGCTCAGGCCAAGAAGAAGGGTGCACAGCAGGCCCCAGCTGAACCACAGAACAAGGAGACTCGTTGCATTCATTGTGGTAACTCCCACCCTGGAAAGTCTTGTCGCAGATTGACTGGTGCCAGCTTTGTCTATGGAAAAACTGATCACAAGATTGCCACCTGTCCCTTTCGGAAGGATCAGCAGCCTTCTTCAAGTCAAGGAATGAGCCAGCAGTATCAACAGCAGCCACCGAGGACCCAGGGAAGGGTCTTCAACCTCACTCAGCAGGACGCTGCCACCTATAATTCTGTGGTAACAGGAATGATTAAAGTGGGTACTACTTATGCTCAAACTTTAATTGACCCGAATGCCACACATTCTTTCATATCTGACATCTATCTTGACAAGAATGCATCATTGACACCTATTTCTCTGGAGCAAGAGTTGCATATTGCTTTTCCAAATGGAGATGTTATGAAAGTTGACACAGTATGCAAATCTTGCCCAATTGTCTTGAAGAATAGGAGGTTGAATACTAATCTCATTGTCCTCCCACTGAAGTTTTTCGATGTTATCCTTGGAATGGATTGGTTGGCCTCCTATCATGCTTCAGTAGATTGCTTCAGGAAGATTGTCAACTTCAAAACTCCAAGTCAGCCTGAATTCAGTTTTATTGGTGGTCAGAAACACCTAGCCTCAGTGTTCATATCAGCGATGCAGGCTGGGAAGTATATGATGAGTGGTGGTCAAGGATTTCTTGCTGTAGTTAAGGACCATCAGCAGGAAGAGACCAAGTTGGAGGATATTCCTATAGCTCAAGAATTTCCTGATGTCTTCCCTGAGGATTTGACTAATTTACCCTCTGATCGGGAAGTCGAGTTCTCTATTGATCTAGTTCCTGGAACTGGACCTATATCAAAGGCCCCTTACCGTATGGCCCCGCTGAGCTAAAGGAACTAAAGGATCAATTGCAGGAGCTCCTAGATCGGGGATTTATCAGACCCAGTGCTTCTCCTTGGGGTGCTCCAGTTCTATTTGTTAAGAAGAAGGATGGCAGTCTCTGACTCTGCATTGATTACCGGAAATCAATAAGGTAACGGTGCGGAATAAGTACCCTCTGCCGAGGATTGACGACTTGTTTGATCAACTCCAAGGAGCCCTGATATTCTCAAAGATTGATCTCTGGTCAGGGTACCATCAACTCAAAGTCAAGGAGGGAGATGTGCCTAAGACAGCATTCAGAACTAGATATGGCCACTATGAGTTCTTGGTGATGCCGTTTGGGTTAACTAATGCCCCAGCAGCATTCATGGACTTGATGAACAGAATTTTTAAACCATATTTGGATCAGTTTATGGTGGTTTTCATTGATGATATTTTGATATATTCCAAGAGCCATAAGGAGCATGAGGACCACCTGAGGATCGTGCTACAGATTCTTCGAGAGAAGAAGCTTTATGCCAAGCTGCAGACGTGTGAATTTTGTTGGATCAAGTATCTTTCTTGGGTCATATAATCTCTAAAGATGGTGTGTATGTGGACCCAAAAAAGATTGAGGCTATCATTAGCTGGAGCCGACCTTCCAATGTGGCAGAAGTCAGAAGCTTCTTGGGGTTAGCCGGGTATTACCGTAAATTTGTGAAGAATTTTTCTCGCATTGCTCTACCCCTAACTCGCTTAACCCAAAAGCGAGTGAAGTTTGACTGGATAGTGGAGTGTGAGAAAAGTTTTCAGGAGTTAAAGCAACGCCTGGTATCAGCTCCATTCTTGTTCTTTGACAGGATCTGAAGGTTTTACTATATACACTGATGCCTCTCGGAAAGGATTGGGATGTGTTTTGATGCAGAATGAAAGGATGATAGCTTATGCCTCCAGACAACTGAAATCTTATGAGCAGAATTATCCTACTCATGATCTGGAATTGGCTGCTGTGGTTTTTGCTCTGAAGATTTGGCGGCATTATCTATATGGAGTGTCGTGTGATGTGTATACAGATCATAAGAGTCTAAAATACATCTTCACACAGAAGGAGCTGAATTTAAGGTAGAGGAGGTGGTTGGAACTATTGAAGGATTATGACCTGAATCTACAGTATCATCCTGGGAAGGCCAATGTAGTGGCTGATGCTTTGAGCAGAAAATCCTCTTCTGAGTTTGCTGCTATGATTACTTCTGAGCCTCATATATGAGAGATCTGAGAAGTGGGAGGTTGGTTTGAGAGTACAGCAGTCTGATGGGCTAGTTGCAGCACTTGTACTCCAGCCGACCCTAGTTGACAGAATCAAGTCCTCCCAGATAGAAGATCTGATCTCCAAAGGATGAAAGAAGCTGTGCAGTCAGGAGTCCAGAAGGAATTTTATGTAATGGAGGATGGATCCCTGAGATTTGAAGGAAGACTTTGTGTGCCAAACATTGAGGAGCTGAAGGCTGAAATTTTGAAGGAGGCTCACTACTCTCCCTATACTGTGCATCCAGGTGGCACTAAGATGTACAGAGACTTAAAGAAAAATTTTTGGTGGAAAGGTATGAAAGGGGAGATTGCTCAGTATGTGGCCAAGTGCTTGGTGTGTCAGCGAGTGAAGGCCGAGCATCAAAGGCCTGCGGAACCTCTTCAGTCTCTGATGATTCCACAATGGAAATGGGAAAAGATTACAATGGACTTTGTGACTGGTCTGCCCAAAACTCCAGGAGTAATGATGCGGTTTGGGTTATTGTGGATAGACTAACAAAATCAGCTCATTTCCTACCTTTCAGAGTTGGGTCTCTAGTGAAAGATTGGCTAATTTGTATATTGAGCAGATAGTGAGACTCCATGGTGTCCCAGTATCTATTGTATCAGATAGAGATACCAGGTTTGTGTCCTAGTTTTGGAAGAGTCTTCATAAGGCCATGGGAACCAAACTAAACTTCAGTACAACGTATCATCCCCAGTCAGATGGACAATCAGAGAGGACCATACAGATTCTGGAGGACATGTTGCGAGCCTGTGTGATGGACTTGGGTGGAGCTTGGGATAACCACTTACCTTTGGTGGAGTTTGCATATAATAATAGTTACCAAGCCAGCATTCAGATGGCTCCATTTGAAGCTCTGTATGGTAGGAGGTGCAGATCTCCTATATGTTGGGATGACGTGGGGGAAAGGAAATTGCTAGGCCCTGAGCTGATTCAGCAAACAGTAGATAAGGTGCAATTGATCAGGGAGCGTCTTCGTACAGCTCAGAGCAGGCAAAAGAGCTATGCTGATGTCAGAAGAAGGGAATTGGAATTCCAGGTTGGGGACCATGTTTTCTTAAGGGTATCACCAACCAAATATGTGATGAGATTTGGGATTAGAGGAAAGCTGAGTCCACGTTATATTGGACCTTTTGAGATCTTGAGCAGAGTCGGGGAGGTTGCTTACAGCCTGGCACTGCCTCCGATTTTAGCTGGGGTACACAATGTTTTCCATGTCTCTATGTTGAGGAAGTATATTTCCAATCCCAGCCATGTCATAGCATATGAGCCTATACAATTGAGGAAAGATTTATCATATGAGGAGCATCCTGTGCGTATCGTGGACCGCAAGGATCAGGTTCTTAGACGGCGTATCATTCCCTATGTCAAGGTACAATGGAGTAATCATTCTGAGAGGGAGGCTACTTGGAAACTTGAGAAGGAAATGAAAAAGAAGTATCCACAACTATTTGAGTCTTAATATAGTTAATGATTTAGCTACGACTGTTGACATTTGAATAAAGACTTAGTTGATTATGTGACGAAATTTGAATTTTAATTTTCTCTAATGAAAGTGTATCAATTTCGAGGCCGAAATTTTTATAAGGAGGGGAGAATGTAATCCCCAAATTTCGTTAACTGCTCGTGAGAATTGATCGTGAGATCGGAACGATTTACTTCAGGGACTCCTACAGTTGTGCGAGGTGTTTGAATTTCAAACCCCCGGGATATGATTATCTGATCGTGAAATTTAATCGCGATATTCCTGGAATGGATAACGCCAGGGACTCCTGTAGTTGTGCGAGGTGTTTGAATTTTAAATCACCCGTAACAGATAGAGTCCCGAATCCCTTGATTTGAGGAGTCTGCGTCACCTTTAAAGGATCACGCGAACCCTNTGAAGTGCGTCGGCTTTAAGAGAAGGCGCAGAGACTTCATTCTCATCGTCTTCATCGCGTCTACAACAGATACGCTTCCATCCCTTCCAGTGTGAGAGAGAGGGAGAGAGAGATAGAGAGAGAGTTTGAGAAAGAGAGAGAGAAATCGTGACGGATCGCAACTGGCTGGCCATGGCAGCCGGTTCGATCCTTGGTTCGGGCCCGGTGGCATGCCCGTCGCCTCGCCGGGCCTGAGCTCCAGTCGGAGACCCCCACCGGTGCCGGGCAGGCGTCCGATGGAGGTCCATGGTCGGCCGTGCCGCTGGCACAGTAATGTGCCGCGGCGGATCGTGAGGGAGAAAGGGAGAGAAAGAGAGAAATTAGAGAGAGAGAGAGGGAGGGGGCCATGGCGGCGGCCGGTTCTGGTCCAACCACTGGCGGCCGGGCTGCCCCGAATTTGGCTGGCGGCGGCCCTGGCCGCCGGCACAGAATAACCCCTGTTTTGATTGAAACAGGGAACAACGAAAAAAAAAAAGAAGGGAGATTGATTGGGCCGGCTGGGCTGAGCCGGTTTTGGGCCTGTTGGGCTAGTATGTGAGCCATTTTTAGCCACTTTTTGGGCTCTGTAGTGGATCGAAATGGTAAAATAAAATTATGGCCCGAATCATGATTGATTCTAGTTTCTGGGGGTAATTTTGCTTCTCCATTTGGGTGTATATAATGAGAGATATTCGAGCCCAAAGTTGGGCCCGTGAAGTGGTCTAGGTAGAGTCTTAAGAGTCACTTTATTATTCAGATTTTAGAAACTTAATTATAAAATATGCTGTAGGTGCCCAGGTGTCCAAATAGCTGGATTATCAATTAGGATTACGTACTGAGGTAAGTAAGCTAAGTATTATAATTTCATAAATTATTTAATTCATAAATCGTGAATTTATAATTAAATGCATATTTCTGAAATGTGAAAAATGAAGTTTCATTATATTGAATTAATAAATAGTGCCATAAATTTATAAATAAGTATTTGTTATGACTATTGTAGCAGATAATATTTTGCAAGATATGGCTTATATGTGTATATGCAAAATTGTAATTATATTAATCTTGCAAAATTATGTTGGTACTATCGAGATGATAATATGTAATTATGATGATGACATTGAAATTACTTGTATGTGTCGCCGCGGTTCTCATATGATATGAAATGCCAAGTGATACATGACCCACCTCCACAGGAAAGATATGTTGGGGACATACATCTGTAAGATGTGTTCTGATTGATTGTGATATGGCATAACGCTGGTACTGGACCCTTCCTCTTAGGGGACATTTAAGAGTGATACAATAGATGAGTGTTGTAGGGCGTGGGACACATAAGAAAACAATGAATGTATAAACAGTGATTTGTTTACATTGCATATTCTAGTATTTATTGTTTAATTAAACTTTCAAATTATTTTGAGCTGATGATATAATGTGCTGATAGCATGATAAATGTATTTGAAATTGAGAGTTTTTATAAAAATGTGATTTGAGAATATCTTGATATGATATGATAAGATATGATGATTTGAAACTATATTAAGCTTACTTATTGAGTGTGAGCTCATATAATTCTCATAATGTTGTGAAGAAGGATATTTGAGGTAGATGGAGCTCTATTAAATAAATTAAGATCCATTATATTGATGTAGCCCAGTATTGCTTGTGTGTAGGGCTGGTAGCCCAAAACTGATAATTATGGTTTGTAATAAATCATGGATTTGGATTTTTGCCTTATATTGATTTATGTGTCAAAATTCGAGACGCCTTGCATGCCTGGCATGCGGCGGGTTGTCACCCTAGCTTAAATTTTTGGGTCTGAGGCGTGACAGTTTAGTGGTATCAGAACCAGGTTATGACATTAGGGACACATATGATGACACTTTAGGCAAAATACTAGGATGACATTGAGACAATTATAAATTTAAAGGAATTTAGATATTATGCTCTGAAAACCTGACATTTAGAGTTTACCATGATATTAATTACAATTAATTTATCAGGAGATAGGAATGGCTCATCGCACTAGAAGCCAACAAAATGATGAGGGTTCCCAGGTTGGTAATGCTGGCCAACCGGGAGGTCTGGAAGCCACCGGAGGTGCTGCCCCTGCCAATTCAGTCGAGACTGATCAGCACCGACTTCAGACCGAGATGTTTCAGGTTCTCTCAGGTATGGCGCAGTCGATGCGGGACATGCAACATCAGATTCACAGGCTTTGTCCACTCAGTCTGCCCCTCCTATTTCCGCAGACTCAGTCTGCCCCTCCTGTTTCGCAGACCCAACCTGCTCCACCTCAATCCTGGATAGGGGTTGGCCGCAGCTTTGCAGATTTCAAAAGTTTGCCCCTGCCCCTTTCTCTGGATCCACCAACCCTGTTGATGCTGAGCGGTGGGTATGAGATGGAGAAGGCTTTTACGGCCCATGGTAGTCAGGATATGGAGCGGATCAGATTTGCCACCTATCTTCTCCAGGGGAAAGCTTATGATTGGTGGTTAGTTGAGGAGCAGTCGGGGTGGACAGTTTAGGGAGGTATTCTTCGACAAATACTTCCCCAGGAGTGTGCAGAGACATAGAATCGGAGTTTATCAAATTGGAGCAAAGGAATATGTCTGTGGCCCAGTATGAAGCTAAATTCACCAGGTTGGCCCGTTTTGCTCCCAATATTGTGACCAATGAAATGGCCAAGATCACCAGATTCACTGAGGGACTGCGACCCAGGCTGAGGCAAGCAGTCAACGCATTTGAGCTTCTCACTTACAGTGTTGGTGAATAAGGCCTTGGTGATTGAGAGAGATATGAATGCTGTTTAGAAAGATTGGGAGTAGCGGAGGAAGAGGAAAGGTCCTACTTCTGGCCAATCC
The DNA here is from genome assembly GCA_900491605.1 of Calamus simplicifolius. Taxonomy (NCBI): domain Eukaryota; kingdom Viridiplantae; phylum Streptophyta; class Magnoliopsida; order Arecales; family Arecaceae; genus Calamus; species Calamus simplicifolius. Next base: position 1,307,871 of record UESW01003952.1, read on the forward strand.
CCAGCTCAGGCCAAGAAGAAGGGTGCACATCAGGCCCCAGCTGAACCACAGAATAAGGAGGCTCGTTGCATTCATTGTGGGAACTTCCACCCTAGAAGGCCTTGTCGCAGATTGACTGGTGCCTGCTTTATCTATGGGAAAATGATCACAAGATTTCACCTGTCCCTTTCGGAAGGATCAGCAGCCTTCTTCAAGTCAAGGGATGAGCCAGCAGCATCAGCAGCAGCCACAGAGGACTCAGGAAGGGTCTTCAACCTCACTCAGCAGGATGCTGAGCCTCTAATTCTGTAGTGACAGGTATACCATTTAATTTTATCGCTAGTATTACATTCTTATCTAGTGCAATGCATTGATAGTTAATTAGAAGTTAGGTTCAATCTTTGATGTTAAAACAAATTACACTTATGTCCAGGAATGATTAAAGTAGGCACTGCTTATGCTCAAACTTTAATTGATTCGGGTGCCACATTCTTTCATATCTGACATCTATCTTGACAAGAATGCATCATTGACACCTATTCCTCTGGAGCAAGAGTTGCATATTGCGTTTCCAAATGGAGATATTATGAAGGTTGACACAATATGCAAATCCTGCCCAATTGTCTTGGAGGATAGGAGGTTGAATGCTGATCTCATTGTCCTTCCACCGAAGTTCTTCGATATTATCCTTGGAATGGATTGGTTGGCCTCCTATCATGCTTCAGGAAGATTGTCAACTTCAAAATTCCAAGTCAGCCTGAATTCAGTTTTACTGGTGGTCAGAAATACCTAGCCTCAGTGTTCATATCAGCGATGCAGGCTGGAAAGTATCTGATGAGTGGTGGTTAAGGATTTATTGTTGTAGTCAAGGATCTTCAGCAGGAAGAGACCAAGTTGGAGGATATTCCTATAGCTCGAGAATTCCCTGATGTCTTCCCTGAGGATTTGACTAATTTACCTCCTGATCAGGAAGTCGAGTTCTCTATTGATCTAGTTCCTGGAACTGGACCTATATCAAAGGCCCCTTACCGCATGGCCCCGGCTGAGCTAAAGGAACTGAAGGATCAATTGCATAAGCTCCTAGATCGGGGATTTATCGGACCCAGTGCTTCTCCTTGGGGTGCTCCAGTTCTATTTGTTAAGAAGAAGGATGGCAGTCTTCGACTCTGCATTGATTACCGGAAATCAATAAGGTAACAGTGCGAAATAAGTACCCTCTGCCGAGGATTGACGACTTGTTTGATCAACTCCAAGGAGCCCGGATATTCTCAAAGATTGATCTCAGGTCAGGGTACCATCAACTCAAAGTCAAGGAGGAGATGTGCCTAAGACAACATTCAGAACCAGATATGGCCACTATGAGTTCTTGGTGATGCCGTTTGGGTTAACTAATGTCCTAGCAGCATTCATGGACTTGATGAACAGAATTTTTAAACCATATTTGGATCAGTTTGTAGTGGTTTTCATTGATGATATTTTGATATATTCCAAGAGCCATAAGGAGCATGAGGACCACCTGAGGATCGTGCTACAGATTCTTCGAGAGAAGAAGCTTTATGCTAAGCTACAGAAGTGTGAATTTTGGTTGGATCAAGTATCTTTCTTGGGTCATATAATCTCTAAAGATGGTGTATCTGTGACCCGAAAAAGATTAAGGCTATCATTAGTTGGAGCCGACCTTCCAATGTGGCAAAGTTAGAAGCTTCTTGGGGTTAGCCGGGTATTACCATAAATTTGTGAGGATTTTTCTTGCATTGCTCTACCCCTAACTCGCTTAACCCAAAAGCGAGTGAAGTTTGACTGGATAGTGGAGTGTGAGAAAAGTTTTCAGGAGTTAAAGCAGCGCCTGGTGTAGCTCACATTCTTGTTCTTCCGACAGGATCTGAAGGTTTTACTATATATACTGATGCCTCTCGGAAATGATTGGGATGCATTTTGATGCATAATGAAAGGGTGATAGCCTATGCCTCCAAACAACTGAAACCTTATGAGCAGAATTATCCTACTCATGATCTGGAATTGGCTGTTATGGTTTTTGCTCTGAAGATTTGGCGGGATTATCTATATGGAGTGTCTGTGATGTGTATACAGATCATAAGAATCTAAAATACATCTTCACACAGAAGGAGCTGAATTTGAGGCAGAGGAGTGGTTGAACTATTGAAAGATTATGACCTGAATCTACAGTATCATCCTAGGAAGGCCAATGTAGTGGCTGATGCTTTGAGCAGAAAATCCTCTTCTGAGTTAGCTGCTATGATTACTTCCAGCCTCACATATTGAGAGATCTGGAGAAGTGGGAGGTTGGTTTGAGAGTACAGCAGTTGATGGGCTTGTTGCAGCACTTGTACTCCAGCCGACCCTAGTTGATAGAATCAAGTCCTCCTAGATAGAAGATCCCGATCTACAAAGGATTAAAGAAGATGTGCAGTCAGGAGTCCAGAAGGAATTTTATGTAATGGAGGATGGATCCCTAAATTTGAAGGAAGACTTTGTGTGCCAAACATTAAGGAGTTAAAGGCTGAAATTTTGAAGGAGGCTCACTACTCTCCTTATACTGTGCATCCAGGTGGCACTAAGATGTACAGAGACTTAAAGGAAAATTTTTGGTGGAAAGGTATGAAGAGGGAGATTGCTCAATATGTGGTAAGTGCTTGGTGTGTCAGCGAGTGAAGGCCGAGCATCAAAGGCTGTGGGACCTCTTCAGTCTCTGATGATTCCACAGTGAAATGGGAAAAGATTACAATGGACTTTGTCATGGTCTGCCCAAAACTCCCAGGAGTAAGGATGCAGTTTGGGTTATTGTGGACAGACTAACAAAATCAGCTCATTTCCTACCTTTCAGAGTTGGAGTCTCTAGTGAAAGATTGGCTAATTTGTATATTGAGCAGATCGTGAGACTCCATTGTGTTCCTGTATCTATCGTATCAGATAGGGATACCAGGTTTGTGTCCTAGTTCTGGAAAGTCTTCATAAGGCCATGGGAACCAAATTAAACTTCAGCACTGCCTATCATCCCAGTCAGATGGACAATCAGAGAGGACCATACAGATTCTGGAAGACATGTTGCGAGCCTGTGTGATGGACTTGGGTGGAGCTTGGGATGACCATTTACCTTTGGTGGAGTTTGCATATAATAATAGTTATCAAGCCAGTATCCAGATGGCTCCATTTGAAGCTATGTATGGTAGGAGGTGCAGATCTTCTATATATTGGGATGATGTGGGGGAAAAGAAATTGCTAGGCCCTGAGCTGGTTCAGCAGACAGTAGATAAGGTGCATTTGATCAGGGAGCGTCTCCGTACAGCTCAGAGCATGTAGAAGAGTTATGCTGATGTCAGGAGAAGAGAATTGGAGTTTCAGGTTGGGGACCATATTTTCTTAAGAGTATCACCAACCAAGGATGTGATGAGATTTGGGATTAGAGGAAAGCTGAGTCCACGTTATATTGGACCTTTTGATATCTTGAGCAGAGTCGGGGAGGTTGCTTACAGCCTGGCACTGCCTCGATTTTAGCTGGGGTACACAATTTTTTCATGTCTCTATGTTGAGGAAGTATATTTTCCATCCCAGCCATGTCATAGCATATGAGCCTATACAGTTGAGGAAAGATTTATCATATAGGAGTACCCTGTGCGTATCGTGGACCGCAAAGATCAGATTTTGAGATGGCGTACCATTCCCTATGTCAAGGTGTAATGGAGTAATCATTCAGAGAGGGAGGCTACTTGGGAAGTTGAGGAGGAAATGAAAAAGAAGTATCCACAACTATTTGTATCTTAATATAGTTAATGATGTAGCTACGACTGTTGACTTTTGAATAAAAACCCTAGTTGATTGTGTGACAAAATTTGGAATTCTAATTTTCTCTAATGAAAGTGTATCAATTTCGAGGCCGAAATTTTTATAAGGAGGGGAGAATGTAATCCCCGGGATTACGATACCTGCTCGCGAGAGTTGATTGCGAGATCGAAACGATTGACGCCAAGGACTCCCGTAGTTACGCAGGTGTTTGAATTTCAAATCTCCGCGTAACAATCGGATTCCCGAATCCCTGGACCTAAGGAATCGTGAAGTGCATCGGCTTTAAGAGAAGGCGTAGAGACTTCCTTCTCATCGTCTTCATCGCGTCTGCAATAGGTACGCTTCCATCCCTTCCAGTGTGAGAGAGAGGGAGAGAGAGAGAGATAGAGAGAGAGTCAGAGAAAGAGAGAGAGAAATCGTGACGGACCGCAACCGGCTGGCCATGGCAGCCGTTCAATCCTTGGTTCGGGCCCGGGCATGCCCGTTGCCTCGCCGGGCCTGAACTCCGGTCGGAGACCCCCACCGGCGCCGGGCAGGCATCCAGTGGAGGTCTGGCCAGCTATGGTGGCCGGCGTGCCGCTGGCACAGTAATGTGCCGCGGCGGATCGAGAGGAGAAAGGGAGAGAAAGAGAGAAATTAGAGAGAGAGAGGAGGGGCCGGCCACGACGGCGGCCGCTCTAGTCCAACCACCGGCGACCGGGCCACCCCAAATTTGGCTGGCGGCGGCCCTGGCCGCCGGCACAGAATAACTCATGTTTCGATTGAAACAGGGGAACAACAGAAAAAAAGAAGGGAGATTGATTGGACCGGCTGGGCTGAGCCGGTTTTGGGCCTGTTGGGCCAGTATGTGAGCCGTTTTTGAGCCACTTTTTGGGCCCTGTAGTGGATCAAAAATGGTAAAATAAAATTATGGCCCGAATCAGGATTGATTCTAGTTTCTGGGGGTAATTTTGCTTCCCCATTTGAGTGTATACATTGAGAGATATTCGAGCCCAAAGTTGGGCTCGTGAAGTGGTCTGGGTAGAGTCTTAAGAGTTACTTTATTATTCAGATTTTAGAAACTTAATTATGTAAAATGATGCTGTAGGTGCCCAGGTGTCCAAATAGCTGGGTTATCAATTGGGATTTGCGCACTGAGGTAAGAAGCTAAGTTTTATAATTTATAAATTATTTAATTCATAAATCGTGAATTTATAATTAGATGCATATTTCTGAAATGTGAAAAATGAAGTTTCAGTTATATTAAATTAATAAATAGTGCCATAAATTTATAAATAAGTATTTTATACTATTGTAGTAAATAATATTTTGCAAGATATGGCTTATATGTGTATATGCAAAATTGTAATTATGTTAATCTTGCAAAATTATGTTGTACTATCGAGATGATAATATGCAATTATGATGATGACATGAAATTACTTGTATATCGCCGCGGTTCTCATATGATATGAAATGCCAAGTGATACGTGACCCACCTTCATAGGGGAAGATATGTGGGGGACACACATCTGTAAGATGTGTTCTGGTTGATTGTGATATGGCATAACGCTGGTACTAGGACCCTTCCTCTTAGGGGACATTTAGTGATACAATAGATGAGTGTTGTAGGGCCGTGGGACACATAAGAAAATAATAAATGTATAAACATGATTTGTTTACATTGCATATTTTAGTATTTATTGTTTAATTAAACTTCCAAATTATGTTGAGCTGATGATTTGGATGTACTGATAGCATAATAAAAGTATTTAAAATTGAAAGTTTTGATAAAAATGTAATTTGAGAATATCTTGATAGGATATGATAAGATATGATGATTTGAAATTGTATTAGCTTCCTTATTGAGTGTGAGCTCATATAATCCTCACAATGTTTTTAGAGCATAGGAGTGATAATTGGAGTTGATGAAGCTTTTATTAAATAGAATAAGATCCACTAATGATGTAACCCCAGTATTACTTATGTGTAAGGCTTATAGCCCAAGACTTATAATTATGGTTTGTAATAAATTATGATTTGAATTGAAGAGTTTTAATTATTGCCTTATATTGATTATGTGTCGAAATTGTGACGCCTTACATGCCTGCATGCCGTGGGTTGTCACCTAGCTCAAATTTTTGGGTCTGGAGCGTGACAATAAGTATCTCAATCATTTCCTGGAGTCTAGACTCAGCGGTCCGCTTTCCAACCAAGTGTAGCCATCACACATTGATCTCCACATTAAAGTCGGTTACTCGAAGAGATTCCCACCTCAATCACAGAACACAATATCATGACCTCATCCCCAAACCAACAAGGAGAGACTGATCAAATTTATTAATAATTGAATCAAACACACATAAATTACAATGTTCACTGCAATTTCTCTGAGGAACATGCAATAACTTTTACTTCATATTACGTAAACAAGAAATCCGGATGAGCAGCTTCCTAATCTAACTACAAAACAAGAAATGACGAGCTCCTACTGAAACAATAGTCTCTTTCAACTTCTTGTTTACAGTCATATCCACTCTTTTGGATTGATGCATGCATCTAGAAGTTTCCATTCTTCGCTTCCTTCTTCAGGTTGCTGCATGGTAGTAACACATCAGTCAGATTCCAAACATGAAAGACAGAAAAAAGGAAAAAAAATTGAAGAAATTAACGGTCAATAAGATTACATGATCATATTCCCATCGAGCTGTTAGTGGAAGAGAAACAAGAATACTCTCAATCCGGCCTCCTGTCTTTAATCCAAATGTCGTTCCACGATCATAGACCTTCATGATCAATGAAATATCTAGTCAAATCAAAAGCTCAAAAAAGGCACAAAAAAAAAAAAATAAATGAAGTTTTCCTTTGCATTACCAGATTGAATTCCACATAGCGTCCCCTTCGTAATTGTTGCCATGCCTTGTGTTGTTCTGTAAAAGGCAAGTCCTTTCTCCGTTCTATGATAGGTATATATGCTGGAACGACAGATTTTGTGCACTCTGGAAGTAGTAAGCTAAAACACGATGAGCAAACTAACAGAATATTTTTATTTGTGAAATTACATGAATGGAAATTATAGCCATTTCTTTTTAAAGTTGATATGAAGAAGAAAGCAACATTAGTTTTTTGCAGGGCTCCCCTGCACAATGATGTCTTGAGTTTGTTCTGCCCATTTCCCATTGCATTTATATTTAAGCATTGATAACAGAGGTTTTTAAGCATATTCTAGTTCTGCAATTGAACTGCTGTTTGTCTTAAATAAGAATACCCTGACTGCCACCTGGTCCAAACCAAACAACTACTTGAACTCTTTGGCTATGCAGCTGGGCCAAAGATCAGCTTAATCGAAAAGGGCACCAGGCCTCTATCTTTGGCATGAGGCTGATTTTATATCAAAGTTCACTAAACATCTGATATCATAAGAATTTGTCAACTACATCTACTTTGCAATTGAAAACAACAAGGCAAGTAATGATCAGTGGTTGGAATTACCAGTAGAGAAACCTAGGAGCATCTCTTGATCATAGTCATTAAGGTCATCAAAAAAAATTCCACCAAGCCCACGCCGCTCACCACGGTGCTGCAGAGAGCATCAAATGATGAGTAGAAGATAAGACTTTCTGTGCATGTTCAACCATTTTGTCTTTTAACTTATTTTTCCCTGACTTCCCCTTTCAGACAAGAGTCCTGATAACGGTGTATTATTAGATTGACCTCTATCTCCCAGCTTAAAAGGAAAATTGCAATTTACCAACTAGTTATGTTTCTAGTAGCCTGACCATAAAATTTTCCAATAAGACAGAGAGACAAGGAACAATATCATGTTATTCACACATTTTAAGTAACAATTCTAATAAAATTTTAAAACCAAAAGGCTGTAAAACCTTGGGCAACTTTAACCTAATATATCATTGGAATAATGTCTTAAAAAAATATACCTATAACTTCATAACATGATAGCTAACAGAAAAACTGTACCATGAAACGCTATGCACCATCCAATCTTATGATATATTAACTCACTCAAACTACCATCAGATGGTCAAAAATGCTATTTACCATTCCCAGAATGTCTTTGAGATAGAAGTTTAAAAGAAGAAAAAAAAAGCAGCTATTAGGATATCAAATATTAATTTTTCTTCATCAAAAAACAAAAGGAACCTGGACACATTTTTAAAAAAATCTGGCCCAAATATTTCCACACAAAAAAAAGACTTCCTTCCAAAATATGCCGAGAGTGACAGAAAGAAGTCCCAGTAATTATACATAATAGCTTCCAACAGACAAAGCATGAAATGTCATTAAGAATGTTGATTTCATCAGTCAACAAGTTGGACTTGAAAATTGCAGGAACAAGCACATTTCATGAAATGAAAATAGAAAGGCTGAATGTACCTTGATAAAGAAGTAATCATCGCACCACTTTTTGAACCTGGGATAGAAACTTGGATCAAATTTATCACATGCTTGCTTTTGAATCTACAAGAAAAGGAGGCCAAGAGGGGAAAAACGTAATGTCAAATTCTCTCATTCGTGAGTTTGAGATCATCAACCATATATGATCCAGTTGTATTCTACAACATTTTCTAACAAGACTTCAAAAATCTTAGATTAGACAATTGTGTGGGTGGGGTTGGGAAGGGCATGGATATTGGATAATCACTTCCAGGGATATGCAGCACATGAGCTTAATCATGTAATCTAACTTCATTACAGATCCTGACAGTGAGAAAGATGAGAAAAATGAAAACCATTATATAGTCAGCTTCTGAAGCATTAACATCAAGTAGAAACCATTATATAGTTGGCTTCTGAGGTACTAACATCAAGTACAGTCAGATACCTTAAGCTGACACTTTCATATTTCCAACACATAATCATATCATCCATAGCACAGTCTATTCAATTCTAGTTTATGATAACAAACAGTAAGACAATCCTTTATGATCAAATTGATTCATAAACTATTAAAGCTTAGGCACAGCGATATGCCTCGCTTCAAAGTTGATCACAAGAATGTACCTTATGAGCAATTTGAATTGCAGAAGTCATATATAAATATGAGATTCACTGGGGTTAGAGATAAATTAAGGGTCAATCAAATGAAAAGATTTTTATATCAAGTAATCCCGACTGCATCCTTTACTTTTTTTCATCAGGAGTTTGTAGAAATTACAAAACAAACAGAACTACAGACTAACAAAAAAAGACTCTTCTGCACAATCTAGCAGCTTAACCACTAATTGGAGGAGACAAACTGGACATTAATTCCATTACCTTCAATAGTTTTACAATAGCTATGCATTCAGTAGGTCAAAGAAGGAGGCAAATGTATAGTATATCCTAGTTTCTCTTCTTCTACAATTGTTACATGTGAAAAGAATACATACAAAGTTCAAGAGAACTTTACATTGCCTAATTTTCACACATACCATGTGAAAATGCTTTACATCTTCCTCAAAGATGTAGGCAGGAGTCAAATCAGTGCCACCACCAAACCACCATTGCCTAGGTGCACCAAGAGCATCTGCAGCCACATGTCACAATTTATAAACTGTTGACAACATAATAATTTTAAATAACTGTAGCAGAAAACTTATATCAATTTTGAATTTAGTGGATGAAAGCTGGTCATTTCTGTTGTTTACTGACCTAATTTTTTAGCATGTCTTGCATTTGTGAATCACTACAAGCATGTTCGCTTGCAGTTTTGTCAAAGCTTCCTGTCTTCTTAATTGCGAATTTAGTCTATATGAAAACTTGCAAGTCATAATATAACTGATTTTGCACCAGTCAGATGGGTTGTTTATGCACCTTATTTAGTGTCTCTGTTCAGACAAAATATTAAACAGCTAGGAATCAAAGAACATAATGTAATTTGCAATTGAATTCCACTTCAGTAAATTGATAGTCAGATTTAATTTAAAGTTTTAATAAATATTTCAAACCAGAAAAGTTAGTTTGTCATACAACAAAATTTCTTAGTGAAATTAAGCAACATGTTCCACTTCAACGATAGATGCTAGGCCTTGGATAAAAAGAAAACTGATGCCAAGAAAGTTGCATTATGGAAAAAGAACCATAATCTGAATTCATGTGGTGGTTGGGCCTAATTTCTAAGTACAGTGAGATTATTGGGGGCAAAAACATGAGAAAACTAAATCTGACATGGACTAACTAACAGCATGTCAAAACACTTTACAGTCACAGCATCACATGTTGTACATTTTTTTAAAAAAAAAAAAGTCTATGAAATCCTCTACAAACATATGCTTGACGGAAAAGAATAAAAATGAAAATGCAACTGGTCAAGAAATTACCCACAAAAAAAGGACAAAAGGGGTTAAATCTATAAATATTACCTTTTGGTGCATCAGTCTCAAAGTACCGATAGTTAAAATGTAATGTGGGGGCATATGGATTCTTCGGGTGTAAAACCTACAAAAAGAGCAGAACAACAAGAGTTACTATCTATGGAAAAAAAATTGCATCATCAACTTAGTTAGGGCAAAAACAAAAGATACAAGTCCTTTTTTGCTAGTTATTAAGAAACTTCTACAGGAATTCAGCTACATACAACAATTATGTGCACAAAACCAGTACCCATCCACATGGAGTAGATTATATGCCTTAAATTTATACATAACACATTTACTCGAAATGTAGCGGAAATATTATGCAGAAACAATAAGAAATTTTAATACATGTAGAACAACAATCTGGCATGTTTGACAATCACGGGAATTTTCTGAGATAAAAAGCACTATATCACTGCATGAAATATACTTATTATTTCAAAGGTTGATTAATACAAAAATTTTGCAAACAAGCACCAATTGTTTGAATGACATGTGAAGTTACTGGTCTAACCATCTACTGATTGACAAGAAAGCAAGCTTGGATGATCTGGAATTGTGTCATGACATGTTCTGGAATTTTTTTAATTTAGACTACATCAAGGTTTGGAAACTCAGTTTTGTTTTGGCTTATTTCCGCCCATATGAGTTTCAGTTTTGCTCGTTTTGTTCTGGTTGGTCAAAAAAAAAAAAAAAAAATCTAGCTGGAAATAGAAGAGATCTAAAGGTTGAGAAAAATTTAAAAAGACCAAGAAAATAAAACTAGAAATCATTTCAGTATGTTGTGTTGTTTAGAACCTTAGTCATTGCTTCATCAACTTAATGCTAAGACAGTAACAAAATTATTATTTTTAAAATAAATAAAAGGCCGATATCAATTTTAAGTTATTCGATAATGCAATATATCAAATTGATTAGGATTTGAGTGCTAGAAAAGCCATATTATTTTGACATAATAATTTTTCTAAATTCCTCAAGGACTCAACATCATGTTACTTCCGTATCTTCTTGAAAATGGAAAAAGAAAATTCCAACTTAATATTTAAAAAAAAAGCTTCTTGAAATTTAAAGAAATAACGAGATGACAAAATCAAACACAAATTTCCCATATATGATATATTTTACCCATAAGCCAATTTCATCCTAGTCTACATCTGACAACAGTTTCAGCTCTAAATTGATAACTTGTGGTTGCAGTTTCAGTTTTGGAACCTTGGCTGACCACTTGTGCTGGAAGCTTTATGGATCCTTCCTCACTATCCATTCTAAAAATGCACCACCTCCTTTCTCAAAGAAGCTTTCTTCAGAGCATCTTTTTAATTTACATGAACAGATTTTCCCTGCCAGAGTCATGAGCCTTGGACAGAAATCCAAGACCTATTTCTTATTGAGACTCCTCAAATCTGAAATGCAAATTACGCAGCATCATGATTAAATCTGACTACTTTAACCACTTCCATTATTATAAATTTCTAACCTTTTTTTCCTGTTTGTTTCACACAGCTACCTCAGCATTACCATTTCTTTAACAACCAATCTTGTCATTATCAAATATTCCCATCCATAAAACCTCATGCACATTACTATTGTCTTATAAATATTTCCTATAGTCACAAAAACATTTCTTACAGCAAACTCACCAAGGCAAATATAGGAAAACTAGGTTTCTGTTAGCTATCAATGTTTAATCAATGCCATGTTATCATCTCTGTTTCCACTACTACAGCATTCACAATCTCCCAAACTTCCCTTCATAATACAATCTAACAACTAATTTATTAGTCTCTCTTCAAGTAACATAATTTAATCCATGAATAAGGAATTTTTGGGATTAAAAAAAATAAATACTATATCTAACATCAATGCAAAAAGAATAAAAGAATAAAATAAACATAATAACAATAACATGTGAGATGTATCAAGAAAATTGACAAGTACTTAAGATAATAAGAACAAAGCAAGAATCTGCAAGAAAATAATGCTAAATCAAAGGAAACAGGTTTCCTACAAGCCGTGTCTTCTTTGGCTCTTTGACAGACTACATAGACTACCAAAGGAAAAGATCAATCCCAATTGGAAAATGACAAACAAAAGGGAAAAATAAAAAGAAAAGAAAAGATTGCAGAGGTATCATGTGCTAAGGTGCCATGTCAAATCTAATTATTAGTTTAGAGACTGAAATCAGCCTAATATTTCTTTAGTAGAACAGGAAAATGTTCGCAAAACGGTGCCACAGGTAAATGTCAAATAATCAGAAAACTTTGTCCAGGCTAATAACTTTGAGACATGTATAAAATAAGGAATGAGCATTGATGCTCCCAAGATAATTAAGAATTAAGAAATAGGGCTTATCAATTTTTTCATTTATCTATAACAAGAAACTTAGATTTTTCCCCTTTTTTCGCTAAATTTGATTAGCGAGAGAGGTCCAAATCTCAGAAACCAAAACCAAAACCCCTTAACATATTTTACAGCTTCAACATTAAAAATTTAACATCCAAATATTTATATTATCAAACACAAGAAAGCAAATGTTTTTTTTAATTTCAAAACGTACTTCCACAACAATGTCAGCAGAAAAAGAGATAAATGTAGGGATTTTCAAGCACATACCGAACTAATTCCGGCAGCGAAGAACGGCACTGGTCCCGCCTTCGCTGAGGAATCCCCACCATGAGCACCGGGCTCGCCCTTGGCAGCTCGGTAGGCCTCGGGGGGCATCATCCCATACACCACCGACACATTAACCCCGGCCTTCTCCCAAACCCCACCATCTTGCAGCACCCGGCTGATGCCCCCGCCCCCTCCTGGCCTCGACCACACGTCCTCCTTGAACTTCCCCACGCCGTCGACCGCCTCGATGGCGGCGCAAACCTCATCCTGGGCCTCCCGGATCATCCTCTCGAAGCGACCCCGGACGGATGTCGGGGCGGCCGCGCCGGGATCATCGGCGGCCCTGAGAAAGGTCTCCGGCCGCTCGTTCTCCGGGGTCTCCTTCTCGATGGCGACAGCGGCGCGGACGGAGAGGGGGACGGCGAGCCGCGGCCGGGCGCAGACTGTGGCGGGGCGGCGGAGGGTTGGGGTTTGGGAGGGGAGAAGAAATCGGCGTTTTAGGGATTGGGGGGCGGAGGAGGGAGTGAGGAGAAGAGGGGAGACGGCAGCCGGCATCGCAGTGGAGAGAGGTAGAGAGAGAAGGAGGGGTGGAAAATGAGGAGTCGGGGGGTGAGGTTATAATGGGTTCCGGTTACCGCCGGCGGCCCCTGGTTTTTGCCGGGGTGCGGTGAGAGTACCGTTTGGCGGGGATTCGTTATTCCGGATAAGGAGACCCATGGGTTTGGCCACCAACTCGGGCGCGATTGGTGTTCCTGCGGAATATTGTTATCCAGAGTTTGGATGGTGATTTGGTCCGGAAGAGTATATTTGTTTCTTTTAACTTCGGTTGGTTGTCTGACAGGTGTCCATGTATGTTGTATAGCAGATCAATTTTCGCGTTATAGAGCTGAATTGGACAGGTGTCGAGCACAGAGGCCAGTTGGAGCAAGGTTTTACAGTAGATTAGAAAAGGAATGCAGCCACCTAGTTTAATAGACTTTGAAACGGGTATTAGACGATGCATTGTGCGATACCGATGTGTTTAAAGTTTAAACCATGGGCGTCGCGGTATAGATCAAACCAGCGAACCAGCTGGACTCTGAGATAGAGCAGAAAGTTGACCAAGATGATGGTTGGCTTGCGAAAGTCAACGGGGAAGATTTACGAGCGAAGATGATTGGATCCGCAAATATATACAATTATTCTTTTTTTTTTCAAAAAAAAAAAAAGACTTGGATTTTAACTCATAATTAAAGAAGTAATTTTATCTCTCAGCGGAGGATTAGCCGGTTCTAAAGCAATTGAACACTTCGACCGGATGGAAAGACTACCCAATGTTATAAAAGAAAATAAAAGGAAAATAAGTAAAAGAAAAGGAAAACTTCCCACCATGCTAAATTCCTACCGTAGAAGTCAATGTGACTTAAAACATTTCTTTCATATATATATATATATCAGCAACTAAACAAGCCATCATTCCCTAGCTAAGTGGGGAACGGGCAAATCGGCTCATGGCCGGCCCAAGTTAGGCCTTCAATCCAAAAGGCCGAGTTACACTTGACTTTTGAAAGCCATTCAAATTTGAAAAACTTTTCCTGCACCACGGTGCAAAAATGCATGCATGTTATGTGATGATTGACCGCGCATATATAACTATGCATATGATGTAAAAAAAATAATAATATTTTTGATGCATATGCAGTCAATTATTGTGCACCGTGCCCATATTCTGCACCGTATTTGCTAAGACTTTTCCTTTTAATTTAAAGCAAGCCTCGGTTTTGAATAAAAATAAGGCCCAGTTCCATACTTTTTTTTTTTTTTTATTGCCTATGCTCACCTTACCCAAGCTTTAATCCAAAATAAAATTGCTAGCGGCTACCTCGACTGACTACTTCTGATGTGGGATGCTTAAAATAAAAAGTATTTCTACATCGTAAATGATGTAAAAGTGTACGTATTATATGCAATGATTAATGATTAATCGTATGGTTGTAGCCGTATATGCAGTGCAAAAAAAAAAAAAAAAAAAAAATCCTCAATGTACGCATTACAATATGCACGTGGTTAATTAATTACCGCACGCAAAGCACAAACAACGATCCTGCTTAAAAATGCTCTTCTCGATCGGCCGTAACTGATACCAATCCGTGCTGCACGAAAGCCAATCCAAAGGGATAGCAGTCCACGGACGCCGGTGATTCGTAACAAAGCCCTGAGGGCCTTGATGATGGTTGGTACAATAATAACTTCCTTAATTATTTTCATGGCAGCAGATATTTTTGCGCACCCTTACATTATTTGGTATAGTTTAGATGCCTACAGCGAAACACGCATGCTGGACTTCAAAGTTCTCTTCTTTAAAATCTTTTCTTTTAGGAGGCTGCAGGGCATAATTAAGTGGGCTAGAATTTGATTGGCCTCACCCATCTCTAGATAGATA
The DNA here is from genome assembly GCA_900491605.1 of Calamus simplicifolius. NCBI lineage: Eukaryota > Viridiplantae > Streptophyta > Magnoliopsida > Arecales > Arecaceae > Calamus > Calamus simplicifolius. The sequence goes on from UESW01003952.1 coordinate 1,323,024, forward strand.
TCAACGATTAATTGTGATTTCAAACTTGTGGAAAAATTTTAGTCCTGATGCCGATGATAGTTGATTTTTTGATCCCAATTCCCAAGCATGGCATTTATATCAAAATTGAAGGGTATTATTTTGTGGAGAGTTTGAAAAAGGAAAACATCTGCATCATGTTCTCTGTCCAGTTTCAAAGATTTCTTTTCCTTGTAAGACTTGCAGTACCCCAGTATAACATCTCGCTATTGCTGCCTCCCAATGCGAAGCATCCTGTAGACGCTAATTACCATCCTCGAACGTCGACGAGCATCCAATCGCTTCCTCCAGCAAGCTCGGAATCCTCCAGCGAGCTCCTTGCGCCTGCGGGTCTGCAAACAAGTCCCGGGAGCTGGAGATTCCGACGGAGACCCTCCGATGCTCAAGTCAGTGCTCTGAGCAACAGTCGTGAGCTTAAGAAAGCTCGAAAGAGGAAAGAAGAGAGGGGCCTAGAGCCGTGCTCTCTATGGGCAAGAATGAGCGTTAAGAGTGTAGTGAGTTCTTCGTTCTCGGAATTACCTGGTCGGGGTCCCTCTTACCCTTTTTATTTTATTGGTGCTTAGAGTTTGCCTGGCTTGAGTGGTTGAGGCTCCATAATGATGACTTTGATGGGTGAAGTATCAGAACTGATGTCTGTGAGGCATGGGGTGCTACCACTTGTCATAGCATTTATGAAAGCAGCAACAGTGGAGCTTATCTCCGTGTGATGTGTCAGGCAGGCCGTGTCCCATCAGAGTAGGTGGTTGCAGCTGGTTGGCGGGTGCTATTTTGGTTTGGACAACTATCACAGGCTGTTGCAGGGCGTGGCCAATCGTTACGGCGCTTGCCAGACGTGTCCCCCATGCCATGCTTCCGTTGCCTTATGCGGACAGTGATGGGCGATAAAGTCAGGCATGTGGGTCCCAAGGTGTAGCCTTGGGGCAGAAAATGAAGTTTAGAGATGAAGCCAGCTGTTCCTCGTAAAGCATTAATTATAGAGTGTTTGTGTGGCACCGTTCATGCCCTTGGATGAGCTTCAGAAAAGACCGAGGGTGAACAGTGGATGAGCTTCAGAAAAGACCGAGGGTGAACACTTGCATGGCACTGTTCACGTATAAGGCTCTGTTCACTTGCATGGCATTGTTCACGATCGGAGGGAGCTTGACAGCTGCAGATCCAAGGCTAAGCAAGAGTTGAGGCGGAGAGGAGCAACGTGGCAACCATAAATGCCTTTATACAGGGGAGAGAATAAGGCAATAAATGCCTTGGAGCAAATGGATGCATGTGGCCTTTATGAGGCCATAAGTGCTTTGGTGCGAGAGATATGTCGTGGTTGTGGGAGCCGATGCTGAAGGGACCTCGGAGGCCGAGGGTGCCTCGGAGGTTGAAGATGGCCAAAGCGGGCTTCGGAGGTTGAAGATCAGGCCGAAGCGGGCTTCGGAGGCCGAGGCAGGACTCGGAGGCTGAGAAGGAGAGCCAAGAAAAGATGTCCGTGACACTTCGTTCCATTAAATGTGAGAGAATAAGGCAATAAATGCCTTAGAGCAGGTGGGTGCATGTGGCCTTTATGAGGCCATAAATGCCTTGGTGCGAGAGATATGTGAGGTTGAAGGGACCTCGGAGGCCAAGGGGGCCTTGGAGGCCGAAGCGGGTTTCGGAGGCCGAAACGGGGCTCTGTCAATTTCCTTTGTTCACGGTTCTCTAATGGTGTTGGATCAGCCATATCAGATGCCCCCTCACCCCTGAGACGAAGCGGGCCCACTCCAGTAAGGCGAAAGGGGCATCACCTCCCAAGTGGCTGATCCCCACCTGACTTTGGGTCTTTAACTTTTGACATGAAGTTTGGATGTGGGTCCCTGTCCACATGCCGTTGAGGCAAAGAGCCAATAAAGTCGCAATGATGCTCCTGAGATAAAGGGAGTCGTTGAGGCTGCAATAATGCCGCGGAGGCAGGGATAAGCTGTTGAGGCTGAAATAAAATTGCTGAAACAAAAATAGAGCTGCAAAGGCTGAAATAAAATTGCCTCGAGTGTCTGTGTGTTGGTCCGGGAGGTAACTCGAGCGGGTACGGGCTGTTAGGGATTTGAACCGACTCTGAGCGTATGCTAGCCAGGCCGAGTGGTATCCGTTAGCCGCCATACCGTCGAGCTACTCCGAAACTGCCTCGGGGGTTTCATGGCCGGCCCGAGGAGTGACTCGAGGTCGCTAGAATTATAGGTCTTGAATCGCCGCGGGGTTTTCGCGGCCGGCCCGGGGGTGACCTTTGATCATAAGACCGTCGAGAGCCTTTTGAATGGTTGGTTTTCCCGTAAAGCATTTGATACTAATGAAAAGGAACTTTTTTTCTTAAAGTGTAGTGTACTTAGCTTTTTATTGGAGGAATTTGTCTCCTTCTGCTTCGTTTTGGGAGGCTCCATGTTTGTGGCGTTCGTTGGTGAGCTTGGAGGGGCTCTTTACTTTTGGCATGTAGTTTAGAGGTGGGTGCCCATCAACTGTGAGCTAGGGAGTTGGCCTCTCCCAGCTGTGAGTTGTCTTGGGGCTTCTTGATGGCTGAAAGTAACCAGCAATATGTTGTAAGCGTATAATTTAAACAAAGGTATTACTCGATTGGTCGTTGGCCGCTGATACAAAGTTGAAGCCGCTGAGGTGAAATGAAGCCGTTAAGGCTGTGACGAAGCCGCTGAGGCAAAGTTGAGGCCGTCGAGAGCCTTTTGAACCCCGGAGGATGACCCGAGAGTCACTGGGATGGGACCATGCTCGGGAGCCTTTAATCTCGGAGGGTGACCTGAGAGTTGAGAGTCGTCAGGTGCCTTTTTAACCCCGGAGGGTGACATGAGAGTTGAGAGTCGTCAGGTGCCTTTTTAACCTCGGAGGGTGACCTGAGAGTTGAGAGTCGTCAGGTGCCTTTTTAACCCCGAAGGGTGACCTGAGAGTTGAGAGTCGTCAGGTGCCTTTTTAACCCCGGAGGGTGACCTAAGAGTTGAGAGTCGTCAGGTGTCTTTTGTGCCGAGCTAGCCTCGGGCTTTAGTGCCGATGGTACATCAGGCTTTGAGTGCCGATCGGAGTCGGGCTTTTTGGATCCAGTGGTACACCGGTCTTCGGTGCCAATGGTACATTGGTCTTGAATGCTTATGCAAGGTTGGTCTTCCCTGCATGATATTTTAAGTATCAATGAAATAAGACTGTCTTAAATGCAGCGTACTTAGCTCTTGCAGCACCCCCTGTTTTCCTTCTACGGATTTGAGCACTTCCGTCCGCTGGTGGTCTGCCCCCCCAGGGAATCAAGTTGGGACAGAGCCTGGAGTTGGTTGATGACCAGATCCTCTTTGAAATGAAGCTGGGGACCCATCTTCAGAGTGCAGTAAAGAGAGAGATGTGATCCAAAGCCGGGGATGCTGAAGCGGAGCAACGGACGAGAGTCAGAGTCGGACTCGGGAGCCAGAGGTCGCCAAGGGAAGTTCGGGCAGCCAGCGGCCGTTGAAGACGAGCGGTCGGGAGAGTCCGCTGAAGTCGGACGGTTAGGAGAGGATGTTGCTGGGAGTTATCAGGATTCGGGCAGCCTCCACATTGGTTCAAGGCAAGGGGCCCTCTAGCTTCCACGGTCTCTCTCTCCTTCTACTGAGTTGATGACCTGCCCTCCAGATAACTATGTTGATTGAGGGTGGGGGCTACCAGTGCTGAAATCCGAGGGCAGCTGGAATGGAATCTGCAAGAGGTCTTAGGCTTGGATTGGCTCTGGGTACAACAGAGAAAAAGAGAGAGAGAGAGAGAGGGTAGATAGAGTCAACAGTCAAAGCCCTTTGTCCTCATCTCCCACCTTACATTAATAGCATCAGCATGTCTTAGCTTATCACCGCTAGGAATAAAAATGCCCATAAATACTTAAGGTGACTGGGAGTTAGGATTTGGGTGGCAAGGAGTGGCGCTCTTGCTGGCTAACGAGCCTGAGCCTTAAATTGCCGTTGAGCTTGAGTTTGAGGTTGCTCTTGCTCCTGAGCTTGTTTCCACGTGGCCATGGAATATCGCTCCCATAGCCTTTGAACAACTGCCGTTAATGCTTGGATCTTCAGGGTGAGGGTGGCACGGTGTTTTGCTTGAATAGCATAAACTGGTAGTGATGGTGGAACAGAGAACGAACATCTTGTTGCTCAGCTTGTTGAGGGTGCCCCCCAGCATAACTGGCAGAAGCTTCCATTGTTGTCGTAGAGGGAGTGAGAGCTTGTAGCTTAGCGTCATAGAACTCTGCTTTCTTCCTCCTTCCTGACGTGCCAATCTGTTAACGCCAAATCACCGTCCTCGAACATCGGCGAGCGTTCGGTCGCCTCCTCCAGCGAGCCCGGGGCCTCCGGCGAGCTCTTTGCGCCTGCGGGCCTGCAAACAAGTCCCCGGGGCTGAAGATTCCGGCGGGGACCCTCCGATGCTCAAGTCAGTGCTCTGGGCAACAACCGTGAGCTTGAGGAAGCTCGAAAGAGGGAAGAAGAGAGGGGCCTAGAGCCGTGCTCTCTGTGGGCAAGAATGAGCGTTAATAGTGTAGTGAGTTCTCCATTCTCGGAGTTACCTGGTCGGGGTCCCTCTTACCCTTTTTATTGGCGCTTAGAGTTTGCCTGGCTTGAGTGGTTGAGGCTCCATAATGATGACTTTGATGGGTGAAGTGTCAGAACTTATGTCTGTGAGGCATAGGGTACTACCACTTGTCAGAGCATTTATGAAAGCAGCAATAGTGGAGCTTACCTCCGTGTGACGTGTCAGGCATGCCGTGTTCCATCAGAGTAGGTGGCTGCAGCTGGTTGGCGGGTGCTATTTTGGTTTGGACAACTGTCATAGGCTGTTGCAGGGCGTGGCCGATCGTTATGGCGCTTGCTAGACATATCCCCCACGCCATGCTTCCGTTGCCTTGTGCGGACAGTAATGGGCGATAAAGTCAGGCATGTGGGGCCCCAAGGTGTAGCCTTGGGGCAGAAGATAAAGTTTAGAGATGAAGCCAGCTGTCTCTCGTAGAGCATTAATTATAGAGTGCTTGTGTGGCACCGTTCACGCCCTTGGATGAGCTTCAAAAAAGACCGAGGGTGAACACTTGCATGGCACTGTTCATGTACAAGGTTCTGTTCACTTGCATGGTACTGTTCACGGCCGGAGGGAGCTTGGCAGAGTCCAAGGCTAAACAAGAGTTGAGGCCGAGAGGAGCAATGTGGCAACCATAAATGCCTTTATACAAGGGAGAGAATAAGGCAATAAATGCCTTAAAGCAAGTGGATGCACGTGGCCTTTATGAGGCCATAAGTGCTTTGGTGCGAGAGATATGTCGTGGCTGCGGAGGGACCTCGGAGGCCGAGGGTGCCTCGGAGGTTGAAGATGGCCGAAGCGGGCTTCGAAGGTTGAAGATGCCTTGGAGGCCGAGGCGGAGGCTGAGAAGGAGAGCCGAGAAGAGATGTTCGTGACACTTCATTCAATTAAATGTGAGAGAATAAGGCAATAAATGCCTTAGAGCAAGTGGGTGTACGTTACCTTTATGAGGCCATAAGTGCCTTGGTGCGAGAGATATGTCGTGGCTGCATGAACCGAGGCAAGGGACCTCGAAGGCCAAGAGGCCTCGGAGGCCGAAGAGGGGCTCCGTCAGTTTTTTTTCTTCATGGTTCTTTAACGGCATTGGATCAGCAACATCACATCCGATCCTTGATACAGTGCATTGGAGGCAAGGACTAATGGAGAGTTAGTGGTCCGGCCACAAAAAATGTGGTGCTTGGCACTCACACCATGGAGACGGCTCTCCTACCTTTGAGTGCCAAGCTATTTCGTAACGCAGCCTAGGATTCCCTTTGGACCTTGGTGAACGCTTTTTAGCGGACCATACAATGATGCAATGGATGGGTTAAGAACGTCGACGTCCATAGCGTACAGCACAAAGGGTATACCATTTCTCTTTATGGTTTAACTTCATTCTTTTATTTATTTTTAAAAAAAATTATTACGAGACGATGAGAATATCGTTTTTGGTTTGTTGATTAGCAAAATTATTTTAATTTAGCATCATTTGTACTTTTTTTTTCATTTGTAAAATGCCAAAAAAAAAATTTACTTTTTTTTTCCCTTAATTTCTAAAAATATAAGCATATTTCACATGGTTAATTATTTTAATTTTTAAATCGATTATAATAGTAATAATAATAATGATGTTAATGGTGATGGTGAGAAAGGTGACAGAAGTAGCAATGATAACGATTGGTACAGTGATGATGGTAGAGAAGCTTATATAGAGCAGCACATAAAAAGCTTTGATTAAGTATTTTAAAAAATAAAACTAATGTTTTTAAATTTCATTTTTCTCATGAATAATAAAAATAAATTTTAAAACTAGAAATTAAAAGCAGCCTCATCAAAGCAAAAATTATATCTACTTTTGGTGTTTTATTTTTTAAATAAAAAATAAAAAACTGACGTCAAATAAAAACTCTTTTTGCAATTTAGGTACTTAGGTAATTTTATAATTTAAAATTTGATAAAGAAATGAGGTACTCAATCAAGGATAAAGTTGATGCCTCTTCTATTTTTGACATAATGATGCCAAAATTCCTACAAAAGCTTTGTATGGTTTGTGTGCATGTTATCTCAAATACCGTGCATTTCAATTATAATGCTATTTAGTGAATTGATGTTCATTGATGGCTATACAAAGTATTCCATTTTAGTTTTGTTTTTGGTGTAAAGCTTGTGAAGGTCTTAAGGGTGGCAATTTTGGACCTAACTCGTGAATATGAGACATAAAGTTAATGAATTTGAGTTGAATATAAATGGATTCGGATCAAAATAGGATTGATCCATTAAATGTGGTCAATAAATAAGTCAATTCTCGGGTTGAACCGCTAATTTAAAATTAATTTATAATTGACTTAATTATTAATTAAATTAATTTATATGACTCAATTCACTAACTTAAACATGATCCGTTAAACCTATCTATCCAAGTTAATATCATCATTTAATTTAATACCAATTTATTTATGAAGTAATTATATATTCAAAATCATAACAAAAGTATAAACAAAAATTAATTATCATTCTATAATAGTGATTACATACTTATGTGAGGATTTTATATTTATATCTTTTTATTCCTTTGAATGAATTTTTTTTTTTTGTTTATAGATATAAAATCTTCACATAAGCATATAATTACTATCATAAAATAATAATTAATTTTTATTTATACTTTTAAATATATAAGTACTTTATAAGTAAATTAGTATTAAATATGTTACATGTGTTATACGGGTTACACATGTTACATATATTATACGAGTTACATGGGTCATACATTCATGTCAATTCAAATATGCTTCAATTATTAAATAGATTATATAGATCTTGTTGTATAAATAATGTAATATATTGGTTGGATTTGAATTTAAATTTTTAATCCGATTAATAAATGAGATAAATTTGAATTTGGATTTAGATTATATTTTTAAAGTTAATACAATTCACTTACGATATGTTAACATGATTTATCATCTCTAATAGAAATTTTTTAAGATAGCCATTGACTCTAAGGTAGTGTTTGATAGAAAAAATATTATCCATGGATAAGTGTACGGGATAGAGTTTGTTCTCCAGCTATCCTTAGGGATATCCCTTGGCTATCCCATTGATCATATCAAATGTAAAAAGATAAATTCATAGGATAACTTTTTTTTACTCTTTATTTGGACGGATAACCAGTTATTCCTGCATTTTCTAGGGAATAAATTAAGGGGATATCCCATGGTTAACCATGGATTATCCCTTTGGTTAACTTTATTCCCAGCTATCCCTTAGGTAGCATTTGATAGAAAAAATATTATCCATGGATAAGTGTACGGGATAGAGTTTGTCCCCTGACTATCCCTAGGAATATCCCTTGGTTATCCCATTGATCATATCAAATGTAAAAAGGTAAATCCATAGGATAACTTTTTTTTACTCTTATTTGGAGGGATAATCAATTATTCCTGCATTTTCTAGGGAATAAATTGAGGGGATATCCCATGGTTAACCATGGTTAATCATGGATTATCCCTTTGGTTAACTTTATTCCCAGCTATCCCTTATAGTTATGGCTTTTGGGAATAAGAAAGGATATTCAGGGAATATCTCCTCTTATCTTCTATTTCAAACACTACCTTATAGTTATGATTTTTGAGAATAAAAAGAAATATCAAGTTACCTAACTAGTGCAAAAGAATTATCTAATATAATTGATGCCCCCAAAAGCGGTCTCAAATGGACCGCATTCCGCATACCATGCCTGCTAGTACCTAGTTGCCGACCCTGTCTTCCAGTGTCGTCGTTAACTCAAGCCAACCTGAAACCGTAGAGTGGACTTACTTCAGACAAGGCTGTCTCTTTTAAGGCCTTTCTGTGAACCTTTAGCCCTACACACCTAATAAAATAAAATAAAATAAAATAAAGTGTCTTGCTTTGCTTTAGGTCAAGCCCGGGCGGCAATGACAGCTTCAAACCATTAGATTTCTTAACTAATATATATAATGGTGGGCTCTTGTGGAGGTATTAGAGAAAAGCAAGTCGGTGAAGTTGCATGAAAGGGTTCCAGAAACAAGCAGTGAGAGTAAGCCCACTTGCAAAACAAAATCATAGCCAATTTGGAGATACTCCAACTTGATTGTTCAAAATCATCGACAAGAACGGCTTGGCAACAACCAAAGTGTACTCAAGGTTTCTTTCAACTTCCTAAAATGATCCGACCAATATCTGTTGTCTACCAATGCCCGTGCTTGGATTGGCCGCGGTCCCAGCTTGAGCCAATCCTGTCTAAAAAGCGAAGAACCGTCCAGGTCAACGGGCTCCACTGCAATCCAAGTTCGAGTATTTAAGCCACACGGTTGGATCATAATCTGTCGACCAACCGGAAGCTATCGCTTCTATCCTCTGTCCCCATTAAAGAGGTGCAACGAGGATAGGAATGGATGGCTATCTTGGGCATCGCGATGCTTCCACGATGGCAGCTTTTGTGGTATATCGGGGAGCTTCTAAATACACCCCAAAAACTACCCTCCACATCCACACTTAAAAAAAAAAAAATACTCAATTTATCCCATTCTCACCCTCAACAAACCCTCCCTTCCCCCCTCACCATTTCAGCTGATACCCTCATTCCCCTCACTTCCCTCTCTCAATCCATTAACTAGCATCTAAACTTCTTATTTTAAGGAATTTGAATCTCTATTTCAACGATGGATAAGTAACTAGCGCTTTGAAAAGATTCTACAAATGTAAAAGTTTATTTTTTTAATATATTTTGAAGCTTTTTTTTTTTCTCGGATCATGCTCCGTTTAACCCTGATATATCGAACAGAGCTTCTCTGTTCGGCCTATCAGGGCCGAACAGATAGCCTTTGTTCCTTCCATAAGAGCCAAATAGCGGCCTTCTGTTCGGCTCTATTTGGCCGAACAGAGAGGCGATGCTTTTACATATAGGGTGATGCTTCAACCAAATGCAACATGATTGGCTCTGAATATGTAATGAATTACACAAATGAATTTACAACTTATAATGTCTGATAATTTTTATTGTAATTATTTTATTAGTTGACTGAGCTATATGTAAAATTGTCTACTCACATTAAACTATTTAATGTATAGATATTCAAGAGTAGAGAAGACTTGTGTAATTGGTGTCGGAAAGCTGGGAGGAGGAATGGATTTGTTGCTATAATTAAAACATATGATTCGGGTAGCAATGTTAGGAAACCAAGAATTCTGTTTGGTTGCGAGAGGAGTGGTACCTACAGAAGCACAAGCATAAAGGAAAAGGGATTAAAGACCAAGCCCGGTGGCACAAAGAAGTGTGAATGCCCTTTTGCATTAAGAGGGAGAAAATTGGACATTGTAGATGATTGGATGTTAATGGTCATTTGTGGAGTGCACAATCATTAGGCTACGAAGTATTTCGAGAGGTACTCATATGCTGAAAGATTATCTAAGTAGAAGACTTCATTGTTAGTGAATATATCGAAGAGTTTGGTTCGGCCAAAGAACATATTGTCCACATTGAAGCAAAGAGATGCTCTCAATATTACGATAATTAAGACGATCTATAATGCATGTCAGAGGTGCAAGGTTGTAGAAAAAGCTGGAAGATCACAGATGTAACATCTTTTGGGTAAATTAGCCGAGGTTAAATACATTGAGTGGCATAGGAATTGTAATAATATTGGTGCTGTGCGTGACTAATTTTGAGCATACCCTGTAGCATAGATTTGTTATGTGCATTTTCTTGTGTTTTGATAATGGATTGCATGTACAAGATGAATAGATATCGTCTTCCTCTCTTAAAGATTGTAGGGGTGACATCAATTGACCTCACATTTTCTATTGCTTTTGCATATATAGATTCTGAGCGAGAAGATAACTATACATGGGCATTAGAAAGATTACGCAGTATCATGGATGCTGATGTTTTGCTTGAGTTGATAGTCACAGATAAAGACTTGGCTCTATTGAATGCAATTAAGAGGGTACAACAATACATTTGTTATATAGATGGTATATTAGTAGGAATATTTTGACCCAGTGCAAAGATTATTTGAAACGAAGGAGAAATATGATAAGTTTACAATGAGTTGGAATATACTAGTGTTGTCCTCCACCGAAGACGAGTATAATGATCACTGGAGTGCACTCCAGAGAGAGTTCAATACATATCCAAATGCTTTACGGTATATGTCATATAGTTGGCTGAGTAAATACAAGGAAAGATTTATTGCGGCATAGACGGACGCATATAGGTACCACGAGAATATGACAACAAATAGGTATCACAAGAAATTGCTTCATTTAACAACTTTATAATTTAATTACGTTTTGTCATCTAACTTTAATTTTATTTTATTTACTTTACCAGGGATAAAAGTGCACATGTAAAGCTTAAAAGACAGCTTGGATCAAGCCAAGGGACTTTCGGATCATCTTGGATAAAAATACATGGTTTGATTGAGTTACAGTACAGTAACATTAAAGCCTCATTCAAGAAGAGTTTGATGGTCGTGTAACACAACTTTAAGCATGTTGAATTCAAAAAACTACGAGGTTTCATATCTACAAGTATATTAAATCATATCCTCACCCAATTGAACTAAGCCAATTCAGTTGGGATTGATGATTTAGCTTGTAGGTGCTATTCGACGCACACATGGTTTACCATGTGCTCATGAGATTGCATGGTACAGGATGAAAGGTTGGCTTATTCCCCTCGGCTGCATAGTTTCTCATTGGAGAAAACTTGATATGGTGCCTATTACAAATGTGCAAAGTATGAAGCTGAGCTGTGAACCAGAGTTGGATATCATTGCCCAAAAATTCAAGTAGTTAGATGGGGCTTCTCAATTGCAGATGTTAAAGAAATTGAGAGAGATTGTAAGTTCAGATAGTACCTCTCTTGAAGAACCTGCAAAAGAAAAACCGGTACACGTGGCCACGCTTCAATGGAAGTTGATACGTCTACTCGCCATGATCCATTTGCCTTTGAGTTGTTCTATCTAAACAAGATAGTTATTCACCTAGTTTGCAGCGAATTAGTATGGGCATCCTAATGACATAGATGCAAAAGAGGCAGCTGAAGAAGAAGGTAAGAAGCATTTGTTTTATTTTTAACAAAGAGTACTATACCAGGGCATACCGGGGCGTGCTGGGGCATACCGGGGCATGCCGGCTCGTGCTGTGCCGAGGCGTGTCGGCCCATGCCGAGGCATGCCAGGGTGTGCCAGGCCATGCCGGGGTGTGCTGTGCTGAGGTATGTTGGCCCGTGCTAGGGCGTGCCGGCTCATGCCGTGCCGAGATGTGCCGGCCCATTCCGGGACGTGCCGATAATTTATAGCATGTGATTATTTTTAAAATAGTTTATAGCATTCAATATGGTTTACAAGTAATTTGTCCTCGAACCCGGTCACATAAGCTAATGATTAATATCGATCAATTTCCAATGGGTTGAAACCATACATCCAGCATATCAAGGATGTAAAAGCTGATGGCAACTGTGGATTCAGGGTAATAGCTGACTTGCTGGGATTTGGAGAGGATGATTGGTTACGTGTTAGGAAAGATTTATTACATGAGTTGCAATGCCATTCAGAGCACTATCATGCATTATATGCTATCAAAGGGAGGCTCGATGAGATCGCTCACGCATTACCATATTTTGAGGATTGTCCACCATATGATTGATGGATGACTATGCCAAATATGGGACATCTTATAGTGTCCTGCTATAATGTTGTCCTATACCACATTTCCTTGCAACAATGTCTTACATTCCTATCTCTTAGATCGGTGCCTCTCCCTCCACTATCCCGTAAAGACATTACAATGGCTTTCGTAAATAGCAACCATTTTGTGGAGATATTAATTAAACGACTCTTAGTCACTTTAGATGGCTCATAAATTAAATGAGTAATATTGTTTACTAATTTTTAAATTTTTATAAATTTAAAGGTGTTCCTATTGCCGGGTCATCCCGTTCCGCCAATAGCGACCAACTAGTGAAGATATCATTTACCTTGTGTTTTCAGATGGCCAAGTTCATATGAATCTAGGATTCAATAGTTTAAACAAAATATATCTTTAAATGTTATAATTAACGAACCTGTGGAGTTATAGAGTGCATTTTTTTACTAAAGTTCAAATTTGTAAACATATTTTGAACACTGTATAATGCTTGACGTAACATATTTCGATTTAGTAAACCAAAATTTTGACTTTGGCACACAAAATTTTTTTTTAAAGAAACTTGAAACCTTCGTTTAAAATGCATTGTATTTTACAAATACAAAATATTATATCTTTTTAACAAAAATAAGTGCTCAAAGCTACAAAATACACGAGAGCTCATCATCGATCCCCATCTTGCCATCGTCGATGCCTGTACTGCTGTGGCGGTGCATGACTAGGGCCAAGCACATTAGGCTCACCTGTTGAGATATGCTGACCTTGCAACACTTGTGTCATATGAAAAATAACATCGTACATGTACTTGGTCCCTAGTGACGCAACCTCTTCCGACCCATCTATCGAATGCTGGCGTCAATGCTGATGGCATCTACATTACGCTGATGCACGCCAGTATCAACATCTATGGGTCATGCTCGGGAATAGATACTAGATCATATATCTGGGGGTGAACTACTAGGTGTGTGATACGAGAATACCAATCCATATATCCTAGTACGCAATCTGATGGTCGAGTAACTGAACGGCTCCTAGTCGCTCGGTTCAGTAGGTGATCCTTCCACCTCTCCCACATCTGATCCAAGAAGACGTATGCAATGCGATACGATCCTATTATGCATCCTCTGCTGGCTCGCGTAGGGGCTAGTGGCGCATGGGGGATCGTTTGTATCCTGCCAAATGTCTAACCCTTTTAGGATGATATGGTTCTACAACATCCATACACTTTAGGAATCCACTAAAGAATGCAATATCTAGGAATGGACAATCCTTCTGAATATAACGATGGGGATCCCAAACTACATGCAACAAATAAACATTAATCAATTTGATAATATATAGTAAATAAAATTATAGAAATATATAAGTGAATGATCCTATGGTACATACCTCATCAGCCCTCAAAACATCTAATGACTCACGTAGAACCACTAAATGGTCCATCGTGGTACGTGATGGACTGTCGAGAATCCAATGGTGCACGCGGAGCCTGGCATCAGTATAATCAAGGGATAGGTGAGGAGTAAGATCTAGAAAATGCTGATAAATCCAAGCCTAGAGAAGCATCATGTATCTACTAATCTATTTAACGGATGCTCTAGACGCAATCCCCAACTGACAATATAAATAAGCCAAGGCAGCAGTACTCCAGGCATATGTACTCACCCTATCCAAATTCCGAAGTAGAGAAAGATAAGTTATAGACACCCTCGTTCCATTTTTATAAACAAAGAGTGTACACCCTAATAACAATAGAAAATACCCTCGCGCTGCACACTCTATCCTATTATGGTTATCTTTATCAGATACAACATGAAAATAACTCTTCAGCCACTCTAACCTCACAAACTGACCGCGTACTAATAGTACTTCCTGACACGCGTCAACCTATAACACACCCAATAGCTCCACAAGTAGGTCCTTAGCATTCTGATCACTCATCCTATCACATGATAGTGACACTAAGGCACCTGTGACATTAATCCCTAATATGATGGCTATGTCATTTAAAGTGATTGTCATCTCGCCAAAGGGAAGATGGAAGGTGTTCGTTTCGGGTTGCCATCTCTCTACGAAGCCTGAGACAATAATCTTATTGGTGAACCGATAAGAATAGTGCACTAGTTCTACCAGGCCCGACTACTGAACCATTGCTCTGAACCTCCTATTGGATTTTTCTGATGCCCACCACTGCCATTTACCTACCTTGGCAGTATGGTTCATACAGTTCAGTGGAGCCCGTTCTATAATATAAATGGATAACATTAATAATTTATATCACAGCATCGTAATAATACATTAAAGAAAATATAATACAATAACAAACAAACAATACCTATTACCTCCAGATGAAGGTTGCTATATATGTCCTAAAACTAATCAGGACAGACTCATCCTCTGGACCTCCTGGACATGGCCCAACCGCTTCATCTTCAACACCTTAGCTGGCATATCCTTATCTACTGTCTCAGCTGGGAGCGATGGTGCAAAAGAAACCTGAGGCTCAGTATGCATGGCACGACGTCTTCTGGCTAATGCCATGGGTCTAACTCATGAGGGACCAGCATCCATATCTGAAACATGATATTAACACGCAAAATTAAAATATGAAATATAACTTTTTTTTTCGTTTGGATCCCTTGATATTGTTCGGCATGACCAGGCCGAACATATATAGGACTGTTCGGCCTGACCAGGCCAAACACTCTTATAATGTTCGGCATGGTTAGGCTGAACGGTCCAAAAAGGGGACGATGGGGAATTCACCATCGCTTGCCGCCGACGGGGAATAGGTCATCGCTACTTGCCGCTGCACACTGCCGCAGCCGTCCCTCCTTCGCTTGCACGCCGCTGCTGCTCGCCACTTGCCATTGTTGCCACTGTCGCTCGCCGTGCTGCCGCCAATCATCGCCGGTCGCGTGGGGTGTGAGGGGAAGGGAAAGGAAAGGGAAGAGAAGAGAAGGAGGCTTTCGGGTGGGGTGTGAAGGGAAGAGGGGTGTGGAGTGAAGAAATGAGGGTGGGAAGGGTTTTAAGGGTAGTTTAGAAATTTTTTTTTGAAATTTAAGGGTTGTAGTGAGAAATTTTAGGTGCGTAGAGTAATTCAAATTTTTTAAAATTTTTGGGGTGGGGAGGGTAATTTTTTTGGGTGTATTTAGAATTTCTCGGCATCTTGGTGCTTCAAGGCCATTTTGGTGTGCAAACCATTTCATGACGTTTTTGCCCTGATCCGAATTTAAACATATTTTCAACCAAAAAAAAAAATCTGGACAAAAAAATATAAACTTTGCAAATTGTTATAAAAAGCATGAGTCAAGTGCTGCCTGATCAAATTTCTGATTTTTTTTCTCTTATTCAAAAAAAAATAACATTATTTTTTCAAAAATAAAGATGACCCTTGACGAGGCCACCATTTGAAACTAAAACTACCATTGGCAATTGGCAATTCAACTTTTGTGTAACAGTGTGTTATATAGTTTTTTTTTAAAATGTGCTCTAAAACCTAAAATTACTATTTTTTAACTCACAATTATTTACACACTAGACATTAAATAAAATATATAAAAAAACTACACTTACAAATGCCAAGTTCATTCGAAAGGCACTCATGATGTATTCTTACATGTTTAATTAATGAAAACCATGGAGCACTCTAATTTTTTAAAAAGTCATGAGATTAGGGCTGACTATAAATATATGTGTGTGATAGCTTGCATCTCATTTTGCACGTCATGCCATTCCAATCAAGCTATTTTTGATGTGATTTTAAAATAAGAGAGTGGGATCTATCCTGATATAATTATTCAAGTTAAATACTTTAAGATGCACGATCCAACATGTATCATCTTAATTATTGGTTTATCCAATAACTTATATTCTACTTTATATGACAAGTTGATTTGATTATTGACCTTATCTCATCAACATTTTTACTTATATCTAAAAATTTGAGTTAGCTCGAGCCTTAATTACTAGCATTGAACAATAAAATCAAACAATTATGCAATCAAAATTATATGACCAAAATATAGTCCAACCAGATAAAGTCATACCGAGTTACCCAGTTTGATTGAAATCATCTCTGAACCTTATAAATATTAAAGATGGTAGAAATATAACCCAATCTGCGAACTCAATCATAACCTATCTCAAAATAAAGGACTAGGGTTATGCTTTATTTAAACTTGAAATGATCCAATAATAATATTTTTTTAAAAAAATACAAGCTTTAATCACCCTTGTAATTGATTATTTGAATATCAAGGTAAAATATATTTATAATTTTAAAATTTTATCTAGATGCATTATATAATTTTATAAATTATTTATTTGATTAATATTTTAATATTTAATATGTTTTGATAAATAATATAGTTGATGCCAATGATATGCAACGGATAATGGGATTAAAAGTATTTTTTAAGTTATATGTTGTTAAAAAATTAAGCTTAATAACTTTAAATACATTTAAGAACGAGGTAGAAGAACAGGAGTAGATACGATAATGGATAAGCATTTGATCGGTTCGATTCAATCAAATCGAATTACTTAAAGTATGTAATGGATCCAGATGCTAATTTAGTCTGGTTGGAATTATTATTATTTTGTTTATCCAAAATAATGCTCACGTTGAGGTAGTGGCGACGAATTGGCATTGAAACTGGGAGTTGTTTTTTAAACCGGTGCCAAAAGGCACCGGTTTTCGAAGAAGAGGGTGAGAAAAAAACTTATTGCAAAAAATAATGTTAAAATAAAAACATCATTTAAAATATTTTTTATTTTCATCTCCTTCTCCGCTTCACCGCATCAACGGAGAGCTTCCGATGGCAAAGGGACGGTTAGAAATCGTCGCTTGAAGTTGTGATTTCTTTGGCACTAAAATCCTCACTTCAAATGACGATTTTCTCATGCCTTCCTAGGGCCGCAGCCCCCTCCTCCCAGAAGGCCGACAGAACTGAGAAAATCTGCACCATACTCCATCCTCTTGGCTGTGTTACTTTTTTGGTCGAAAATGTTGAAAAAATATTTTTGATCTTACAAAAAATCCCTTTCTAAAATTGCTAGAAATATGTTATAGAAATTTAAATATACAAATAAAGTAAAACAAAAAGATTAGATGGATCAAACCAGGACGAGGCGTGTTAGACACTACCCTAAGGATCAGATTTTTGCCCCTTCGTGCAGGTTATTGGCGATCTGTCCCCAAGGTAAACGACCCGGCTTGACCCGATCCTCCTACTACGAGCACGATCGTGTGGAGGTGCAAACCCAACGATTACCTTCAGATGCCCAAAAAATTAATAAAATATATAAAAAAAATGAGATAAAAAATCATATATGCTACTCCAAATTATTCTAAATTGATTCTTCCCTCAATCTGAATCCCTAGCCTATTTATAGGCTCGGCCCATAAAAGCTCAACGGCTCGGCCCATAATGGCCTTAAAGGCCTAATGGCCGTTAGCCCCAAATTACGTCAAAAACGGCTTACAAATTAAATTATTTGGGCCGTTTCTGAAACGTTGGTCTTCCAACGTTCGCACAAATATCCGTTGAGGCAACGGACGTTCGCGAGCGTTTCGCTCGGGTGTTCCCCTTTTTTTTTTTTATTATTAAAACTTTTTCTAATCTCCAAAAGTTTAAAATAAAAAAATAAAATAAAATAAATATAACAAAAATTTTAGGGCATCTTATACTGCAATAGGTGAGGTGTCCTATGGACTTGAACCTCACTTAGTGTTGATTGTATACATCTGAAGGAACCATAGTAGATTAGACCTTGAACTAAGTCCTTTGACTCAGACTTCTACTAATCACACACACAGTATGGATCAATTGGGTTTAAGCGGTCAGCGCATATTAAAGGCCTTGCGCTTAGTACCTTGATTTTTCATGAGAATTTTTTAAGGTTAGCCCAAACCTTTAGTCACGGCCTAATATGACGATTCTCATATAGGTGAATCCTCCAAGGGTATTTGTGACAATACCTGCAGATAACCTACCTCGGATCCATTAAGAGTATGACTCAACCTTACACAAATTTACTTTGTCACTTTATAAGAGCACTCATCATAGGGATGGATGAAAAATTTTCAAAATTTGTGCTCTAAACGATCACTCAATCAGCTTCGTTTCTACCACATTGAACCTCATTCATGGGATCTCCAATCACAGAGGTTGGGTATCCACTGCTGGCGACCAAATAATGGGCTTAAGCCACATCCCCCTCAATGAATCTAGGACTCCATTCCTAGATAACTCCTTGGTTAATTAGTCTGCCAAAATCTTCTCGGCAAATTCCAAAGAGATAATTTTATTTTTGAACTAGACCTCAAATAAGAGAATCAGGCAAAGATATATTAAAATTGAATATCCAAATATAAGGTAAACAATAAGTTGGATATTCCAACAGTCATGAGTAAATTATAAAAACTTTTATTAAATCTCATGGCAATAGATTTCAAGAGACTCAAAATAGAGCATTTAAATGACATACCTTGTCACAGCATCCAAGTTCATCCATTCTTTACCATTTGGTAACATAAAAGATTCACAATAGTAGGTAAGCAATAAGTATTTGCCCAATGCTGTCACTTTTGTCTAGCAACTTCAACACAACAAGAGATATTAAATATTGATCACTATACCAGAAAACACTTATCTGGAACAGAAAAACTTTTGCATTTATGTAAGAATGCAAATACCAGAAAACACTTATATGTAACAGAAAAACTTTTGCATTTATGTAAGAATGCAAATATATATGCTAGTAGCTGCACTTGAAAGTTAAATAATAAGATGATATAAAAATATATCTATATACAAGCACGCATATATTATGTGCACAAGTGCAAGCATGTGTGTTTTTCAACAAGGCTTTGTTTTCATGCTGAATGGTTAACCACCTATTTGATGACTTCACCCCTTGTCTATCTATCCAGTGAACAAAGTAATTCATTTTCTGATTAGCACTTCAGCTTTATATTTGTTAGCTTTGTTAGTTACTACACAACTTGAGGAGAGAATAAGTATACATATTACATATGTACTTGGGCACTAAGATGTGACAAGCCCCACCTGATTTGCACACGTCTGTGTACCTATAGGCATACATGTATAAATGCGTATGTATTTATATACATATAATTAAACATGTGAATGTTCGGTGAATAGAAAGAAGCCTCTGACATGTTGAACAAACCACATGCACACAAACCAAGATCCAAGCTTCAACCTCTAACAAGTCAGAAGACAAAGAAGCTCAACGGTGTCTAACATTTAGAATAAGACAACAATGTCATATGTTATTATTTTGTTATGTCTTATTTATCAGTTTAGTATATTTTATGCTCACCATATATCGCCCGAGGCATATCAAAATGTATTAAAATCTGATACTACAAATGAAGCAATAAACCAAATAATGATTGTTTGTACTAAAACAATTGCATAGCAAATTGCAGAGATAGCTGGACAGTCGCTTTTATTATAGGCTAAGTACATGACCATGATTGCCCAATCTATTTAATAACCAAGATTTGTTACACCAATTTTGTCCATGTATGTGCATGAGCACTTAATAGTCTGATGGTGAAGATAAACTGAGTATTCATTTTACCATATATTTAACAAAAATTAGTAAGAAAGAAGAAAAATGGTATGTATCAACTAACTCTTTTAAAGCAACATAGCACAACAATCCCTTCCAACGGTAAAAAGATCAACTTATGAAATATAATTTAAAGCATTGCAGTAATGTTAATATTTTGCCCAAGAAAATAATAAGTATTCAAACTATAATCTTTTCCCCTTAAATCTTGGGCCCAATGGATGATCATAATTTAGCATAGCAACATTTGCACCATTAATGCACAGGCATTTTAGGTTGGCATGAAAATTTTATATGTTGAGCAAACTCATGCAAAAGCAGAATAAGTAGATGGAATGAAAATCTAGCAATTTCTAGAAAAGAAAAGAAAATCTGATCTTAGCTGTTGGAAAAATATTTTTGATCTTACAAAAAAATCCCTTTCTAAAATTGCTAGAAATATGTTATAGAAATTTAAATATATAAATAAAGTAAACAAAAAGATTAGATGGATCAAACCAGGACCGAGGCGTATTAGACACTGCCCTAAGGATCAGATTTTTTCCCTTCGTGCAGGTTGTTGGCGATCTGTCCCTAAGGTACAACGACCCGGCTTGACCCGATCCTCCTACTACGAGCACGATCGTGTGGAGGTGCAAACCCAACGATTACCTTCAGATGCCCAAAAGCTCAATAAAATATATAAAAATAAAATGAGATAAAACAAATCATATATGCTACTCCAAATTATTCTAAATTGATTCCTTCCCTCAAAATCCCTCAGCCTATTTATAGGCTCGGCCCATAAAAGCTCAAACGGCTCGGCCCATAATGGCCTTAAAGGCCTAATGGCCGTTAGCCCCAAATTACGTCAAAAATGGCTTACAAATTAAATTATTTGGGCCGTTTCTGAAACGTTGGTCTTCCAACGTTCGCACAAATATCCGTTGAGGCAATGGACGTCCACGCAATGGAAAGAACGTCGGCGAGCGTTTCGCTCGCGGGTGTTCCCTTTTTTTTATTATTATTAAAACTTTTTCTAACAAAAAATTGTGAGAGTCTAGCCATTCTTCCCAAGCAACCCGGCTCTAGGACCCCGCCATGTCATCGCCCGTCTTGCGCTTTTAAGCTCCCTCTTGTCGGACTGCTCCACCCCCAGTCCATCCTTCGCAAGCCTAGCCACCGAGACTTTCTTCCCCTTCAGGTAGAGATTCATATGCCCTCAGTTCCTCAAACCTGGCATTTCTTAGATTAAATTTAAGAATAAAGCTCTTTAATTGTTCTTGTGACTTTTATTTGGAACAAACAGTACAAAAATTTTAGTGAAGCAAAAATGATCCATGACATAACTAACAATCATATCATACATAATATTATATAATTGACATTGTCAACATGAGAAGATATGGACGAGATTCATAGATGAACGCACCACACACATAAATTAAAAAAAAAAATATAAACAGTTTAATATGAATAACAAAACATAAAAAAAAACATCAGAAGGCCAACCATCTAATATTTTCTTTTTTCCTATTTAAATCATGGCAAGATCTGATAAAATTTCGTTTCTCCACTCAAAGGAGCGGATTATTCATTATCAAAGGCAAATGAAAACAAAAAAAAGATAACAACTTTTGAACCCACGAAGAGAACATATCACATCCAAAACCAAAATCTCTTTAGATTGTTATTGAAAATGATTTCTGTATGCTTCCAACTAGGAATATATAGTATTCATATATATATATATATATATATATATATATATTAAATATATATTTAGAAAATAATATTTGTAGTGTGTGCAGATTATATTCAGTGAAAAAAATTATTTCAAAATAAAAAAAGTTAAAAAGTCAGGCCTAAAAGGCGGATTAAACCATTGCCTTAAAGAAGATTTGGTCTCTTTCGTGCGAAAAAAAATTAAAAACTCCAACATCAGTTGGTGGCACGATCTCAAAGACGCGCAATCTTCAAAAAAATTAGTAAAAAAAAATATAGAGTTGTTGTTACTTTATTTTTTTTTATTATTCTATAAAAGAATGGGATGGTGTTATAGACTTTTTTTCTTAAAATGACCGTTAGTTTTTTTTTTTCAAAAAAAATGGCTGGCATTTTATTTTTTAAAAATGATCAATATTTAATTTTTTAAAAAATTACGAGCGTTTGATTTATTTTTAAACGGTCGAATGTGTTTGAGTTTTTAAAACGATCAAACATTTGAAATTTTAAAAACGTTCGAACGTTTGAAATTTTAAAAATTGCTGGCGTTTATTTTTTATTTTGTTTTTTAAAGCTAACTCTTCGGCGTTAACAGCCATCACATTCTCTCTAACTCACATGATTGTCCCCATGTTGGCGTCCACCACCAGGTCGGTACCAAAATCCTAACCCCGGGGCCACCTACGCGATCACCGCCATATAGCATCCTCGATGATGCCGGTTCGGCCGTCCTCGATGACGAGAGAGAAGAGCGCCGGTGGAGCCGTGGGAGACGATGAGGGCCTCGTGGGTACGGAGCCATGGAGATGGGTCGCCAGGGAGGGAGATGATGCTGCAATCGGTGAGGTCCTCATAGGAGAGGCGATGGGCGACGGAGTACGATGGTGGGCGATGGGCGAAGAGCGAGGATAGAGAGTTTCATGGGAGAGGCGTCAAAGCTGTTTTTTTTTTTTTTTTATAAAAAAAAATAATAGATTGTTGTTTAAATGGATTGTATCCGATAAATAAAAAATAATTCAACAATAAACAAACCATACTTTAAATCAGAATCGGTATATAATTAAATTAATTTTTTTAATTTTTTTTAATTTTAATTTTAAAAAAAAAATCAAATCAAAGCAAAGTAATTATTTTTATAAAAAAATAATCGAATGGAACCAAAAAAAAAAAAAAAAAACTTGAATTGATTAAATTAGTTTGGTTTGATTTCTTTGTTTAATCAAAATTATGCTTGGTATAATTTTATTTTTTCAAAAATTTATAAAATTAATTATGTTTTTAATATTTACTTATTTTGTTTTAAATTTATTATATCTAGCTGCTCTATTATTTTGTTTAAATTTAGAGAAATAAAAAAATAATAATAAAAATTAATAAATAACTTAAAAGAATTAAAAAAAGTATGTATTGAATTTTTTAAATTAATTAATTTAAAATAATTTATAGATTAACCTTAGTCCAACTTTTTAGAAGTAGGGTTTAACTTCAATAACATAAATTCAAAGCGACTTGAATTTAAAAAATTATCTGAACCTAAAAGGATATGATTCGACCGATTGCTATCTCAATTATGAAAAAACTAAAGCTAGCTAACTCATCCATCATCCAATATTCTAATGTTTCAAATAATGCTATAGTTTGCTGGTCTAGAGAACAAAAAAAAAAAAAAAAAAAGGCTTGATGGCTACCAATCATCCATCAAATTTACTCTACCGCGTTAGCATGCCACCTCATGATGGCAGCAGCGCTTTTGCGAACAAAAACTACTGGCCTTCATGCACTACCAATCTCCATGCAAGCAGCTCCGGAAGCAACGTATGGACCACGGGTCATTTTCTATCGCCAACCCGAACCACAAGAGTCAAACCGGTCCAGACCTGACCCAAAGCCAAAATCCGAACATTTATTGGACCGTATCGGATCCGAACCGCTTATGCCGAAACCGCTCACCGGCCCTCGTGGTTTCCGGTTTTCTACCTGCTTCTCTATTTATAGGCTGCCGAGAAAAGTCGGCAAAAATTCCATCGTTCTCCGTGTCTTCGATCGCTCCTCGATCCGAGTTACGTCGGTTTCCGCTCTCCCCCACTAGTTTCTGTCGGAAATTCCTCGGTTCTACGTCTGTGGCGTTAACAGTTACCCTTTTTAATCGATTCTGGCTGAGTCTCCTCCATGGCGGAGAGCTCGTGGAGGGCGAACGGGAGGTTGGCGAAGATGGATTCCTCCGAACTGAGGTGGGTCGCTCAAGATGTGGACGAGTCCGGCGAAGAAGAGGAAGAAGAGGAGGAGCTCGTGCGGCGGAGTTTCTTCCAGTCGGAGGAAGAGGACAACGGGAACCGGAGGTTGATTAGGACCGCCCCCCGGATCGATTCCCTCGATGTCGAGGCGCTCGATATCACCGGAGCTCAGGGGAATGAATTCGAGGTAGGGTTTGCTCTCCTTCTTATTTTTTTTGTCTGTATGAATAAATTTTTACGGACCTTCTACTATGCTCTGGTTGCAAAAATTTTTCAATTATAATACGGAAAGGCTCAAGTTCCAAACTTTTTGTTAAGTTTGGAGGAACAATTGGATTTGCATACCGGGTTTGTTAATTTGTGTAGAAATCGCCAATTGTTTTTATTTATCTAGAATTTGGATTTCTGAGGCCACTTTAAAATGAAATGCCAACCAATAGATTGTTATTCTACCATTTGTAATGCAAAACTCTGCTTTTGTTTACAAGAGAAGTATTTGAGTTGTTCTTTTATTTCATGAGTTTTTTAGCTGATAACTACTTGATGTTCTGGCTTCTGATTTGCAAGTTGTTTCTGATTATATATATATATATAATTGCAGGAATTTGACTTGCGCAGGAGTGCATACTTGCTCTTCAGACTCTTGGTATCGTATTTGGGGATGTTGGGACGAGCCCATTATATACTTTTGATGTGATGCTTAATAAATCACCAGTTCGTGTAAAGGAGGATGTTCTCGGAGCGCTTTCTTTAGTTTTATATACTTTGTTTCTGATACCTTTGGTGAAGTATGTGTTGGTGGTTCTTTTGGGCAACGATGATGGGGAAGGTATGTTGGAGGCTGTGAATGAGGTCATTTATGCTTGATGGATCAGCTGCTGTAATTTGTAAATTATGCCATAATTTTTGCAGGGGGCACATTTGCTTTGTATTCATTGATATGTAGAAATGCAAAGGTAAGTCTGCTACCAAACCAATTGCCGTCTGATGCTCGCATATCAAGTTTCCACCTCAAGGTTCCATCGCGAGAGTTAGAAAGGTCTCTAAAAGTTAAGGAGTGTCTTGAGTCTTCATTGATGCTGAAGAAGCTGCTTCTTGGTTTGGTGCTTTTTGGCACTTCTATGGTCATAGCCGATGGCATTGTCACTCCAGCAATGTCAGGTTTCACATAGATTTCATCATGCGTTATTTATTATTAGATAATTTTAATATGTATATGTATGTGATTGTATGTATGTATATAATATGAAAGCTTATTAGTTTTCTCATTGCCTTTTTTTGACTTTATATGTTTTTTTTTTTTTTTTTTTGGAAATGCAGTTTTGTCAGCTGTGAGTGGTCTGAAGGTTGGAATAGCTAGCCTTGAGCAAGGTGATCCTCTAAATTTTGGTAGATTTGACTCCGGCTATAGAAATATACTTGGGATAACTTTCCTCCAGCATATTATTCATGGAATGTGAAGAAACGTTAGTTATGGTGAAATTTGAAATATAACTCACAAAAACTATGGCATGCACAAATTCAAATTTTACCTCTGCATGACTGGAGCTCTCAAACTTTGGCTTTTTATCAGATTGTAATATTTTGTATGAAGAAAATCCAACATAATGCATTAGCTCTTTAACATGGCACATATTGTAAGATAGTTGAGGTATGCCTCACCCTTCCAACAAAGCACTTAATATTTTCCCCTGATGGTTGACTAATTGGTGATTAATATAAAATTTATTCCAGAGGGTTATGGAAACAATTATAAGGTTTTGTGTTCTAGGCTGCACACATAAAACTCCCTTCAGTTACAAGGTATTCTTCAAACATATTAGAAGACAAAATTACAACAATAACAACAACAACAAAGCCTTAATTCCAAACTAGTAGACAGAATTATAGATTAAATAAAAACATAAGTAGTTTGAAATTTGATGATCAACCTCAATGGTCTCACGGTCCTTTCTTAGTATCATAATATGTTGAGCCACCCTTTGGAATAAACAAAGTTAGAGCCTAATCAAGTTCAATGAAAGATAATTGCTTCTTTAGTTTAATCCTTATTTTGAGTCTTTTAGACCGGCTGATAGTGATGATGGAAACTTGTATCAATTTCTTTTGCATACTGCAATTGCCTATGCATTCACGCATGCGTACATATAACAAGAAGCAAGTTGGTAGAGACTAAGTGAACAGTTTATAGAAGATCAAAAACATGTTTGGACATACATTAAGAAGCAAGTTAGTGTAGGTTGAGTGAATAATTTATAGATTATCAATGCTAAACTAACATTCAATTTCAGAAACAACCCTGAAGAAACAGGATTACCCACATAAATAGGCTGAGTGAATAGTTGATAGAATATTAATGCTAAAATAACGTACAATTTTCATAAACAACCCTGAAGAAATAGGATTAGCCCACATAATAATTTTGCTTGCAGGGGGCTGTCCAACTGTGCATGTGATCTTCAATCCTAACTGTGATGACTAGGGTTGTATGTTATTCTAACATTTTCCTTTATAGAAATTTTGATTACAATTATGGATTCCAAATCTTCAACCAAAGGACCTAATTTGTTTGATTTTAGTAGAATGAGGTTGTTAAGCCACTATACCTCTTTTATTCCTATATCTGTTGGTGCCCTTATTAGTATGTTGCAAGATTGTTCTTTCTGTTCATGCAAATATCTGACCATTATGTAAAAACAAATATAGGCGAAGATGTATGCACAAACAGGAATGAGGTTTAATTGTGTGACTTGGCCTACATGTGTCAATAAAAATGAGCTTTTTAGTCAAATTTTGGGATATCAATGCAATGAAGGATTTTGAAATCGGTTAATGAAATTACTACCAAATAGGGTTCATGATACTTAAGAATTTTTGAACTGATAGGTTTTAAATGCTTTGAATAATTATCGATAGCCCTTCTTGTTTCTCCAAGTAGTTCTTATTTCTCCTACTTCCTACTTTCAAGCATCAGTGGCATTATCTTTTACAGATACACTCAAATAATTTTTTTAATGCTTTAGCAGATATCTGGTTATTAGTATTTATAGTTTGTGGTTATCATATTGTTGCAGTAACATTCAGTATAAAATTCTTTCTAAAATTTGTTAATTAGGGACCTTCCCTCTGGAATGATGTAGAACACATGGGTGGATGTACATTCCAACCATGTGCTTAAAACTACTTAAATGTAGAGTACTTGTATGCAATACAGTATGTATTTGACCTAGCCAGCTTGCTCCCTACCTTCATCTAATATAGATAGTTTCATGTTTCTTCCCTCCTCTTGAGGGTCATTTTTTTTGCCCTCTGTTACAGTTCTTTCCAATTTACTGACATTGATCTCTTTATTGCTGTTTTACTTTTTACTGTGTCAGTGATATACTGTACCTAAGCCTTTTAAGCCCTCTGTCTTTGATGCACCATTGGCTATAATTTGTATTACTCTTACATTTGTTTACAGTGATGGGTTCTGGTCATGCAGCGGAAGGCTGGATTTCAAAAAGTTTTTATAACCTTGAAACCCTAATCAATTGAAACCTTAGACCAAGACCCCTTGATTATAACAATTAATTAGTCATGAAATGTAACATATATGTAGCGGAACATACCTTGATACTTGGTGAAGAAAGAAGGAAGCCGGTTATCTAATCTTTTCTACTAGGTGCCCAAGTGTTCGCCTTCCAATGGTGATCCACACGAGAATTGGATCAAAGATATGCTCACAAACTTGACTTAAACCTTTTTTGGCTTCTTGACTTCTTGGCTTGCCTCTTAGGACCCTTTTTATCTTTTCTTAAGCCTAATAAAACTTGTATTAGGCTAAGAAAAGAGTTATCCTAAATTGACTAAGGCTTGTAGGAAGTAGAGAGGGAGAGAGAAGACTTGTCTTAAACAATGATTGCTAAAAATTATCCGATGCTATCCTATATGTGCAACCCTCTTTAAATAGTGAATGAGAAAACGTCAAATGAATGGATACAACCCATTTCACGTCCTTCTGAAAGGATATGAATTTTTAAATTCATTTCAATTTGAATCAAGGGACACATCGTTATAATTTTCAGCACCTTTTTCCCTACATGCGCCACACCTGATGGCATCCCATCTTTAATCAGATAGCCTCTGATTTTACCATGTGTCAAGATAAGGTTCTCCATGTTTATATGGATTCATAAATCCCTAAAAGATACGCCTTCTAGTGCCTTAAATCAGAAGGACTTTTAGACACATCTTGAAAATTCTGCACGCGCACAGTTTCCCTTCCAAGAGTCCCATATCTATTGGACTCTATTAATTCAACTTTATCCAATCCAATAACATCAAGATAAGGTCCTTCACGTTCAATGGACTTATAAATCCCAAAAAGATGCGCCTCCTAGTGCCTTAAATTAGGACTTTTAGGCGCCTCTTAAAAATTCTGCTTGTGCATAGTTTCCCTTTCGAGAGTCCTATGTCTTTGGATTCTGTTAATTCAATCTTATCCAATCCAATAACATCAAGACAAGGTCCTCCACATTCAATGAACCTATAAATCCCTAAAAGTTGCGCCTCCTAGTGCTTTAAATTAGGACTCTTAGGCGCCTCTTGGAAATTCTGCACGCGCATAGTTTCCCTTCCGAGAGTCCATGTCTCTTGGACTCTATTAATTCAACGTTATCCAATCTAATAAATGGCTGATCAGGTTAGAGGTTATCCCAAATTAATTCTAAAATTAATTTGGATCAATTAATTAAGCCGGTTTAAATCAATTAACCCAAATTGAAGCGTTAGTTAGCTACATGTGCTAGCATGCTGATTGGCTAATCAATTGAATTAATTAATTTATTAAAATGATTCTTTGACCAATTCCCTTATGTGTGTGACCCATTGGGTTCCTCATCTAGCCAGCAGTAGGTCTAGATTTAAGTCGATTTAGTTCGATTAGAAACTGACTAACCGAATTAGGTCAAATCGTGCTAATCTCAGTTGCCAATTCGAACCATCTTTCAAATTGACTCATGAATTAAATAAATTAATTCATGAAAACCTACAAGACATGATTGACATCTAGCAATGTGTCATGCCTACCTAAAAGATGAAAAATTTGGTTAAATTACCAAAATACCTTTTAGTGGCAAGTTACTGTGCAATTCAATCCTTCGATCTTTCTTTATTCCGAATAAGTGATGGGTATGGAAAAATGTCAAACCCTAACATTTTATTCATTTGAATCTCAAATCAATAATAAAGACTCGACAAATGAAAAATTAGAAACCTATTCTAATTTTATTTTGCTTTGATCAAAGACTTCTTGAGTCATCATATGATGAGATTACATGGTATAACTTCTCTTACTAGGAATGATCGATTCCTTATTGACCTATTCATAACCTTCATACACAATCCTCCATATCCATGAATACCCCGTACATGACTTAGCCATGAATGAGTATGAACTAAAATATAGATTCATGTGCATAAGATTCTATGATAATCTCAGGTCTAAGGATCACTTGCACAACTCTCACTAAGAGAACCATCTTTTGACAAATAAGTAAGATCTCCATAAGATGTTCTCAATGCGGATCAATTTAGTGAACTCATACCCTAATGAGCACCCACATCCTTGTATTAGTGTTTCTAAACAAGTGGCTGTGAGACCAACTACCCTCTTCATTGAGCATACATAGAATGTGCCAGTCTTATCGGAATCATCGATCCCCGATTCGATGATCCTTCGACCAGGGACATTTTAGATTAGAGTTTTTAGGAACATAGGTCTTATTTTTATGAACTTTATCATAACCCTAATTCCATTGCCCTAACCTTATGGGGTTCATCATAATCTTGATAAATATAAGACAGTATACGATGAATCGAAAAAAATGCCTTTTAATTGATAAAATATCATACATGAGTTGGAAGAAATTACAAAAAAATGCCCTTACATGATTGGCTTTTAGAGCACTACTCTTTCAATCTCCCACTTGCACTAAAGCCAATCGTCTTTGTATTTAATTCCCATACAATCCAAATGATGATCAAACTGATGTTGAGGAACAGCCTTAGTAAATGGGTTTGCTATATTGTTCTGTGTCAACTCGTTCTATAACAACATCTTGTCTTTCAATGATCTCTCGAATGATATGAAGCGTCTTAGGATGTGCTTGGATTTCTTATGAGACCTTGGTTCCTTAGCTTATGCAACAGCTCCAGTGTTATCACAATAAAGTGGCACCGGTTGTTGAATCACTGGAACAACACCTAACTCCATAATGAACTTCTTCATCCAAACAGCTTCCTTAGCGGCTTCACTAGCAGCAATATACTCTGCCTCAGTAACTGAGTCAGCTACAGTTTGCTGCTTGGTACTTCTCCAACTTATTGCACCACTATATAGAGTAAAAATATACCTTGATATGGATTTACTATCATCCGAATCTGATTGAAATATGGAGTCAGTATAGCCTTCCAATTTTAAATCTGATCCTTCATATATAAGAAAAATATCCTTAGTTCTTCTCAGGAACATGAGAATATTTTTCACAGCTTTCCAATGATCCTTCCCTGGATTGGCCTGAAACCTGCTTATTGTGCCTAAGGCATAAGCAACATCAGGCCTGGTAAATAACATGGAATACATTATCGACCCTACAGCCGAAGTATAAGGAATCTTGTTCATCCTTTGTCTCTTTTCAGGTATCTTAAGAGACATCTTCTTAGAGAGATGTATGCCTTGACTCATGGGCAAGTAACCTTTTTTACTTCCTCCAAGTTGAATCTTTTCAACACTAAGTCAATGTATTTAAATTGGGATAAGCCATGCTTCTTCTTAGATCTATTCTATAGATCTTTATACCAAGTATACAGGATGCTTCTTCCAAATCTTTTATGAAAAACGGTTTAGATAGCCAAGTTTTGACTGATTGTAGCATTGGGATATCATTTCCAATGATAAGTATGTCGTCGACATATAAAATTAAGAAGACTATGGCACTCTCACTTGTCTTCTTATACACACATGGTTCATCAATATTTTTGATGAAACCAAACTTTTTGATTATTTCATTAAAGCGAATGTTCCAACTCCTCGATGCTTGTTTTAATCTATAAATGAATTTCTTAAGCTTGTATACTTGGTGCAGTCTTCTACTTGAAACAAACCCTTCTGGCTGTGACATATAGATTTCCTTCTCAAGATATCCATTGAGGAAGGCAGTCTTTACATCCATTTGCTAGATTTCATTGTCATAGTATGCTGCTATAGCAAGCAATATCCGAATGGATTTGAGCATAGCTACTGATGAAAAGGTTTCGTCATAGTCAATACCATGTTTTTGCCTGAAACCTTTTATTACTAGCCTAGCCTTGTAGGTTTCTACTTGGCCATCTACTCCAATCTTCTTCTTGAAGACCCATTTGCACCCTATTAGCTTTACTCCCTCAGATGGGTCAACTAAGGTTCAAACCTGGTTGGTATACATGGAATCCATTTCAGATTTCATAGCATCAAGCCATCTATCAGAGTCCTTACTATAGACAGCTTCTGTGTAGGTCATGGGATCATCATCCTAAATGATATTGGCTTCGTTGTCATCTCCAATAACAAAACCATATCTGAGAGGTGCACCCCGCACTCTCTCTGACCTACGGAGAGGAGGTGAATATTGTGGTTGTTCTTGATCTTTAGAACTTCTAGTTGAGGAATGTCTTGTTGATTGTCAACAAGAGTAGGTTGTAAGTCTTGATCTTCATTAAGTTCAAGTATCTTCCCACTGCCTCCTTGTTGGATAAATTTCTTCTCCAAGAAAATGGCATGCCTACTGACAAATACCTTTTGCTCAGTAGGATGATAAAAGAGGTATCCAATACCTTCTTTGGGATAACCTATGAACCTACATTTATCAGCCTTAGCACTTAACTTATGTCCGAATATATTTTTGACATAAGCATGGCAACCCTAAATCTTAAAATATTTAAGACTTGGCTTTTTTTCTTTCCATAATTCATATGGAGTGCTAGTCACTGGTTTTGATGGCACTCTATTTAAAATATAGCAGTTTCTAGGGCATAACCCCAGAAGCATATTATGGACTTCACCATGTCTAATAAGGTATGATTCCTTCTTTTTGCTCCACCATTTAATTGAGGTGTATAAGGAGGGGTCCATTCAGAGAGAATGCCTTTATCTTTAAGATGATCAAGACATTTACTAGACAAGTATTCTCCTTCTCGATCAGATCGAAGGATTTTAATACTATGTTCAGTTTGTTTCTCAACCATACTTTGATACTCCTTAAATTTATTAAAGGCTTCGGATGTGTTTCATAAGATATACATGTTCAAACCTTGATAAATCGTCAATGAAATTGATAAAATAAGAGTATCATCCTCTAGCTTAAGTTGTCATAGGTCCACATATATATATGTGTATAAGACCTAATAGCTCAGTTGCCCTTTCTCTATGTCCAGTAAACGAAGACTTAATCATTTTTCTCATGAGGCAGGATTCACAAGTTCCTAATGATTTAAAATCATAAGGATCAAAGAAGTTATTTTTGTATAACTTGCTTATCCTAGATTCACTTATATGACCTAATCGGCAATGCCAAAGAAAAGTGGCATTAACATCTTGTCTCTTTCTTTTCTTGTTATCAACAAGCAAAACTTTATCATTGAGCAAAAGAATTAGAAGATCATTATTAAACAAACCATATCCAAACAATTTATTAGAATAAAAGATAGAGCAACCATTGCTCTTTACATTTATTTCAAAACCTTGTTCTAATAACAAGGGTATAAAAATAATATTTTTAATAATATTTGAAATATAATAACAATTCTTTAATTCCAATATCTTGTTAGAAAGTAATAACAACAAATAGGTGCCCATAGCTGCAGCATAAATGACTTCTCCACTCGCGCCATATAGCTTGAAGTCACCCTTCAAATTTCTAACTCTTTGTAGTCCCTGCAATGACTTGCATATATGAGATCCACATGCAGTATCCAATACCTATGAGTCAGAAACTGAAGAACTCAATGATAAATTAGTTTGTATCATGTACAAACCTTTTGATGCTTCTCCATCAGCATCTTGCTTCAAACTCGCAAGATATATCTTGCAGTTCTTCTTGAGTATCCCTGCTTGCGCAGTGAAAATAGGCTCGATCAACAGAAGGCTTCTTTGCTTTCTTCCTTTTTGCATGCTACTTTTAGGGTTCCTCTTTCTCTTTGAACCTTTCTTCATTGCCTGTTTTTTCTTTCCATCAACTAGAAGAATATGAGCCTTATCACCCTTGAAGTGACTCTCAGCTGTCTTGAGCATATTCAATAGCTTAGGTACTGAAATATTTAGTTTGTTCATGTGATAGTTCATGACAAACTGCAAGGAGTCTGGGAGTGATTATAAGATCTAGTCCTGATTAAACTCTCCATCCATTACAAATCCTAATTGATCTAACCGAGCGATTAAGTCAATCATCTTCAAAACATGAGCTTGAATGGATGAGCCCTCATTCATACGTGCATAGAACAACTACTTCGAAATCTCATATTGAGCAGCCCTACTTTGCTCTCCATAAAGCTCTTTAAGATTGAGCATTATGGACTGAGGTTCCCGCTTCTCATGTTGCCTCTGCAATTCATTGCTTATCGAGGCCAATATGATACACTTAACAGTCAAACTATCATTATGTAACTTTTTATATGTGGCCCGTTGCTCCTCTATAGCATCATCTCCGATCGGATCTGGATTAGGAGAGTCGAGGATGTAGGAAACCTTTTCCTAAATTAAGACAATTCTTAGGTTCCTCAACCAGTCCACATAAATTGGACCAGTCAATTTGTTGTCATCTAAAATGCCCCGCAATGATAAAGTAGAAGCCATAAAATTTTAATCTACATTAAAAGTAAAGAACAATATATAAGCATACCACTCATAATGATGTCTACAACTAGACAAGGACTTATCAATCTAATTGTATCTCCCACTATTTTATCACGAATACCATAACCCTCACCTATG
The DNA here is from genome assembly GCA_900491605.1 of Calamus simplicifolius. Taxonomy (NCBI): domain Eukaryota; kingdom Viridiplantae; phylum Streptophyta; class Magnoliopsida; order Arecales; family Arecaceae; genus Calamus; species Calamus simplicifolius. Next base: position 1,356,789 of record UESW01003952.1, read on the forward strand.
GTAAGCGAGAAAACCCTACCAGGGTTTCTTTAGTGGGGTTGAGATCCTAATTCGTCATAAATATCTTGTGTTACACAACAAACATTCATAAGTTCAAGGGTAAGAAATACCCTTTCCAATTGCAACCCATGCAACTCTCAACATAACACCTGCCTCCAAGACACTTATAGCCTTGTGTTACATAATAAACTATAATGTCTTAGTCTAGTCAGACCCTTCATTTACATATAGTCATGATTGAATAATATTGCCCTTGTGTTACACAACAAAGCAACACCACTAATCATGCTATAAAGCATTAAATGCACTAAGACAATTCATATCTAACCCTAGAGTAGGCCTTGTGTTGCACAACAGAGCTACTATAGTTATCATAAATTTATCTTAGTATGAAGGAAGGCATTAGGTAGTGTTCATAATCAATATATCATTTCCAATTTAAGGTCTAAATTAATCGAATTGGCCAGTTAAGTGGGAGAGAGGTGGGGTCCTCCTGTTGCTTTCCTTAGACACCAATTTAATTGGCCAGGTCAGTCAACGGAACCAATTAAAAAACCACGACCTTTTTACCTTTCATAACCACTTTTCTAGACACTAATTGATTAATCAAATCCTAAAAGGATTTGTATTATGATTCTGTCACACTACGACTAAATATAATTTTTAGGAGGGCTTTGATGGTCTCATGTACATCCTTTTTCTAATATGCATAACAACGATATCATACCATGCATATATTCAATGCAATTTTAAAATTATCATCTTAAGTAAAATTCTCATTAATTAGAACACGTTCGGCCATAGCTCGTTAGTCCCTTGGGCCAGTCTATGCAAGACACTGCAGGCATAGAGGCTCAGGAGGCGTGTTCTAATGCAAGAAATTTTAAACTTAAGAAAAAAGAAAATATATGATATTATAATTCTACATAATAAAAAAATCATGCTAGAATCATAACATAATCATTCATGTAATCAATATATTATGGACTACTAATTGAATTAATCAAGGTGGCTCTGGTACCAATGATGGGTTCTAGTCATGCAGCGGAAGGTTGGATTTCAAAAATATTTGTAACCTTAAAACCCTAATCAACCGAAACCTTAGACCCACGATCCCTTGATTATAACAATTAATTAGCATGAAATGTAACATATATGTAGAGGAATGATGCGTGTCGTAGCGCAACGATTTAAACACCTTAATTTCACTAATCTTAGGTAGAGTAGCGAGAATAAGGGGTCGAATCTACAGGGACTTTGAGTAGTTATCTTGAAATAAATTTATGCAATTAAATATTTAAATAAGCAGATGATTGGTTATGAAAATAATTAAGTATGATCTATCTTAATTAGAGTATGGCCCATACCCAAAGATCACGGTCCGTCTCTTTTAGAGAATAGATCAGTTAAAAATTATTTTCGCTTGAAGAAATTCAATAAAAAGTAAATATAAATAAATATTTTATTTCATAGTATCCAAAAGAGTATATAAAAAAATATAATCTACTCCTACTTTTTGAGATTATGGATCTGCTATCCGCTTCATACTCCCTGCATTCGCTTTTGCTTTCGCTTCTTGAAATAGAAATAGTTGATTATGGAGGGTATGGCTGATTGGTGGATGGAGAACGGACGAGAAGATTTGGGTTAGAAGAAACAGAAATAGTAATGGGGCGGGACAAAGAGAAGGACGAGGGGTAAAAGGATTATTAGATGATTCCTCAAGTGGCTTCGATGGTGTTCTTTTATAAGGAAGGAAGACGCGTCGACTCCATGTGTAATCTGCGTTAACTGCTCGCCTTATCTTCGCAGATCAGATTTGTTCCTTTCAAAGTTCAAATCATAGTCTTAAAAACATCACACGATTTTCTCTTGTTCGCGACTGCTTTAAATTTTGTACAATGCCAGGGTTAAATCTTGAAAAATCTATTTTGAGCTCGTTTTAAGTCCGATTTGAGTGCCGTTTGTACCGTTGGACTCCTAAAATCAAGCTCTTCGAGTTGGCAGGGTCTTTTCCTAAAATATTACATAAAAGTATCAAATATAAAAGAATAACAATAATTTGATCTATAAATTAATATTTTTATGGCTAGTATTTATGTACTTATCACTCTTTCCAACTTAATCATTGCTAGTCCCTTAGCAATATAATTAAAATAAAATCATGTGTCACTAAGATTCTCTTTTACAAGATTAAATAGGCTTAAAGTTGAAAGAAGCTAGCCGGTATCACTAAGTATTGAGTTTTTGAAGTAAATTTCACAGTCAGAACTATCGAAAACTTTTTTTGAGTTCATCCATACATCTACAACACTTGTGTTTGTGATGGCTAACTTAGCATTTCGGTACTAGCTTGTAAGGAACAATGGTATTTTCGCTTATCACTTATTTTAGTCAATTTTTTATACACCTTTAAATTAAGCACCTGACCTGAGGTAGCTTTCACACTGCCGATATATATATATTTTTATTTTTTTTATTTTTTTAGCGATATGTTCATACTATCAACTTTTTGACGCGGACAACAACACTTAGGCAAAGGTGCTCGGTTACTCGATGGGAAATCAATGTTTAAACTTACTTTTTTTTTTAATTTTAATTTAATTTTTTAATCAGGCAGGTAGCTCTTTCCTTAAATTCAAGTTTCTCTCATCGGGGTGTATATCAATTACCAATTTTCAATAATGATTGAATTTTCAATTGACCTTACAACTAATACCTAGTTTACCTCGTCAGTGTACATGTGCAATAAAAGTACTAATAGTCTTTGGATGACCTAGGTAGGCCGCTAAAAGTCTTACAGCTAGTCTACTCCATGGCTCGCTACAATAATTAGCTAATACTTTCTAACTCTATAGAATTTCTTTCATGGCACATGATTTAAAAAAAATTAAAATTTTTAAAAATTGCCAAGGTGTTTTCAAAATATTTTTCAAAAAGGTTTCCCTTATCCTCCAACTTAATTCCCATTGTCCTCAACGATGGAATAAGGAAGAATAAAAAAATATCACCTGGATGAGATATGCCTCGTGTAATGTTAGGAGTGAAAGTGCGGAGTAGTCTCTTATTCCTATAGATAAGAATCACTAAAATAAAGTCAGAAAATAAAAAATTGGGTTGCCTCCCAAGAGCGCTAAGTTTAAAGTCTTCAGCCAGACTGTGCTTAGAATTATGGTGATGCTGGATCCAAAAAGTCAACAAATTCAACTAACTTCTCATCATTAATTCCATCCATATAAGGCTTCAATTGTTGACCGTTCACCTAAAAAATATTACCTTGCTTAAAATCTTTGAGTTCTATCGCCCCATGGGGAAATACCTGGGTTACAAGAAAGGGTCCATCCCAGCGGAAGCAAAGTTTTCCAGGAAAAAGTCTTAGTCTTGAGTTGAAGAGCCAAACTTTTTGATTAGGCTCGAAGGTTTTTCTCGAAATGTATTTATCGTGATATGCTTTAGTTTGAGCTTTATAAATTTTAGCATTTTTGTACGCTGCATTGCGTAACTCTTCTAACTCATTCAACTAGAGTCTCCTATTGGAACCTGCATTTTTCATATCAAAGTTAAACTGTTTAATAGCCCAAAATGCATGATGTTCTAATTTTACTTGCAAATGACAAGCTTTTCGAACACTAGTCGGTAAAGAGACATTTACATGGGAGTTTTAAATGCAGTACGATAAGCCCATAGTGCATCATCTAAACGTGTTGACCAGTTTTTTCTATCGGGCCTTACCAACTCCTCTAAAATTTGTTTGATCTTCCTGTTAGAGATTTATACTTGGCCACTAGTTTGGAGATGATATGGTGTTGCAACTTTATGGGTTATCCCATATTTCTTCATTAAGTTCTCAAAGTGCCTATTAGTAAAGTGTTTACCTCCATCACTAATAATAGCTCTTGGGCACCCAAATCGACTAAAAATATTATGTTGAATGAATTTGATTACAATCTTATAATCATTAGTTCGGATTGCTATGGCTTCAATCCAAATAAAACAGGAAAAGGTCCCATAAAATTGATCCCCCAAACATAAAAAATTTCGACTACTAATATGGGAGTTAGCGACATCATATCTTAGAAATATTTCTAGTTTGCTGGCATCGCAAACAGTTTTGACTAAACTCATGTGCATCCTTGAAAAGTGTTGGCCAATAAAATCCACTCTGCAGCACTTTTGCTGCAGTTTTCTTTCCACTAAAGTGTCCTTCACAAGCAAGGGTATGACAAAAGTTAAGTATGCTTTTGAATTCGCTCTCAGGGATACATCGTCTAATTACTTGGTTAGGACAATGCTTAAACAGTTCAGGCTCTTTCTAAAAATAATACTTGTAAAAAAAATTTATCCTTTACTTGTTTAGACCGGTGAGAAGGAATTTGTCCTGTTGCTAAGTAATTGACAATATGGGCAAACCAGGAAGACCAGAAGAAATTAAAAAAAGTTCATCAGAAAATTTCTCCATGATCTCTTCTGTGCTTAATGTGTGTTCAACTAAAATTCTGGAAATGTGATCAGCTACCACAATTTCAGAACCCTTCTTATCACAGATCTCTAAGTCAAATTCTTGTAGAAGCAAAATCTATCTGATCAATCACAGTTTAGTATCTTTCTTTGATAACAGGTGTTTAAGGGCCGTGTGATCAGAGTAAACCAGAACTTTAGATCCTAAAAGATATGATTGAATTTTTTCTGGAGTAAACACAATAGCTAATAACTCCTTTTTAGTAGTAGTATAGTTCAATTGAGCATTTGAAAGGGTTTTGCTAGCATAATAAATCACATGGGGCTTCTTATTGATTCTTTGTCCTAACACTATACCAATTGCAAAATCTGATGCATCATACATGATTTCAAAGGAAAAGGACCAATCAGGGGGCTTGATAATTGGTGCTGTGATCAAAGCTGTACGAAGAGTATTAAAGGATTTTAAATAATTATCATAAAAAATAAAAGGGATTTTTTTGGCAAGCAATTTGCATAAAAGTCTAGAAATTTTTCTAAAGTCTTTGATGAATCTCCTATAAAATTCAGCATGACCAAGAAAGGATCGTATTTGTTTGACTGATGTTGGAGGTGGGAGTTTTGAGATGACTTCCACTTTGTACTTATCTACCTCAATCCCCTTCTTAGAAACAATGTGGCCTAAAATAATTCCCTCTCGGACCATAAAATGGCTCTTTTCCCAACTTAACACCAAATTTGTTTGTTTACATCGTTTCAATACTTGAGCTAGGTTATTAAGGCAATCCTTAAAAGTGGTCCCAAATACTGAAAAGTCATCCATGAATACCTCCAAAAATTTATCTACCATGTCTGAAAAAATTGCCAACATGCATCGCTGAAATGTAGAAGGTACATTACAAAGTCCAAATGGCATGCGTTTAAAAGTAAACCTTCCATAAGGACAAGTGAAGGTGGTTTTCTATTGGTCGTCAGGAAAGACTGGTATTTGATTATACCTTGAATAACCATCCAGGAAGCAAAAGAATTGCTGACCAGCTAATCGTTCTAGGATTTGATCGATAAAAGGTAGTGGAAAATGATCTTTCCTAGTAACGTTATTCAGTTTCCTATAGTTTATGCAAACTCACCAACCAGTTGTGGTACGAGTTGAAAGCAATTCTCCTTCATTTTTCACCACAGTAATTCCTGATTTCTTAGGTACAACTTGGGTGGGACTAACCCATTTGCTATCAGAAATTGGGTAGATAATCCCTACATCTAACCATTTTACTATCTCTTTCTTCACAACCTCTCTCATAATAGGATTAAATCTCCTCTGCATGTCTTTATAAGGTTTGGCATTTTCCTCGCAATGAATATGATGCATGCAGATAGAGGGGTCAATTCCTTTCAGATCGGCAATGGACCATCCAATCGCTTCCTTATATTCTTTGAGCACACCTAAAAGTTGGTCTTCCTGATTAATAGTTAAATCAGATGCAATGATTATCGGAAGGATATCATTGGGTCCAAGAAATGAATATTTCAACGTAGTAGGGAGAGGCTTTAACTCTAGGAAAGGTGGTACTTTTAGGGAGGGTACCATCAATGTACTAAAGTGTGTAGGTAATTGGTCGTATTTTACAGTCCAAGAGGAAATGGTGCTAAAATCGGATGGCTCTAAAATTGCTTTTTTTTTTAGTATATCCATCAATATCAAAATCATCCACTTCAAAATGTGTCAGGCATGCCTGCAAAGGATCTGAGTCAAATAAAGCAGGGGTTTTATCATCTATAATTTCCTCTAGCAGTTGATCTCATTATGGTCGTATAGAGGTGGTCCTTGAGATGCATTAAAAATATTCAACTTCAGCTTTTATTTTCAAAAGATACATTCATGACCCTAGTTCTACAGTTTATACAAGCATATCTAAAACTAGAAAGTCTACTTTGACTGGGGTTTTATACCTAGAATGATTGGTATTTGACTGGGGTTGTGACCAGATTCTATATCTAAAACTAGAAAGTCTACTGAAAAATAAAATTCATCCACTTTAACCAGCACATCCTTCAGTATTCTGCGGGATACCTTAATTGATTGGTCGGCTAATTGCAGGGTTATCGTTGTTAGTTTCAATTCTCCAAATCCAAATAAGTCATACACTGAACTTGGGAGAAGGTTAACACTTGCACCTAAATCTAGCAATGCTTTCTTAATCGTAAGGTTTCCTATGACACATGATATAATTGGGGTTCCAGGATTCTTAAGTTTGGGTGTTGAATCAATTGGTTCTTCTTTTTTTTTTTTTAAATATTTTTTCTTTCTAGCTTAGTCGGCGTGAGTTGCTCTTCTTGTTGAGTCACTTCATGCTGTTTTAAAGTTTTTCCATTCCTAAGGGTTATGACAGATTTGGCATGTTCAGGAGAAGTTTCTGGACCAGTGGAGCTCTCAGCCATGTATTGTCCTCTTGGATTACTAATGGGTTGACTGGGTAATTTATCCTCCTCCCTCCTATTGAAAGCTGTTGCTAGCTGATCTATCTAGGTTTCTAGCTTGGTGATAGACTGGGTATGGAAGTGAATGAGTTGAGTATTCATTTCTAGCCCCTTCAGTGCTTGTAGCATCTTGTCTTCGAAAGTAGGATCATGATTACTTGGTAGAGGTTGTGGGATGGTTGGATATTGGGAATACGACATGTTTTTGAATTGGGTCTCCTGATGGTTAGGCCTAATTGATATTAGGTTGATGACAGATTGAGGTTTCCAAGAAAAATTTGGGTGATTTCGCCAGCCAAGATTGTAAGTATTCGAATATGGATCATTTTCTGATCTAGGAGCCATTCGGGTTTGGGCTTGGTGGGCTTGCTTTTGAATAAGCTCATGAAATTGGTATGCGGCTGGACAATCACTTATAGAATGGTCGAACTTGAATAGATTATACAAACCTCATGATTTTGAATAGATGGGGAAAGATGTTACTTGTAGAATTCGATCAAGTTTCTGGGACAATTCATCTACCTTAGTATAGATATCTATAGAATGACCTATTTCATATATTCCACCTCCTTTATATCCTATAAGAGAGTCTCTACATGCAGTTTACATGTGATGTAATGAATTCTCACTCAATGTCTCAAAGAGTTGCCAAGTTTCATGTTTATTCTTCAACATAAATGTCCCATCACATGAAGCATCAACTATTTGCCAGTGCTTTTCTGTCAAACCATCATAAAAGCACTGGACCAGTTGCCATCAATTCTTTTAATCTCTCTTATGTCTCGTAAAACATCTCTCTATCTGTCTGAAAAAAACTTATTATAACTTTTCTAATTTGATTAGTTTTTCTTATAGGGAAGTATTTCTTGAGAAACTCTCTCTGAACATGGTCCCAGGTTGAAATTGTTATAGTATCTAAAGAATTTAACCAATATTTGGCTGTTCTTGAGAAAAAATAGGAACAACTTAAGTCTAAGAGCATCGTCAGAAAAATTTTGAATTTTTACGGTAAAACAAATTTCAAGAAACTCATCTAGATGTTTGTAAGGGTCTTCATTTGCAAGTCCATAAAATGAAGGTAACATTTGAATCACACTTGATCTCATATTGAGTGGCCTCCAGTGGGGCACTTGAATGCAGGAAGAGTAGGTATATTTTGAAGGAGTGAAATACTTCTTTAACTGGCGTGGTGGATCATTTTCGTTATTAGGGTCCATAATTCTAAGTCTGTTTGCTCTAAAGGTTCTCTCTATTTCAGGATTTAGGGGTATGAGGTTAGGTTGTAATGATCGGCGATCAAGCATACACCCTATCGGTGTACTCTAAAGCAGATAGTAATTCAGTTTTTTTTAAAAATTAAACTAATGTAATAGAATAGAAAGGAGAAGATTCTAAAAGAAGTATCCTAAGAGATTCCTAGAACTAAGAGCAATGAAGACTTATTTAATTAGGATTTAATAATTATTAGCAATCAAGTTAACAAAGATTAAACTCTTTATCCTAGGCTTAACCTAAATCTAGATAGCTCATAACTTCTAAGACCGTCTTGGAGCCCTCCAAGTTAAAAACTAACTGATCAATTAGCCAGTTAAGGATAAGGTTAGTGGGGGTTCTCCTGTTGCTTGCCTTAGGTAAGCGAACGGAACCAATTAAATAACAACTTTTTTTTCCTTTTCTAGACACCAGTTAGTCAGCCAATTCCGACTCGGTCCAACTCTTTCGGATGTCTTATCCTATTGAGCTCGAGTTTCTTAGGGGCTGACGACTAGTTAATTTTAGAGTTAAAGGCTTGGGTTAATGCAAAATGAAGGATGTGGTTTATGGGCCAAGGAAGGATGATCAACTCCCCATCTTATCTTGATTAGAGGTTTGTGCCCTTAAAATTAATTATGAAAATGTTATGCAACAAGCAGATGTAAGTTCTTGAAGTTATCAAACAAAATTATCTAATTATTTTATTATTTATTTATTTAGATTTTTATGATTAAGTTTTTAATTTCCTAATAAATTATGAGATGTCAATGGAAATTTTTTTTGAGTTTTGCAGAAAATAAATTTACCCAAGTCAATCTAAGCATAAAAAACAAATAAAATATTTTTTTAATTTTATTATTTTATTATTTTTAAAAAAATTAATTATGTTTTATGGAAAGTGTCTTAGGATTTTCTTTCAGGTTCTTTATGTTACGTTAATTAAAAGAAAAAGTTGATTGGGCTAAAAGTGGATTTGTGATCGGAAGGAAAATAATTTTTTATGTTAAAAAAGAAAATCTAACAATTAAGGTAACTAAAAATAAGAATAAAATTAATAAAAAATTTATGATACAATTTTTTTAATATATATATTTTAAAATAACTGCATTTAAGTCTCTGGCAACGACGCTGAAAATCTGATGTGTGTCGTAGTGCAACAATTTAAACACCTTAATTCCACTAATCTTAGGTAGAGTAGGGAGAGTAAGGGGTCGAATCTACAGGGACTTTGAGTAGTTATCTTGAAATAAATTTATGCAATTAAATATTTAAATAAGCAGATGATTAGTTGTGAAAATAATTAAGATATGATCTATCTTAATTAGAGTACAATCCGTACCCGAAGGTCACGGTCCATTCTTTTTAGAGAATAGATCAGTCAAAAAATATTTTCGCTTGAAGAACATTCAATAAAAAGTAAACATAAACAAATACTTTATTTCATAGTATCCAAAAGAGTACATAAAAAAATATAATCTACTTCTACTTATGAGATTATGGATCTGCTATTCGCTTCCTACTCCCTGCATCTGCTTCCGCTTCTTGAAATAGAAAAATGGTTGATTATGGAGGGTATGGTTGATTGGTGGATGGAGAACGGATGGGAAGATTTGGGTTAGAAGAAACAGAAATAGTAATGGGGCGGAACAAAGAAAGGACGATGGGTGAAAGGATTATTGTATGATTCCTCAAGTGGCTCCGATGGTGTTCTTTTATAAGGAAGGAAGACACGTCGACTCCATGTATAATCCGCGTTAACTGTTCGTCTTATCTCCGCAGATCAGATTTGTTCCTTTCAAAGTTCCGATGGTGTTCTTTTATAAGGAAGGAAGACGCGTCGACTCCATGTATAATCCGCGTTAACTGCTCGTCTTATCTCCGCAGATCAGATTTGTTCCTTTCAAAGTTCAAATTACAGCCTTAAAAATACACACGATTTCCTCTTATCTACGACTGCTTTAAATTTGTGCAATTCCAAGGTTAAATCTTGAAAAATTCATTTGAGCTTGTTTCAAGTTCGATTTGTGCCGTTTGTACCGTTGGACTCCTAAAATCAAGCTCTTCAAGTTGGCTCAAGGAACATACCTTGATACTTGGTGAAGAAAGAAGGAAGCTAGTTATCTAATCTTTTCCACTAGGCGCCCAAGTGTTCGCCCTCCAATGGTGATCCATACGAGAATTGGATCAAAGATACGCTCACAAACTTGACTTAAACCTTTTTGGCTTCTTGACTTCTTGGCTTGCCTCTTAGGACCCTTTTTATCTTTTTCTTAAGCCTAATAAAACTTGTATTGGGTTAAGAAAAGAGTTGTCCTAAATTGACTAAGGCTTGTAGGAAGGGGAGAGGGAGAGAGAAGACTCTTGTCTTAAACAAGGATTGCTAAAAATTATCTAATGCTATCCTATATGTGCTACCCCTTTAAATAGTGAATGGGGAGACGTCAAATGAAGGGATACAATCCATTCCACGTCCTTCTGAAAGGATATAAATTTTTAAATTCATTTCAATTTGAATCAAGGGATACATTGTTATAATTTTTAGCACCTTTCTCCCTACGCGCGCCTCACCTGATGGGATGCTTTTGGCATCCCATCTTAAATCAGATAGCCTTTGATTTTGCCACGTGTCAAGATAAGTTCTCCATGTTTATATGGACTCATAAATTGCCAAAAGATACGCCTTCTAGTGCCTTAAATCAGAAGGACTTTTAGACGCCTTTTAGAAATTCTGCACGCGCACAGTTTTCCTTTCAATAGTCCTATGTCTTTTGGACTCTATTAATTCAACCTTATCCAATCCAATAACATCAAGATAAGGTCCTCCACGTTCAATGGACCTATAAATCCCAAAAGATGCGCCTCCTAGTGCCTTAAATTAGGACTCTTAGGTGCCTCTTAAAAATTCTGCACGCACATAGTTTCCCTTCGAGAGTCTTATATCTCTTGGACTCTATTAATTCAACCTTATCTAATCCAATAATATCAAGATAAGGTCCTCCACGTTCAATGTACCTATAAATCCCAAAAAGATGCGCCTCCTAGTGCCTTAAATTAGGACTCTTAGGTATCTCTTGGAAATTCTGCACGCACATAGTTTTCCTTCCGAGAGTTCCATGTCCTTGGACTCTATTAATTCAACCTTATCCAATCCAATAAATGGCTGATCAGGTTAGAGGTTATCCCAAATTAATTCTAAAATTAATTTGAATCAATTAATTAAGCCGATTCAAATCAATTTCGATCCAAATTGGAGCGTAGTTAGCCACATGTGCTAGCATGCTGATTGGCTAACCAATTGAATTAATTAATCTTATTAAAATGATTCTTTGACCAATTTTCTTATGTGATTCATTGGGTTCCTTATCTAGCCAGTAGTAGGTCTAGGTTTAAATCGATTTAGTTCGATTAGAAAATGAATAACCGAATTAGGTCAAATCGTGCTAACCTTAGTTGCCAATTCGAACCATCTTTCAAATTGACTCATAAATTAAATTTATTTAATTCATGAAAACTTACAAGACATGATGACATCTAGCAATGTGTATGCCTCCTTAGAAGATGAAGAATTTGATGGAATTACCAAAATACCCTTTAGTGGCAAGTTAATGTGCAATTCAATCCTTTGATCTCTCTTTATCCCGAATAAGGATTGGTATGGAAAATGTCAAACCCTAACATTTTATTCATTTGAATCTCAAATCAATAATAAAGACTCGACAAATGAAAAATTAAAACCTATTCTAATTTCATTTTGCTTTGATCAAAGACTTCTTGAGTCATCATATGATGAGATTACATGGGATAACTTCTTCTCTTACTAGGAATGATCGATTCCTTGTTGACCTACTCATAACCTTCATACACAATCCTCCATATCCATGAACTTAACTATGAATGAGTATGAATTAAAATATAGATTCATGTGCATAAGATTCTATGGTAATCTCGGTTTAAATATCACTTGCACAACTCCCACTAAGAAACCATCTTTTGACAAGTAAGATCTTCATAAGATGTTCTCAATGCGGATCAATTCAGTGAACTCATACTCTAATGAGCATCCACATCCTTGTATTAGTGTCTCTACACAAGTGGCTATAACCACCCTCTTCATTGAGCATATATAGAATGTGCCAGTCTTACCGGAATCATTGATCCCCGACTCGATGATCCTTCGACTGGGAACATTTTAGATTAGAGTTTTTAGGAATTTAGGTCTCATCGTTATGAACTTTATCATAACCCTAATTCCATTACCCTAACCTTATGGGGTTCATCATAATCTTAATAAATAAGACACAACATATGATGGATAAAAAAAATGCCTTTTAATTGATAAAATTACAAAAAAAATACTCTTACATGATTGGTTTTTAGGGTACTACTCTTTCATACAGTGTTGCTACCTGCTACCAGACCACTACCACTTTACTGAAAAGGGACTTATGAATTTTTATTTTTTCCACCACCGATCATTTTGTAGCTGTTCCAGCCCATAGTAGTCTTGCAATTACTGAGCAACTGCATACTTCTTGGACAAGTTGTGACTTATACAAAAACTTGGTATGATTCAGTGCAGACACGGTTTTGTAGGACTAAGGTTGGAAGTGGGTCGGGCCAGGTCAAGCTATACTCTAGCTTGAGCTTAACTCAAAATTTTTTTGGGGCTTCGGGCTGGGCTCAACACATTTTTTTAATAAAAAAATTAGGCCCGAACCCAGGCCTAGGCTTGATCTGAATTGGGCCAATCCGTAGCAATCCATCTGGGCCAAAAACTTGGTTGATAGAGCTAATTTTCAGTTTTTAAGTACTTGCACGAAAACAAGTAATATTCAAAATAATTGCACTTAATCATTTAAGAAAATTTGTTATGGCATGGAGAAATATTCCTAGACAATTAACAAGAAATCCAACACAAAATTAAAAGGCCTGCCATAGTTTAGATTTTGAAATTTGATTCGGGCTAGGTTTGGGCCTGACCAAGGGATAATGTTTCAGGCCTTCTTTGGGCTTGGGTTTGGGCCGGGCCAAGTAACAACCCAAGACTGCCCCAAAATTCTTTTGAACTCTAATTTTAAATCTAGACTTGATGGTCCATGGTTCAACTTGAAGAGAGGCTGGCCCGAGCCCACTTCCAGCTCTATGTAAGTTCAGTAGGAGATGGCCTACAATGGATGGGAAGGAGATGTAGGGTTTGCACCAGGAAATCACTTTATGATCCTACTATAGAAAATAGGGTAGAAAATGTTTTCTTATTATAAAATTCAATGCTCCAAAAATTTCAGTTTTAGCTTTCTGATGAGGTATAAGTCCAAAAAATAAGTTTTAATGGAGATTTGTCAATTGGTAGTGGACTATAGTAGTCCTACTCCTATTATCTAATAATAGAAGTTTAGACATAAATCTTATATTTCTATAATAAACAATAGTTAAAGTGAGAGAGAGGAGAGTGCAAAAAGGGGATAATATTAGTAGCAAGGCATGTTGAATTAAATAAATTGGTTCAGTTCGTTTGGTGCCAAATTAAACTAGCGGTGTATCAATAGCTCAGGCTGGCTCGCCCCTTTTTTTAAATTTTTATTATAGTTTCTTAAATTTTTTCTTTTTTTTATATGGTTCGAGTTGGCTCAAAGGTATTAAGGCTCTCAGCCTTCCTTTTTTTTATTTGTATTCAAATTATTTAAATAAATTAAGATTTCTTATGCAAATAAGAGAAATATCCTCTTATTTGGATTCAACAAATTATTAAAAAAAATAAATTTCTCAAAGGTAATAAGTCAATTTTTTCTCTGAAGAATAAATTCGTAGAATTTTAGAAAATTTTGGTTTAGCAAATATCAAGTAAGGGTACTTTTACTCTGAATAAAAATATCAAAAAATTTATCTAACTTATAAATGGTGAAAAATACAATACTAAAAACATTATCTTAAAATGCAATTTGTAAGAACTTGGTTAATACTTGGTCAAACTTATAGAGTTTTTTAGATTTAGATTGGATCACAGTAGGAGGCCATAAATCAATGTTTAGTATAAGTTCACTATGATTATAATTCTGTTTAAATTTAGAAATCCTATAATTTGGACCAAGTATTAGTCAAACCTTATATAAAGTTTGAAGATATTTTTTTTTGGTATTTTATTTTTTATCATTCTTATGCTAAATTAATTTTCTAAGATTTCTATCGATAGTGGAAGTACACAAATTTGATGTTTACTAAATCAAAATTTTTTGAAATTCTTCAAATTTAATTTTTATGATATTTTTGTTGAATTCAAATAGGAATATTTCTCATATTTGCATAACAAATCTTAAGAAATGAAAAGAAAAAGTTTATAGCATTTACCTAAATGATTTTAATTATAAATAAGAGAAAGGATGAGAACTTATAGGAGGCTCTTAGCCTCTCCCTCTCTATTTAAGTGAACTCCCAGGAGCTCACATCCCATGCAGCCTACTCTCCAAGCCATCCCACACTCAAACCGGCTTGAACCGGATGGTTCAGCATGGTTTGGACTGATTCACATCTAGAATTGAATTGAAAGGTGCTTCTATACTGATTTTTGGCCGGCTTGGCTTGGCTTGGCTTGGCTTGGCTTGCATCAGCTGGTTTGGATTCGTTTAGCCTAAACTGAATGGTTTAGGTTAGTTCTATATTTCTTGATTAGTAGAGATTGAAATTAATAGAAGAGAGATTGAGAAAAGGGTATTTTTTTTTTTTTTTTTGTTTTCACGGGGGTGGGGGAATGACAGGGAACTGGTCGAAAGAGATCCTCTCTTTTTTCAAAACAGACCATATAGAAATATTTTGATCTAGAGGTAGAGAAGATGGGTCAAACCTTGTCTAAAGAATTCTTGTATTCTTTTTTTTTTTTTTTAATTTAAAAAAACATCATGTATCATCATTTTTAATTTAACATTAATAAGCCTTTTTACGGTCTCTTTATTACTTAATTGTACAGGTAAACCGTGACTCTTATTAATGAGGTAACCAATTTTTATCGAGGTTTTAAATCTAATAGGATAGTGATGTTTTGGTTTCTCCATGGAATATGATACCCTACTGCTTTCTTTGTCATGACACTGTCCTAGTCAAGGGTGCCGGTAGATATGCTCTTTCTCTCTTTTCTTCCTCGTTTCTTTCATTTTCTTCTTTATTTCCTTTATTCTTTGCTTTTTTTTTTTTTTCAGTTGTTCTTTCCTTTTCTTCTCTTTTTCTTCTCTCTTCCTTTGTTTATTATTATTATTTTTTTCTTCCTTCTCTCCTTTTTCTCCTTTTCTTTTCTTTCTTTTTTCTTGTCTTTCTATTCCAGTCTCTTTTCTCATGGAAAGGGGATGGGACATTCAAGGTGCCTTCCATCTTGCTAGAATTTAAGACCTTCTATAATCGAATATTTATAAAACACCAAATTTAGGATCCTATATAAGATTGAATGAAATACATTTATGACAACAAAAAGGCCAAATCGTAGCAACTCTAGGACTCACACGACCTAATATATACCTAAAGTAGAGCCGATCAAACGAGTGAGCTAGGTCGAGCTTGGATAGGGCTACACACTGGTAGCTAGACTCGATGCTCACGCCTAGGCCTAGCCCAGTCCAGCCCTATATTTTTTACTAGACCTAGCCCAATCTTAAAGAGCTGATTCTAGGCTTGCCCATCAGGCTTATCCTTTTTGATATGCTTTTAGGATATAATTAAGATTTTTTTGGTGCCCAAGCCTGCAAAATTTTGGGCTGGCAGGTGTTCTGGCCCGTGATCAGTTCTACTATCCATGCATGCGTACACCCACATGCATGCACCTGGCCCGAGTTACTTTTTTAATTTTCCTAGGCATGAACCAGTTTTTAGTTTGGGCCTAATTTTTGGTCCTGGTCCATCCCACGAGCTTTTTCTTAGTGCTGAAGCACACATTTTAGGCTGGGCTAGGCAGGCCACTAGCCCATGTTCTGCTCTATCCTAAGTAATAGTCTTCAAACTCAATCCTACTTAAACTAGCACTCCAAAATGTGCTTTAAAAATTAAGAGTGGCCTACTAAACAAGGCATTTGCTATTGCAAGGTCAGGGGAAGGTCAAATGTTTGTAGCCTTTCTTCTGCTTACGGAAAGGCCTATCCTCACTTTAGAAATTATCTAAATAAAAGTTTCAAAAATACAATATAATCTAAATTACGTATCCATGTGCTTCAACTTTTAAAGAAACAATGTTAACTTTGTTTTTCTTCTCCTTTTGTAACAGAATTGGATGTCACTTGCTGTTTTTTTTTTCTTTTTTGGTGCACTTTTATTTTTATTAGTGTGCCGTAGTCAATATTCATGGAGACAGACTTTATAGAATAGAACTTGTTGTTGACATTGTATCTATTTGTCTATTAGCGTTTTCACTGATACACATAACTGTTAAGTATTTGCCTAAAACTTGTTGCAGATAAAGTGGTGATGATTTCAGTTGCATTTCTTGTAATCTTGTTCAGTGTTCAGAAGTATGGAACCAGCAAAGTGGGGCTTGTAGTTGGTCCTGCTTTATTTTTATGGCTTTGCTCCTTAGGGGCCATTGGAGTCTACAATCTTGTAAAATATGGCACAACAGTTTTGAGGGCATTCAATCCTGTTCACATCTATTATTATTTCGAGAGGAATTCAACTCAGGCTTGGTTATCTCTTGGTGGTTGTCTTTTGTGTGCAACAGGTAAGGTGCAAACTGGTGATGCATGATTACATGGATGTTACCATATTATGTCTTTAAAAATACTCTTGTTATTCTATTTGCAAGCTGAAACGAAACATTATTTTTCAATGTTAACAGGTGGCCTAACCATTTAGACTTCGGGTGTTTTTATGTTCTTGGATAACCGTAGGTCTTTGAATTTGCTAGTTCACGTATGAATCAATTAAGGATTATAGGAAAAATTGCATTCTAAAAGCTGGTTAATCATCAGCTAGATTAACTGATCAGAAATTAAAGCTTATTGCTATTTGTTCTCACTATTGTTAATATTTAATCAAATGTTCTTACGATCCTTTTGTCTTGAAGCAGAAATCAACAGATAAATAACAATACCAGATTTTTGTTTTTGTGATCAAGGAAAAGGGCAAAAAAAAAAAAAAAAAAATCAAAAACTACTTCCAAAAAGTGGCTGGTAGTGGCCACTTCTGCAGTCTGCTTAAAATAGTGTAGTTTGAATTTTCTTCAGAGGGAAACAAGATTAGATGCATTTTTTAGCATGGTCTGATTGATTTGTTACACAGAGACCTTTCCACTTCCTTTTCCACCTCAGAATATAAAGAAAAAGGAATTCCTTTGATCAAAATTCTTGAGGCAATAACTCTGTTTTTTTTTTCTTTAAAGCAGTTAACTGGTCTTTGCCATACATTTCCTTGGAGCTAGTGGACCCTTGTGGTAAACCAAAAGATGTTTCGTGAACTAAAAGTTTCTAGAACTACTTAGTCTATTCTAGTGCTATGTTAATGCTTATTTTTAAGCAAGGTTTGCCGTGCTGAAAACTGATATAGTTTTGGTATTGGATCGGTAAGATTTGGTATGAGATGTATCGTATCAAACCAATGGCATATCAGTCGGGTGAATCAAGAGGTTCCAACCCATGCATCGCTCCAAATCTGCTTGAACGGGGTAGTTTAGTTCAGTTCGGCATGCTGGTACAGGTGGTTCACCTCCCATACTGAATTGAGGGGCCAAACCATCCTGTTCAGAACCATTCAGCTAACCCTGCTTATAAGAAATAGTAGATATTTGGTCTTTTTTATCAGTATTGTAGCCAGGAAATGGTGCTAGATTTTTGTTGTTACTGTATTTTCCTTGATGAAAGAATAGTTCATCAGGTGCATTCATGACATAAAATATCACCGTACTTATATCCAATTATTTTGCAGGGTCTGAAGCAATGTTTGCAGATCTTTGCTATTTCTCTGTAAGATCCGTTCAGGCAAGGCATCACACACGCTGCTTTGAATACTTTCTTCCTGTTTGCAGCTTCTCAAATGTCCTCAAACATCTTTTTAGTTTTAGATGTTCTGATCACTTCAAAATATTATTGCAGCTAACTTTTGTGATTTTGGTTCTGCCCTGCCTTCTGTTGGGATACCTTGGCCAAGCTGCATTCCTTATGGAAAATCTAACTACATCTGAGCAGGTCTTCTTTTCGTCCATCCCAAGTAAGCTAGAGTTTCTCTAAATCATATGCATTTGTATAATAAGTAGATAAATCATGTTTCAGTAGTTATATGTTTTAAAGCCAAACTTTTTCTGATGTGATGTTTTATGCATAGAATATACATTTATGAATGAATTCTGTTAGATAAATAGTTTCTAATTTTATTTTGGCATGGTTATTCCTTATATGACTGAATAATTTTTGTGTGAACAGCTGGAGTATTCTGGCCAGTCCTCTCATAGCCAACATTGCTGCACTGATTGCAAGTCGGACAATGATAACAGCAACATTTTCCTGCATAAAACAATCAACAGTGCTCGGTTGTTTTCCTCGCCTCAAAATTATTCACACATCACGGAAGTTCAAGGGTCATATTTATATCCCAGTCATAAACTGGTTTCTGCTGGTTTTCTGCTTGGCATTTGTTGCCTCCTTTGGAAACATAACTGAGATTGGCAATGCATATGGTAATACAGAATCAATTCTGATGTCTTGAATCTTGATATTTCATTCCATTCAAACATTAAATTTTTATTTGTCACATTTGATTTGTGGAGTTCCCTTAAAGATGAATCTGAATTGGGCTGCCATAAGATACTCTTTTACTGAAGTTTAATATAAGAGGTTAGGAAATATCTTACAAATGTGTAAACAGATGATTTTACATTGTCATTTATCGTCTCATTTGAGCCATGTAAACCTATCTATTTTCCCTCTGTTTTCTTGTCCAAGCTGTCTTTAATGCCCTTGGAAAGGGGATGATTTTTTTTGCAGATAAGCTGGTGTATCTAAACCAAATAGGAATGGGTAATGCATGTTCTGTCCTGGATAAATACTCTGTCCTCACTCATGATTAAGATTTTGATGTTCTGTTGTTTGGATACCATCTAAGGGTGACAAAGTAAATAATGAAATTCCGAATTTGTGAAGGCCCAAAACAAAGGAATTTGTAAAGCCATTAGTAAGAAATCAAAGAAGAATATGGTAGAGAAAAAAACTCTTGCAATCTGAAATTATTTCAGCATATCAGAATGCATTCTTTTAGCCCATCTTCCATGCATAAAATGCTCTTTCGGCATGCACCGTTCACCCTGGCTGGTCACTTGGTTTCTTCTAGGATTTCTATCTGCTATTATAATAGACTATGCAAGATACTTCAGTATCTGGCTGATGAGCCTTTTGTTGACATATTGGAGTCCAATATCTTTTCAGTGTAGGTCCATGCATTCATGATTTCCACACATGCTGCTGACAGTCAACTCAATGGGTGCACTCGAGTTGTGCACCGATGTCTTTGCTTAGATGTCGGTATCTTATGCTTCATTCCAACTAAGTGCAGTGCACATGATAAAACAATAGTTGGATGTAATCCTATCTAATTCATGCTTTTTTCACCAATCTAACTGTATCGGCAAATACACTCTTGTTGCTTCATGTACTTGCCCTCTCTTTCCCTTTATGATAGCAGGCTGAGCCAAGTGAGGCACAATTTTCAAGAATAGGGCTTGTCTTGAATGAGACACTGACAGACACCTTATAGCGAACTAGACGGGGTACAGGGTAAAAGGTACTCATGGCTGGACATGAATAGCTGGGATGTTGTTGTGCCCGAAGTGGATTGCCACAAGTACATCAAAGATCGACTCAGCATTGAGTAAAGACAAAATGGGACCTTACGATCTCAAAAGGAATAAAGGGAATGGGCAGGGACAAGCAGATAGACAGTGTTTGTTTTGTTATTTTATATTAAGCAAAACTTGGAGGGTGGCTTGGAGAGAGATATTGAGGGAACCATGGATGGATGCTTGAAAGGAATTTACGTTGCAAATGTAGAAATAAAACTAATTGCTGACACCAGCTCAAAAGGAATATGTTGCAAAAGTAAAAATAAGACTACTTGCTGGCACCAGCTAATTTGACACCAACAATCATATCATAATTACAAGATATATCTCTGAAACACTTAGAGGGATATAAACTACTATAAGAAATTAACAGAAGATGGAAATAATAATTGAACCTTAACTAACTACCTCTTGACTTCAATATGGGTTTAGTTTTTCAGATTAAGGCAGGGATGCATTAAAATTTTATGACATTTTACAGGCAACTCCTAAGCTGATGGCAACTCTTTTACTAGTTAATGCTAAATTCTTGGCCAAGGCAACATCAGGCAAGAGAGGGCTTGCCATGAAATCCAGATGGTCTGTTGGCAAGTTGGTAGATCTATTGTATTGCTTGCATAAATATAAACCAAGGAGCTAAATTAGGATACAATTATTGAAAGAAGAAAAGTAGCTATAGGGAAACTTTGGTATCACATTTTTTTTAATACTTTTTCTTTAGTATTAATTTTTTTTTTTTTTTAACTTGCATGCAGTTAAATCTATAATTTTTACTCATGTTTTTTTTTTTTGTCTTTTATATATGGAATCTTTTTTTTGCAGGCACTGCAGAGCTTGGAATAATGATGACAACAACTATTCTAGTAACTATCATTATGCTTCTTATATGGCAGACTAACATCTTAACTGTGCTTTTCTTTGTCATATTCTTTTTGGGGCTAGAATTAGTTTTCTTCACTTCTGTTTTGGGTAGTGTGGAGGTTGGAAGTTGGGATTTATTGATTTTTGCTGCAGTATGGTTTGTGATAATGTACATATGGAATTATGGGCGCAAGCTAAAGTATGAATCTGAAGTTAAACAGAAGCTTTCAATGGATCTGATGATGGACTTGGGCTGCAACCTTGGCACCATTAGAACACCTGGTATTGGCGTAGTTTACAATGAGTTAGTGAAAGGAATTCCAGCAATATTTGGGCACTTTCTGACCACTCTTCCAGCAATCCACTCTATGATCATCTTTGTTTGTATAAAGTATGTGCCAGTTCCTGTAGTTCCTCAGAGCGAAAGGTTTCTTTTCCGGCGTGTCTGCCCAAAAAGCTATCACATGTTCCGTTGCATTGCTAGGTATGTTGAATCCCAGTACTTTAGAGATGGGCATGATTTAATTTTTTCATAGTATTAGTTTGTGAAAACAGTCAGAAACAGAGGGGTTTGGATACTGTATCATGCTCATGTGGTCATATCTGAACACAATAATCATGCTTGTTTCATAGATTCTTAAATGCAATAGTCATGCCTTTGTTTTATTGGTTGTGTCCTCTGTCTATTGAGCTTGGATGCTGGTGGTCCAATCTGGGTCCACACTGAAAAAAGCCAGAATTTCCACACCTGAGCTCAAGTCAACTTTGTAATTACTCAGCCTAATCTAAAGTGTGGGGCAGGTTGAGTGCACCATGGACTAACCCAGCCTGATGTGCATCAGCAGTCTTCATGATGGTGAATGATTCCCTCTTATACCAATTAATGCAAATACAGTTTAAATACGCAATTATGGTCTAAAAATACAAAAACAAATTCAGATTGTGAACAACAAGGGTCTTGGTGAAAGTTCTTTGTTCATGAAGTAGATAACTCCATGGAATGCACCACGTATCCAGGGAGGAACACAAATCACATCTTCCATTATTTTGACAAGGTTCCTAGCCTGTTGGAATTTCTTGAAAAAGAGATGTACATCACATTGATGGTGGTTTAGGGCTCACAACTAAAATAGAAAGGAAAGGGGAAAAAGGTATTGGGCTGCTTATGCTTTACCTCTGGCCCCATTTGCTATGGTGCATGTTGTTTATACTGCCTACAAAGGAAGTGATGCTTTGATAACAAATTTACATAGATAAGAGAAATTTCAATTGAATTTAGACTTGTACCCTTCTTAATATGGAGGGAAAGTATGAAAGTAAAGTGGAAACATCCATGTTCAATATATCATCTCTTATTAAGGTATCAGAGAATCTCCTTGCTTGATCTTATTTATGTTTTGCAAATGATAAGCCAATTTGTTACTGGCTTTTGTATTTTCTGCTCTGTATAAGCACAGACCATTTACTATTTTAGAGGCACTCTCATGCATCATTTCTTACCTTCCACCTCCCCACTTCGGTTGTGGACATATTCCAATGCTGACTGGGTCCATGTTGTGACAAATCACTAATTAACTATCGTGTACTTCTTGGAGAGATTTTATCTCCTGAAGCTTAGAAAGAATGTTCTATCTTACTCTGCAACAACCTTTTTTTTTTTCCATGGAAGAGACTTGCTACAAGCCTACAACAGCTGTTCATCTGGTTGGTACATCTCTCCAAAAGCAGACTCTGGTGGTGGCTCATTACCACCATATTACTAAAAAAATTGAGAATACTGCTTGTTCACAGGCATAAGTAACCTCATTGTTGTACCTGGTTCTGCAAAAGTTCAATCAGGTTGGCAATAATCTGATGCTTTAGGACCTAATTAGACACAGATCTCTATTTTCCTTTGCAGGCTATGAGTTCTTTAGATGGATATGTTTTTATTGAAAGAATTGCATTTTACTTGTCTTCTAAGCTTACAGAATGTTTGAGAGAGATAAATGTAATCCTTGTTACTAAAGCTTGCCTCATCCTTTTCTTTTCACAGGCTTTTTTCATATCTAGGAGTATTAAAATTACTTAATAACACAAGCTTACATTGTGTAATTTATAAGGTATGTTTTGCATTTGCAGCTTCCTTTAGTTTTTCCTGTTTAAAACTACTTTAAAGATTAGTATTTTCTTGTCCGAATTTGCGCACCCAATTCAGAGAGAGTGGGCACTAGGTTGACCTGGATTTCAAGTGACCTAGACTTTTTTGGGATGAAGGTTAAGCACAGCTCAACTGGATTTCATCGGGGGATAATGAAGAAATGAGACCAGAATGCTTGAGTGATCCATACTTGGTGGACAATAATTTGATCCATAAAGCCTGATCCCTTTTAAATGGGAGGCTTACCATCTATGTTAGATATGTATGTGTTTCCGTTCTCCAAATTACTGCTGCCGTATTTGACTTTCTTGTTGTTCAAGTTGCTTATATGCAAATTTCATAGAAAATTTGACGAAACGGCATGATAATCAATCCCAGGATACATTTAATGCTGGAAGTTGAGATATTCTAAATGCTAGATGATGTGTACTTGTTAGTTCTCTAGAAGCATCTTGACTCCAGTCCCTCAAATTATGTTCAGTGGCTATAACATGATTTTCTTATGTCTGGCATTTAATAAACCCTTTTTTTGGATATTGGTTTATTTAATGTGGATTCTGGGCCGTGAACTCAGGAGTGCAACATTTTTAATTTGCACCATTTCACATTAGTTGAGGGGCAAACACATTTTGTATAAGCATTTGTGATATTCCAATTTCACTCCTTAATTATAGGTATGGCTACAAGGATGTAAGGAAAGAGCATCACCAAATATTTGAACGGCTACTATTTGAGAGTCTTGAGAAGTTCTTACATCGAGAAGCCCAAGAATGTCGGTTAGAGAGTGACGGCGATGGTGATTCGGATGCTGAAGAAGCGGCATCACGCTCAAGAATTCTTGTAACTCCAAATGGCAACATGTATTCCCTTGATGTCCCTCTCTTGGATACTTACAACTCCACCGAGAAGCCAAACTCAGAAGGAAGCACTTCATCTCGTGAGGGTCGAGATGAAGTCATTGTAGATGCTGGGCAGAGTCTTGAGCTGGAGCTATCATTCATAAACAAGGCTAAAGAGTCAGGAGTTGTCTACCTACTTGGCCATGGTGATATTAGGGCCAGAAAGGACTCTTGGTTTCTCAAGAAACTGGTCATAAATTACTTCTATGCATTCTTGAGAAAGAACTGCAGGAGAGCAATAACAACATTGACCATTCCCCACTCAAACTTAATGCAAGTGGGCATGACTTACATGGTTTAGAGTGTATCCACTGCCCTTTGGACGGTCTGAAGGTTGACTATTATTTTTTCAACTTAGACATCATACTATTTACAGATTCCTAGCGACACAATTCTGGGTGGTTTTGCTGTTTGATAAGAGTACTGATGAGAAGTAAACCTGCCTAACAAGTTGAGGAAAAGATTGTTCCTGACAGATTACTGTATCCACCGATGCTGGTTTTTCTTCTGTTTTCTTTTTCTTCATGTGACATACTTCTATCCGAAGGACATACTGGACTAACCGACAGTTGCATTGCATTTTGGAAAGTGTTTCATAAAGGGTATCAGCACATCCATTTTGGCCAGCTTTATTATAAGAAACACATGCTTTCTGTCATCCATGGTTTTCTGTCATATTGAAAGCTGATCAGTTTTGTAAACTGGCGTGTAAAAGTAGGCCAGCTGAAGAGTTGAGAACTAATTTACATGGGTTTGGGTTATCATACTTCTTTTTTGTTTTTTCCCTGATGATTTTGGAAAGAGGATTAGCCAACTTATCCCGTTAATCCTTACCTTCTGTTATATAAATGATTCATCTTTTCTTCTCCTTTTCCTGTATCTAGAGCAGTGCCACTGTTCCTGCTCTTGCTCAAGCAGCTGAATGAAATGTCTGATTGCACGTCTGTTACATACCTGTATTGATACTTACAATTTGAAATTAAGGAAAATTCGCCGTTTTTATGATGATAGCATGTCTTCTATTTCTTGCAAAAGAATGTTACCTGTCTGTCGAATTTTTTTCCATTCTTTTTCAATCATATTGTGGCTCTTTTATAAAATATTCAAATAAATTGGTGTCTTTCTCTTGATTACTAAAACAAACTGGATTCTATCAATTCTTCTTCCTTCTCTCCTCCAAACATTCATTGTAAGAAAATGTTTCAGTGTGTAGATTTTGAGATGACTGCGATGCATGGTTCAGAGGTCTAAAAAATGTATGTTTTTTTTCTCTCTCACTCTTGTTATAGGTATTGTTGCCGTCGGGATCCGTCCTTCGACTCGGGCGCGGTCGATCTCCAGGAAGAGAAGGGCGGACCTGCAAAAAGAAGCCCACACGCGGGGGGACGCTGGGGTGGTCCTCCACGGAAGGCCCTCCGACGCTCAAGTCAGGAGAAGAAATCGGCGGTCAACCAGACAGTGGGGAGGTGGATCTCTCCGGGAGGCCTCTCCGGGGTGGCCAATCGGAAGCTCCAGAGGGCAGGAGCGCCGACAAGCTGCTGGAGAGAGCAGTGAGGCGCGCGTGGAAGAGGCGCGTGCCTGTGCCCGACACAAGAAGAAAGTGCGTCCAGAGTCGCGTATCTGAAGGAATCTGCCGGTCTGATATTTATAGACTGTCACCTGGGTCTTGAGCGTCTTCTGGAAGGTTCGGAGGTTGTTACGATATGGAGGCGGACAGAATCAGGCCGTTGTGGGGCCGTTAGAATCCGTACCCCGTTTGTTCAGGTATCGACGGCTGGGAGAGCTCCTCGATGTCTCGGGATCTGGTTGAGTAGGCCTGGGGAGGTTATGATAGGTTTTAGGCCACGTCCCGACATGATTCCTTGTCTAGGATACCGTTCTGGTAGGCCCGGGCTCTCCCGCGTCAGATTCCGTGGAGGTAGATGTTAGGTTGTGGACCGCTCGATGAAGCCGAGCTATAGAAGTTCGGAGGGTCGGGCTACGGAAGCCCGGAAGGGTCGAGCTATAGAAGCCCGGAGGGGGCCAAGCTATGGAAGCCCGGAAGGGGCCGAGCTACGGAAGCCCGGAAGGGGCCGAGCTATAGAAGCCCGGAAGGGACCGAGCTACGGAAGCCCGGAGGGGCCGAGCTACGGAAGCCCGGAAGGGGCCGAGCTATGGAAGCCCGAAAGGGGCCGAGTTATGGAAGCCCGGAGGGGGCCGAGCTATGGAAGTCCGGAAGAGCCGAAGGGAGGAGGTTAGCCTTAACTGTCTCGCACGGATATTAATGTAATGACGATTTTACCCCTCAACACATGCCCTCCACTCCCTAGTTCGAAGCGTAGGTTCGGGCGTAGGGAGTACAAGTTCAAATGGCGCGTCATGGATGGGACGTCTTGGTTTAGACAGCTCGCGCAATGATGCCCTAATTAATGCGACAGGGCCATCCCGCCTTCGGGGCTAAGGCTCCTCCACGAGCGACGGTTGGGATTGCGAGCTTGGCGCCGCCCCTGGTCTCAGCGAAGCTGCAGCTTCTGAGGGACGGTCGCAAACTGCCGCAGAGGGGGCGAAAATATTGGAGAAGGGCGAACCTAGTCACGCTTCCGCAGATGCGACTGAGGGCTTTTCTAAATCCGGTGCGGCTCCCGATTCTTAGGAGCTGTTCTTGTATCTCGTCCTTCAGACATTTGTCTGACGTTTCATAGTGAAAGAATTTCCTGTTTCCATTTAAGTGTCTTTGTTGCGTGACTTCGCTGTCGTTTAGTCTCGCCTCGATTGTGAGTGACCTATGGCTCGCTAATACCCTTGGGTCATCTTTATTCCGAGACTAGGAAAACACACTGGCTTGGGCCGATAGGCAAAACAGGTCGGTTTGGGCCGACGAGGAAGGTAGGTCGGCTGGAGCCGACAAATAGCATAGGTCGGCGGGGGCCGACAAGCAAAAATAGGTCGGCTGGGGCCGACTGGCAAAA
Organism: Calamus simplicifolius; assembly: GCA_900491605.1. NCBI lineage: Eukaryota > Viridiplantae > Streptophyta > Magnoliopsida > Arecales > Arecaceae > Calamus > Calamus simplicifolius. Next base: position 1,383,627 of record UESW01003952.1, read on the forward strand.
ATAGGTCGGCTGAGGCCGATGGGAAAATAGGTCGGTCGACTGGCAAAATAGGTTGGCTGGGGCCGACAAGAAAAATAGGTCGGCTGGGGCCGACAGGCAAAATAGGTCGGCTGGGGCCGACAGGCAAAGTAGGTCGGCTAGGACCGACGGAAAAATAGGTCGGCTGGGGCCGACAGATAAAATAGGTCGGCTGGAGCCGACAGGCAAAATAGGTCGGCTGGGGCCAACAGGCAAAGTAGGTCGGCTAGGACCGACGGAAAAATAGGTCGGCTGGGGCCGACAGACAAAATAGGTCGGCTGGGGCCGACATGCAAAGTAGGTCGGCTAGGGCCGACGAAAAAAGTAGGTCTTCGCGCTTTCTGCTATTCTGTCAATGCCATGCTGTTCCGTAGGTGACTCGGTTTATCGTGGGTCGGCCTTGGCCGAAGTTCAGGGAATCCATACTTTTTCTCATCATGGTTCAGGGAACCTGTCACTCGGGTCGGCCGAGTTTCGAAGGTATTTGTCTTGGCCCTGCCAAGGTTCGGAGACTTAGTTCGCTCGGCCCAGCCGAGGTTCGGAGATAACTGACTTGGCCCTGCCAAGGTTCGGAGATTCAGTCACTCGGCCCAACCGAGGTTCGGAGATCCGGGCTCAAGGGAGCGACTCAGTTGTCATTGTGGGCCACAGCGTTAGGTCCACGTGGTGCTTGATAAGGGGCGCCAGAACAGAACGGGCGGTATATTGTTACGCTTTTATTGGTGACGCTACTCTTCCCGAGGGGACAGGTTATTGGCCGAATGCTGGACTTCCACGTTTCCCGAAAAAGAGGCCGGTATTAAGAGGCTCGGGGAAGCGCCGAACGCATTATTGCGAGGGCCGACAGATCGAAAAATGTTTGCTTGGGGAATTCCCGAGCAACCTGCTCGCGCTTACCGATCTCGCTCGGGATGGGGCGCGACACTTCGGATTTCGCAAGCGTTGAAACGGCGACGCGTGGCAAGTTCTTATGGGTCGGTGGTTACGGCACGACCGATAGAGATACCTGCCTGACGAGTATAAATACGACCGAGGGGCATCGGTTTTGTCCATCCCTCGGTTTAAGTTCCGAAAAAAAATGGCCTCTCCAGGGCGATCATCAGTCGGGTCGCGTTCCTCGCTCGACAGCCTGCCGCGTTCGGAGGGGAGGCGTACCTCCGTCACTATTGACGGAGAGGGCCTAGCGTCGGCCCTTGCGAGTAATCAGCAGCTCGCGAGGATCGCCGAAGAGTACCTGGACGCGTCGGTTAGGGAGGCGGAGGCCTCACGCCGGTTGATGGACCGGCAGAGGGAGGAGATTACGTCCCTTCGTCAGCAGGTGGCTGACCTGACGGAGCGCCTGGAGGAGCTGCTAGCCTTCAGGAGTGACTCCGAATTCTGATTCAGGGCCTCTCTTCTTGTTCTTGTTTTTTACTGCCTCTTTGTAATCCTCTTTTTATAAATGAAAGATGGATCTTGTTTTTGAAGTCCTTTTCTTCAAGAGTTTGTGGCCTTGACCCGTGTGATGAGTCAGGGTGTTGGCATGGCTCCATCGTTTTTGTGCGTTGATATAGGCGCTTTGAACGACGGGTTATAGGGGCATCCCCAAAAAGGTCTTCAGTAGCAGAGAGGGGGATCTCCTAGCTCTGCTTGGTACCTTTGGCCGATTACGCGGGGCTCAACGGCCTCAAGAGGGGGTTTGCCAATGGTGGCTTCTTTTTGTGCGTCAACAGTTTTTGTTTAACGCGCTCGTTTTCAAACCGGTCGAAGTCCTTTCGGGGACTATTTGAATTTTGCCTGGCTTTAATCGGGGCCTGTATACTTCGGCTTTTTCGCTGGGGTTTTAGCCCGAATGACTTTTACCTGGCCTTGCCATGGCTCGGAGCATTCGTTGCTTGGCCCTGCCGAGGTTCGGAGAATATTTTACTTGGCCCTGCCAAGGTTCGGAGATTTGTTGCTCGGCCCTGCCGAGGTTCGGAGAATATTTTACTTGGCCCTGCCAAGGTTCGAAGATTTGTTGCTTGGCCCTGCCGAGGTTCGGAGAATATTTTACTTGGCCCTGCCAAGGTTCGGAGATTTGTTGCTCGGCCCTGCCGAGGTTCGGAGAATATTTTACTTGGCCCTGCCAAGGTTCGGAGATTTGTTGCTCGGCCCAGCCGAGGTTCGGAGAATATTTTACTTGGCCCTGCCAAGGTTCGGAGATTTGTTGCTCGGCCCAGCCGAGGTTCAGAGAATATTTTACTTGGCCCTGCCAAGGTTTGGAGATTTGTTGCTCGGCCCAGCCGAGGTTCGGAGAATATTTTACTTGGCCCTGCCAAGGTTCGGAGATTTGTTGCTCGGCCCTGCCGAGGTTCGGAGAATATTTTACTTGGCCCTGCCAAGGTTCGGAGATTTGTTGCTCGGCCCAGCCGAGGTTCGGAGAATATTTTACTTGGCCCTGCCAAGGTTCGGAGATTTGTTGCTCGGCCCAGTCGAGGTTCGGAGAATATTTTACTTGGCCCTGCCAAGGTTCGGAGATTTGTTGCTCGGCCCAGCCGAGGTTCGGAGAATATTTTACTTGGCCCTGCCAAGGTTCGGAGATTTGTTGCTCGGCCCAGCCGAGGTTCGGAGAATATTTTACTTGGCCCTGCCAAGGTTCGGAGATTCCTGTTCGAACAGACATCTCGGTTGTGCCGAGGATTGGTAAGCAGTATCTGTTTCTTCTTGCAATTTATAGCAATATAGTGCATAATGATTCATGCAACAGGTTTTGAGGAAACAGATAAGCAGGAATGTGTAGTGAGGCATGCGAAGATGAATTCAGAGAGGACATACCCTATTGATAATATTTATGAAGGTTGTCCGCGTTCCAAGTCCGGGGAACGGACTTCCCATCCAGATCCTGCAGCTTGTAGGTTCCCGGTCCAATAATCTCCGCGACCTGATACGGGCCCTCCCAGTTCGGCGCCAGCTTTCCTTGCTCCAGCGGTTTGGAAACAGAGGCCTTTCGGAGGACAAGGTCGCCAGGCAGGAAGGTCTTCCCTCTAACTCTGGAAGCGTGGTAACGGGCCACCCTTTGTTGATAGGCAGCCGTTCTGATCCGAGCCTTCTCTCTGATTTCCTCTATCAGGTCGAGGTTGGTGCGGAGTTGTTCGTCGCTAGCCTCTTCCGAGTAGACTTCTACCCGCAATGATGGGAGGCCGACTTCCATGGGGATAACGGCCTCTGTACCGAAAGCCGTTCGGAATGGAGTTTCGCCGATCGGGATTCTTGGGGTTGTGCGGTAGGCCCATAGGACATGATGTAGTTCATCCGCCCACCTGCCTTGGGCTCTGGAGAGGCGAGCTTTGATTCCCTGAAGGAGGGTCCTGTTGGTTACTTCGGCCGCTCCGTTGGCTTGTGGGTGCCCGACCGAAGTAAGGTGGTGACAGATTCCGTGTTCTTCATAGAACTGGCGGAACTTGGAGTTATCGAATTGCTTGCCGTTATTGGTGATTATAGTATGAGGGAGGCCGAATCGGCAGATGATGGACCTCCACACAAAGTCTCGGGCCCGTGCCTCGATAATTTGTGCGACCGCTTCCGCTTCGACCCATTTGGTGAAGTAGTCGATGGCGATAAACAAGAATTTCCGCTGTCCTGTGGCAAGCGGGAATGGGCCGAGGATGTCCATCCCCCATTTGGCAAAGGGCCAAGCAGAGGATATAGAAACTAGCTTGACGGAGGGGAGCCTTTGGATGCTTGAATGCCTTTGGCAGGGGTCGCAGGCGCGGACTAGATCGTCTGCGTCTTTTTGCATGGTCGGCCAGTAGTAACCTTGTTGCAGCACCTTGTGGCAGAGGGACCGGCTTCCCAAATGGTTGCCGCAAATCCCTTCATGTACCTCGCGCAGAGCGTAGTCCGCTTCTGATGGGCGAAGGCACCTAAGCAGCGGCATGGAAAATGACCGCTTGTACAGTTGGTTGTCAATCAACACGTAGTGGATGGCCTGAAGCTTCAGCTTCCTAGCCTCTCTTCGGTCGGACGAAAGCGACCCTTCTTCGAGATATTTGAGGATAGGGTCGAACCAGGATGGTTCGGCCTCAACTTGCATCACCCGGTCGGCCTCCGTGATGCTCGGCTTTTCCAGAGTCTCCAGGTGGAACTTTTGTTCGACATCCATCGTCTCCGTGGTTGCCAGTCGGGAGAGTAGGTCGGCACGGGCGTTCTCAGATCTGGGAATCTGAATAATCTCAAATTCGGAAAAATGGGGAAGCAAGTTACGCACCTCCTGGAGATATCGAATCATGTTCGGCTCCCGAGCTTCAAATTCTCCCCGAACATGGCCGGCTACCAGCTGAGAGTCGGTGAAGGCGTTGAGCTTTTCCACCTTCAGATTGTGGGCGATTCTGAGACCGGCCAACAGAGCTTCATACTCGGCTTCGTTGTTGGAAGCCGGGAAGGAGAATCAGACGCCATACTCGAAAGTCATCCCCTCAGGACTAGTAAGAACTAGACCCGCACCGGAGTGACGGGCATTGGACGACCCGTCGACGTGGAGGAGCCACCGGGCTCCAGACTTTGGCTCTTCAGGGAGTCTGGGGCAGAACCATCCTCTGGGATGGTGCACTCGAGGAGGAAGTCAGCCAGTACTTGGGCTTTGATGGCTGGGCGAGGCTGAAAATGTATGTCGTGCTCGCTTAGCTCGACGGCCCATTTGGTCATTCTCCCCGATGTTTCCGGGCGGTGGACCACCGCCTTGATGGGTTGGTCAGTCAGGACCGTCACGGAATGTGCTTGGAAATATGGTCGTAGCTTTCGAACTGAGGTGATTAAGGCCGGCACCATCTTTTCAATCCTGCTATACCTTGTCTCCGCATCGCGGAGCAACCTGCTCACATAATAGATCGGCTTCTGGACTTTGCCTTCTTCTTTGACTAGCACCGAACAAACCGCACTCTCCGAGACAGCCAGGTATAAAAATAAGGTCTCTCCTGGGGTCGGACTGCTGAGGAGCGGGGGCGAGCCGAGGTACTTCTGAGATCTTGGAATGACCTTTGGCACTCGGGAGTCCACTAGAAGTTTTTGGCTGATCGGAGAGTTTTGAAGAAGGGGAGGCATCTCTCGGCCGACCGCGCCACAAAGCGGTTAAGGGCCGCTATCCTCCCGGTTAGGCGCTGGACCTCTTTAACAGATGCAGGGGGCGCCATTTGTTGGAGAGCTTGAATCTTCTGGGGGTTAGCTTCGATACCTCGCTGGGAGACCATGAAGCCGAGGAACTTCCCCGAGTTGATGCCGAAGGCGCACTTGGTCGGGTTGAGTTTCATCCCATATTTGCGCAACGTTGCAAAGCTCTCCGAGAGGTCCTCAATATGTCGTGGCGCTTCCTTGCTTTTGACCAGCATGTCGTCCACGTATACCTCCATGTTCGGCCGATTTGCTCCTTGAACACCTTGTTAACCAGCCGCTGGTAGGTTGCCCCTGCATTCTTAAGACCAAAAGGCATAACACGGTAATAGTAGGTACCTTGATCGGTTATGAAGGCGGTCTTTTCTTCATCTTCGGGGCCATTCGGATCTGATTGTAGCCGGAATAGGCGTCCATGAATGACAGCATCTGGTGGCCTGAGGTGGCGTCCACGAGCTGATCGATCCGAGGGAGGGGGAAGCTGTCCTTTGGGCAGGCTTTGTTGAGGTCGGTGAAGTCGATACAGATCCTCCATTTGCCGTTCGACTTTTTCACCATGACGACATTTGACAGCCAGTTTGGGTAATTTACCTCTCGGACGAAGTTGGCCTTTATGAGTTTGTCGACCTCTTCTTCAATGGCTTTTTTCCGTTCTGGGACGAAGCTCCTCTTCTTCTGCTTAACGGGCCTGTGCATCTCGTCCACATTGAGATGGTGGACGAGGACCTCGGGGTTAATTCCTGGCATGTCGGAGGCGGTCCAGGCGAAGATGTCGGCATTGCTTTGGAGGAATCTGATCAACCTGTGGCGAGACTCTCCTTTGAGTAGCGACCCGATCCTTGCGGTTCGGTTGGGCTGAGCTTCGTCCAATGGTACTTCCTCCAATTCCTCTGCCGGTTCTCCCCGTTGTTCGGCGAAGTCTTCGCGAGCGTCTAGCCCGTCAACCTCGGGCATTCTAGACTGAAGGCTCGTAACGAAACATTGCCGAGCCATGGCCTGACTTCCCCGAACCACACCAACTCCCCGCTCGGTGGGGAACTTCATAGACAGATGCGGGATAGAGACAACTGCCTTAAGGGACATCAAGCCAGGCCTACCGAATATGGCGTTGTATGGGGATCTAAGGTCAGTCACTAGGAAATCGGTCTGTACAATAGTCACAAGGGGCCAGGTTCCCGCGCGGACCGTCAAGGTGACGATTCCTTCCGGGATGATGACGTCGCCGGTGAATCCCATCAGGGCGGAATCCACGGCTCGAAGGTTTTCCATGAGCAATTTCATCTTGGCAAACACACCGAGGTACAAAACATTTACCGAGCTTCCACTATCAACGAGGATTCGGCTTACATCATAATCGTTCAAATTAAGGGATACAACTAGTGCGTCATCGTGGGGAGTTGTATTCCAGAAGATCGTCGTTGGAGAAGGAGAGTTCGCCCATCCTTGCCTTTTTTGGCGCTGGTTCTTCACCGCCGCCCCTGGGGCTCGATCCGTCGGCCTCTTCAATCATGTTGATGCGGCCAATTACGGGCGGATTGGGTGGAGGAGGAGGTTGTTGGAGCTCGAGCTGACGGTCGCCTCCTTGTCGTTGCGGCTCGGGCGCCCTCCTGAATTGATCTAGCCGTCCCCGTCGAATCAGCCTCTCTATTTCATTCTTCAGCTGCCAGCATTCTTCAGTGTCATGACCGTGCTCCCTATGGTAGCGGCAGTACTTGGCGGGATCTCTTTGGGTCGGGTTCCCTCGGAGAGGTACCGGCTGGGGAAGTTGGCGCTCTATCTCCATAAGGATTTGCGCCCGGGGCTTAGTCAGCGGAGTATAGCGATCGAATCGCCTGGGTGGACTCCGGGAGCGATTCCTTGGCGGCAGTGGAGGGACTCTTTGGCGGCGAGGCGGACTTGGCCGCCGGGCGGGACGGTGCCTATCGGGGACTTTGGGCTCTTGCTTCTTGGCGTGCTCGGCGCGGGCGATCCTCCGTGATTCTTCGACCCTTGCATATTTGTCCGCAAGGGCCATCATATCAGATAGGCTGGGGGGTAGCTGACCTCCATAGCCAGGTAGAAGTCGCTCTCCTTCGAAACTCTCCCCGCCAGGGCGGACATAGCCACCTCATGATTAAGGTGGTCCACCTCCAACATGGCCTTATTAAAACGGCCAAGGTAATTCCTCAGGGACTCCCCCTCTCTCTGTTTGACTTCGGAGAGGGAGTCGGATCTTCGTCGGTGGCGGCAACTGCTGACGAACTGGCCAATAAAAAGGTGGCTCAGCTCGTCGAAAGAATCAATGGAACCTGGCTTCAACGCATTGAACCAGGTTCGGGCGGATCCTCTGAGGGTGGATGGGAAGGCGCGGCAGAGGACCGCATCTGATGCTCCGTGGAACATCATTATTGACCGGAAGCTACTAAGATGGTCGTCCGGGTCAGTGGAGCCGTGATAGGGCTCGACGGCTGGTAATTTGACATGGGAGGGAATCACTTCCTCCATGATCCTCTTAGAGAAAGGGATGCCCTACTCCGCCTTGGGCTGGGACAGATGGGTCTGCTTGGCGGCGTTCAGCTCCTGACACATCTCCTGGATCTGGCGGCGGATCTCCTCCTCACCGGTTAGAGGAGGAGCTGGGCGTGAGAATCGCAAGGATGGCGTGGAATCATGGTGAGGTGTCGCCGGGGAGAGGGAGCGGGCTCGCCGAGATCTGAGAGGATCTCTATCATAACCGGCTCGCGGGACTGGTTTGTCCCCCCTGGGCCGATATGGGGGATCCGCGGACCCATGGAAATCAGAGGAGGAGGCCGTCGGCGAAGAAGGAATCGCCGCCTCCTTCTGGGGATGCGAAGCAGGAGGAGCTGCAAGGCGCTCCTGAACTAGGTGGGTAAGGGCCTGGACCTGTTGGACCAGCGTAGCGAACTGGTCCTGGGTCACCGGGATGGCAGGCGGTGACGGAGTTTCGACCGGGGGAGGTTGCGGCGCTGTAGCGCCAGTCGGATCAGGCCTCTGGGAAGCGACCTGATCTTGGGCTTCAGAGGTTGCTCTCCTCTGGTTGGCCATTGCAGAGGTTCTTCTCCGGATTGAGATCATTGTCTCCTTTCTTCAAGTTTTAATGGGACTTGAGACCCTTCCTCTAGCGCCAATCTGTTGCCGCCGGGATCCGTCCTCCGACTCGGGCGCGGTCGATCTCCAGGAAGAGGGGGGCGGACCTGCAAAAAGAAGCCCACACGCGGGGGGACGCTGGGGGTGGTCCTCCGCGGAAGGCCCTCCGACGCTCAAGTCAGTGGAGAAGAAATCGGCGGTCAACCAGACAGTGGGAAGGTGGATCTCTCCGGGAGGCCTCTCCGGGGGCGGCCAATCGGAAGCTCCAGAGGGTAGGAGCGCCGACGAGCTGCTGGAGAGAGCAGTGAGGCGCGCATGGAAGAGGCACGTGCCTGTGCCCAAGGAGAGAGTGCGCCAGAGTCGCGTACCTGGAGGAATCTGCCGGTCTGATATTTATAGACTGTCACCTGGGTCTTGAGCGTCTTCTGGAAGGTTCGGAGGTTGTTACGATATGGAGGCGGACAGAATCAGGCCGTTGTGGGGCCGTTAGAATCCGTACCCCGTTTGTTCAGGTATCGACGGCTGGGAGAGCTCCTCGATGTCTCGAGATCTGGTTGAGTAGGCCTGGGGCGGTTATGATAGGTTTTAGGCCACGTCCCGACATGATTCCTTGTCTAGGATACCGTTTTGGTAGGCCCGGGCTCTCCCGCGTCAGGTTCCGCAGAGGTAGATGTTAGGTTGTGGACTGCTCGATGAAGCCGAGCTATAGAAGTTCGGAGGGGTCGGGCTACGGAAGCCCAGAGGGGTCGAGCTATAGAAGCCCGGAGGGGGCCGAGCTACGGAAGCCCGGAAGGGGCCGAGCTACGAAATCCCGGAAGGGGCCGAGCTATAGAAGCCCGGAAGGGACCGAGCTACGGAAGCCCGGAGGGGCCGAGCTACGGAAGCCCGGAAGGGGCCGAGCTATAGAAGCTCGGAAGGGACCGAGCTACGGAAGCCCGGAAGGGGCCGAGCTACGGAAGCCCGGGGGGACCGAGCTACGGAAGCCCGGAAGGGGCCGAGCTACGGAAGCCCGGAAGGGGGCTGAGCTACGGAAGTCCGGAAGGGGCCGAGCTATGGAAGCCCAAAAAGGGCCGAGTTATGGAAGCCCGAAGGGGCCGAGCTATGGAAGCCCGAAAGAGCCGAAGGGAGGAGGTTAGCCTTAACCGCCTCGCACGAATATTAATGTAATAACGATTTTACCCCTCAACAGGTATTTTAAGTTTTTAATATCACATCTAAGAATTTATATTTTCATTTATTACGACTACTAACATTGAATTTGGTGAGGAGTATAAAAACTATCCTTTACCTCTCTCTCTCTCTCTCTCTCTCTCTCTCTCTCTTTCTACACATTCCTGTGGACATGTCTAAAATAGACGGCAGGGGTGTTATGGTATCTATAGTATCTTTTAAAAGCTTTTTCATTAAAAAAAATTATATGATCTAAAAAAATCCTAATTACTCATTTAATGGCTCAAAATCATGAATATTTGATCAAATTTAAGTAAAATTTAATTTGAATATAGCCAAATCAAACTTACTCATTTATAAATAATGCGTAACGTGTAATTTAAACTTAATTAGATTTAGGTGGAGACCCACAGAAGGTAAATTGATCTTCTCCACTCTCTCGTTTTGACTATGATATAGATGCCTGTGAGTACAAGTTACCTTCATGGGAACTCTAATCACCCCTCTCTCTCCACACCATTTTCCGATTTTCTCGTTCCTCCTTTCTTCCTCTAATGAGCCCCAAGCGCAGAGAGAGAGAGAGAGGGAGAGAGAGTTTTTCGGAACCTCAGCCAAAAAAAAGATTAGATATTATCGCTGAAGGGGTAACTTCAGTTTCCAGTCTCAAATATCGAACAGAGTTAAACTAGATATTTTAATTTGAGCTTTTGAGGGTAGATGGGTAAATTAGACCATGCCATGCTGGCAGGGAGACGACTCTCACTACGTGTTTGACTTGCCTCAGCATGCATGCAACGTGTCTCTCAGTGTCGGCAAGTTAAAACCACCCACCTCCTTTCCTCGCCCCCATTTCTTCTTACCAGAATGGTCCTCTCGCTTTTAAACAGAATATATTTTATCATAAAAAATATATATAAAAAAACTCAATCTTTCCGTAATCGATCAATTTCTATGCAGTTTCTTATTAAAAATTTTTAATAAATCTAAATATGCTTTCCTGATTAAAGATTTATTATAAAAATCATTTTGTTCTAAAATCTTGATCATTATGATTTATGTAAATTAGGGTTTAAATTGCATAATTAAAGAAATCTCTAATAGGATTTACGGGATAGGAATTAAATTGTCTGGCCTCAACATAATTGGTCCTCGGATGCTCAACTCTTCGTGTTAGATACCAGGCAATCGGAGAGGGGGAGGGCGTGGGGGAGTAAAGATAGGGAGAACATTGGGGTTTAATTATACTTAGCCTCAAAATCATATATTTGCACTTCCTCTCTAACTAAAAATAATCTGTCCTCTAATTATAATTTAATTTGTGCTTTACTATTGCCATTTAAAAAGGCATTAAAGCCAACGAGGTCATATGTGCCAAAAATAAGATTTAATCAAACTCTATTTAGGAATACTGAAGAGTAGCCACATGATAGTTGGACAAGCACTTTTTCATTAATTTTAACATCTATTATAGCTAGTTAAACTATGGTGGTGAATAGGCATGGGCACTTGGCCGTGCCGTGCTAGGCACGGCCCAGGCCCATCGTGCCAGAAAAATTACCATGCCGAATGGGCCGTGCCAGGCACGGCCCACTAAAAAAAAATTTAAATTTGGCATGACCTGTGACCCATCAAGAAATGGACCATGGGCCGTGCCAAAACGGCCCTTCTGGGCCGTTTTGTGGGCCGTGCCATGGCACGGCTGGTGCCAGGAGCACACTGTGCACCTAGTCATCAGCCAGCTGATCCAAGCCATGATCCTGATCGGCGATGATGGATCCGACGATTGCGATCGATCTGATCGGAGATGATCCAACGATTGCGATCGATCCATGCCATAATCCTAATCGGCGATGATCGATCCGACGGTTGCGATCCATCTGATCGCCGATGATCCGATGATTGCGATCGATCCAAGTCATGATTCCGATCGGCGATGATCGATCGGATCGTTGCGAACAATTCGATCGGAGACGATCCGACGGTTGCGATCGATCCAAGCCATGATCCCGATCGGGGATGATCGATTCGACAGTTGTGATCCATCCGATCGGCGATGATCCGACGATTGCGATCGATCCAAGCCATGATCTCGATCGACGATGATCGATTGGATCGTTGCGATCAATCCGATTGGAGACGATCCGACGGTTGCGATCGATCCAAGCCATGATCCCGATCGGGGATGATCGATCCGACGGTTGTGATCTATCCCATCGGCGATGATCCGATGGTTGCGATCAATCCAAGCTATGATCCCGATCGGCGATGATCGATCGGAGATGATCCGATGGTTGCGATCGATCCAAGCCATGATCCCGATCGACGATAATCGATCAGATAGTTGCGATCAATCCGATCAAAGACGATCCGACGGTTGCAATCGATCCAAGCCATGATCCCAATCGGGGATGATCGATCCGACGGTTGCGATCTATCCCATCGGCGATGATCCGACGGTTGCGATTGATCCAAGCTATGTTTCCAATCGGCGATGATCGATCAGACCATTGCGATCAATCCGATCGGAGACGATCCGACGGTTGCGATCGATCCAAGCCATGATCCCATTCAGCGATAATCGATCCGATGGTTGCGATCAATCCGATCGGAGATGATCCGACGGTTGCGATCGATCCATGCCATGATCCTAATCTGCTATTATCGATCAAACGGTTGCGATCCATCCAATCGGAGATGATCTGACAATTGCGATCGATCCAAAGCTATGATTTCGATCGGCGATGATCGATCGGACCATTGTGATCAATCTGATCGGAGACGATCCGACGTCTTCGATCGATCCAAGCCATGATCCCTATCGGCGATGATCGATCCCACGGTTGCGATCAATCCAAGCCATGATCCCGATTAGTGATGATCGATCGAACCGTTGCGATCGATTCGATCGAAGACAATCCGACGGTTGCGATCGATCCAAGCCATGATCCCGATCGGGGATGATCGATCCAACGGTTGCGATCTATCCCATCGGAGACCATTCGACAGTTGCGATCGATCCAAGCCATGATCCCGATCGGCGATGATCGATCCGACGGTTGCGATCCATCCGATCGGCGATGATCCGACGGTTGCGATCTTTTTATTTTTTTCTTCTTACTTATTGTATTATGTTCTAGAGGTCAGGCCTAGCCCCCCTTCCTTCTGTACCATTTTAATTTTAAATTAATAAACCGGTAGGGGTCTATGCCAAACCCCCCACCATTATGGTGGCTTTATATTAATAAAATTTATTTATTCCTAATAATTTTTAATTTATCAAAAAAATTATTTTTTATAATTTTTTTATTTGAGTTGTGCACGGGTCAGGCCCCAGGTGGGGCCGTGCCTGGCACGGCCCAGGTGGCACGACCCACCTGGGCCGTGCCTGGCATGGCCCACCTGGGTCGGCATGGCTTAGGCCCACCTGGGCCGTGCCGGCACGGCACGACGGGCCAGCCCAGGCCCGTCATGGGCCGTGCAGTGCTGGGCCAATAGAAAAATTTTTTTGGGCCCGACACGGCCCGGTACTGTAGTAGTGCCGGGCCGTGCCTGGCACGGCCCATCAGGGCCTGGGCCGTGCCGTGCCATGGGCGGCACGGCCTAGTGCCCATCTCTAGTGGTGAAATACAAATTAAATCATAATTAAGGGTTAATTTTTTTTAGGAGGAAGGCACAAATATAATTATAATTCATGAGGCTAGGTGAAATTAACTTGAGAACATTGAGAAATGGTGACCCAAAATGATAATAATAATAAAGACGGTCAAGAAGTATGACATGGACTAAAGGTGTGTCTGGAATGGGAGATCTTCTACTTGAATAGAAATTGCATGCTCGGCAGCATGAGGACTGAAAGCATATTTTCCCATTGCAACAGCAGTCATTGAAGTGTGTATATCAAAAATAATGATTGGCTGCATATAGCTTAACATTTCAACATCACTTCAACATTTTAGGTTTACAACAATGCGATAGAAGATGATAGAGAGATGAGAGATAAAGCAAAGGAGGTAGCTGAAAGAGGAAGGGAGTCCATGAAGGAAGGGGTGGGTAAGACTATGGAGAAGGCTAAGGCCACGAGGGAGAAGACCAAGGAGGAAGGCAGCTATATGGGAGAGAAGGCAAAGGAGACAACAGAACAAGTACGAGAGAAAGCATTTGACATGACAGAGCGAGTGAAGAAGATGATGGAGAGAGGGTGGAGAAGACCAAGGAAAAAATATAAAGTAGCCAAGGACAAGGTTGAGAATGGAATTGAATAGATGGGAGAGAAGGTGAACGAAATAATGAGTGAAGGGGTGGAGAAGATGAAAGAACAAACTGGAATGGTCAAGGACAAGGGGCAAGCAAGGTGGTGAAGACTGTGCAGAGCATAGGGAGAAGCAAGAGAGAGCTTGGAGGGGAGACAAGGAAGAAATAAGGAGATATATGATGCAAGAAGATTATGCTAGCGATAAACCACCAGTCATTGTGCTAGTTGCTCTTGCTGTTCTTTCCAGAAGGCTTATGAAATGTATTTCTTTCATGCATCCAAAACAGAATGTAAGTTGATGGTTTCTATTATCCTCAGAAGAAGATGAAATTTGGAATTTTCAGTGCTTGAACTTAATCAAGCGAGAGCTATTGAGGGAATTGACATGTACTTGGTCATGGAAGAAAAAACAAGCATAAAGGTTCAACCTAATCTCAGTAACTTTATTTAGATTATTTCTATGAATATGATGAGCAAGGGTTATGCTGCATGCATAAAATATCTTCTTGCTAGCTTTTTATGGATGGGCTTCTTATAAATGGCAATCATATAAGAACAAGTAAAGAAGTCATAGAAAATAGCAACAATCACAAAAGGAGACAAAGATGTATGTGATTTGGCCAAATTCAAAGACTGTTTATATAAGAATAATGGAGAGCAATTCTCATTGATAAGTTTGCCTTTATTTTTTTTATTTTTTATTTTTTATTTTTTGGGTACAGACGGCCGATCACACCGATATAGGGTGAGTCAAGCCCAAAATATCTGAGTACAAAATTTGGGAAAGCATCATCGGGCAGGAGTCACCCGAAACCCAATACCAAGGACCGGAGTGATGGGTGACCCGGAAAGCTACCCAGTCAGCCGCTGAGTTAGCTTCCCGAAAAATATGCCGAATCTGAACCATATCGACCTGACGAAGCATAGATCGAATGTCGCTGACCAGAGGGTTGGTAGAACGGGGGATGCCAAGATCCTGATGGAGCCAGTGAACAACCGTGATGGAGTCCCCCTCGATGATGAGCCTGCGAATGCCCAGGCTGCGAATAGCAAAAAAGATACTAGCCCATGCTGCATATAGCTCAGCAGACGGTACAGAAAGATCAAGAAGACTAAAACCTTCAGCCGCCAGCATCAAGCCATCAGATCCATAGATAACAAAAGCCAAACCCGCCAGATGCCCTTGAACACTACCATCAAAATTGACTTTGACAAACCCTAGTAGAGGGGGTTCCCAGGAGATGAAGACCATACCCCGGATCACTGCAGAGGCAACAGGAGAATCCTAGAAGCTAGGGCTGTCAGAGTCCATGGCTGACTGATGGTGAGTGTACTCAGCAAAAAGGGACATAGCTGTCCTAATAATCCGATGGGGAGGGTCAATAATTGCAGTAAAGATATGCATGTTCCGAGACAACCAAACCTGATAGGCCAAATAGGCAGCTGAAGTACTCCCCCTACCGACATCCCTCCTCATCCCCTGCCACAACATAATCAGAAAGGAGGTACGAGACATGACACTACTCACCAGCGGAGAGCAATAACCTGCGATCTGCCAAACAAATCTCGCTCTAGAACAAGAGAAGATGGCGTGATCAATAGTCTCCTCCTCAGTACCATATAGCGGGCACGTAGACTGGATCTCCATACCCCTCCTAGAGAGGAGCGAGCAAGTAGGAAGGCAATCCCAAGCCAACTTCCAAATGAATAGCCGAACACGAGGGTGGATAGGAAGCCTCCAAATCTAAGACACATCCAGAGTGCAGCTGGTCTGTGGCTTGAAATCCTGCATGAGATCCCTGATCGGAACCCGAGACAAACAGGATCTCCTCCATAATCTAGTGTCAGAAGTGCGATGCGAGAGGAGAGGGATGGAGAATGCACCGCTGGAGATAAACCCCAAACAGAGTGGCTATAAGAGAAGTACGCCAAGCAGTGTGATCCTAAAGCAATAGGTCAGAGACTCTCAAGCCACTAGGGATGTCAGCACTGATAAAGGTGGGCCATCGAGACAATGGAAGATCAGCCAGCCATGTGTCCCTAAGAACATCAACTGACGCACCATCACCAATCATCCAAGAAGTGCGTGAAAGCACAGCCGGCGTATGACGACAAACCTCCTTCCAGAAGAAAGAGTAGCCACGGGCAGACTGAGAGGGTGTGTGGGTGGACCAGTCACCGTATTTAGCACGCATGAATAAGCTCCATAGACACTCAGTATCCATCAGGAATCTCGTTGCGTACTTGGCAATCAGCGCCTCCCTTCTCGTAATAAGGGACTGAATCCCCAACCCCTCCCTCCAAGATCGGCATACACACAGAGTCCCAAGCCAACAAGTGGATCCCATGGCCATCTTGCCTAAAGCCCCAGAGGAAATCTCTAAATCACCTCTCCATCCTTCTCAAACAAGTCACCGGCATGGCAGCATTAGAAAGGATGTAGAGAGGAAGAGTAGTGAGCACAAATCAGATAAGGGTAATCCTAGCCATCATAGATAACCCAGTGACTTGCCACCCACCCAGTCGATTGTGGACACAACGCTCCAAATCACAAAAATCAGAAATTCGTGGCCTCCTCCCAGTAATAGGGATACCCAAATAAGAAAGGCGATCAACTTGAGTAAATATACCCATTATGTGCATGACGGAATCCCTCGTAGAAGACTTTGTCCTCGGACTGAAACTGATTATGGATTTATCTGAATTCACCTTCTGATCAGAGGCCTTGCAATAAGACTGGATCATAGTAGCAAAAGCAGTAAGCATTACTGGAAGTAGCCCTCCCCAACAAGATACAATCATCAGCAAATAAAAGATGAGATATCGAAGGCCCTTGGGGGCCCGCACTGTAAGGAGATAAATAAGAAGTCTGCTGAGCCTGATGAAGAGCCCTAGATAAAGCATCAGCAGTGAGGATAAATAAGAAAGGAGATAGGGGGCAGCCCTGCCTAAGACCCACCGCAGAATGGAAATAATTTGTCAGGCCACCATTAACAATAATGGAGAANATTTATTATTGTTTGGATTGAGTGAAAAATGTTTGTATCAATATTTAGATTTAACGAAATTTTATTAATCGTTTTAATTTTTAATCATTTAAATATTTTTTAAAAAAAATTTTCGACGCTCTGCGACGCATAAAAATGCGTCGCAATAATAAAAATTAAATTTATAAAAAAAATTAATTATTAAATATTGCGACGCAATTTATTGCGTCGCAATATTTAAAATTAATTTTTAAAAATTTATTAATAAATATTGCGACGCACCTAATTGCGTCGCAATATTTAAAATTAATTTTTAAAACAAAAAATATTATTAAATATTGCGACGCATTTATTTGCGTCGCAATATTTAATAAAAATTTTTTCTGTTTTAAAAATTAATTTTAAATATTGCGACGCAATTTGGTGCGTCGCAATATTTATTAATAAATTTTTAATTTTTAAAAATTAATTATTAAATCTTGCGACGCAAATAAATGCGTCGCAATATTTAATAATTAATTTTTTTTATAAATTTAATTTTTATTATTGCGACGCATTTTTATGCGTCGCAGAGCGTCGCAATTGCGTCGCAATATTGCGACGCAATTGCGACAAAAGAGTATTGCGACGGGGAGTTGAGCGACGCCATAATTGCGTCGCTATTGCGTCGCTAACATGGTATAGCGACGCAATAGCGACGCATTTTGGCGTCGCAATATTTTAAATTTCTTGTAGTGATCTTTGTCTCCAATAGGTCTCCTGCTGCCGAAGAAGGGAGTGGTGGAGAGCAGGCTAGATCGAAGAGAAGATAAGTCAGAGTCATTAAGACAACCAAGCCGATCTTCCTTAACTTGGATAGAAGAAATGATACTCTCCACCTCCTCAATTTTTCGGGGAATGTCACCCACTACCTCCCTATTCCATCTGGACAGCCTTTGTCTCATAAGTTCCAGGCGTCGAGATAGTCTATAAGTAGCATTACCTCTGACAGAAAGATGCCACACCTCAGATATTAAAGTTCTAGCAGCAGAGTAGGAAGTCCAAAACTTATCAAATTTAAACTGGCCCGTATGCTGAACAGCCACATCAGTAGCAATAAGGAGAGGACAATGATAGAGGCAATTCTGGATAGGTGAGAAACAGTAGTAAAGGGGAACATCTGAAGCCAATTGTCAGTGGCCAAAGCACGATCCAACCGTTCCCAGACTCTAGCAGAGCCCTGGCGATTATTGCACCAAGTAAATCAAGCACCCTAGAACCCCAAGTCCTGAAGATTGGCAGTGTCAATGAAAGATCGAAACTCAGAAATGCCCGTAGTCTCCACAAACTATCTACCTCCTCTCTTTTCATTGGCACTCATGATGCAATTAAAGTCCCCCGCCACCAAGGTCGGAATGCCTTGTGAAAGCAAGGACCGAATCTCATCCCAGAGGATACGGCGAGCCCGAAAATCAGTACTGGCGTAGATACCAGATAGAAGCCAAGGGGCTGACGTTCCTTCAGAGATAATCAGCGCAATCTGCTGCCCACAGTGGTGAAATTCATCCACCCTGATATCACTAGATCGCCATAAAGCGATGATGCCGCCAGATAAACCCTTGGACTCAATAGCATAAGAAGACCAGGTTCTGGATATCTGACGCCTAACAAAAGCCAAACTCTCCCCAGACAACCGAGTCTCCAACAAAACACATATATCACAACTGTGAAGCTGCATCAGCCTCCCAAAAGAGGAGCGAAACGCTGGTTTCAGAGCTCCTCTAACATTCCATATGAGAATCTTCATTCAGTATCAGGGGGGAGGGGCCCCGATCCCCTAACATTATAGTATCAGGAGGACCAACATCACTCGGGACACCCAACGATGCCCCCTGTTCCTGGCTATCCATAGCCTGAACATCTGGCTCCAACTGAATAGCCTTCTTGAGAAGGCATACAACAGCATCATGGGAACGAGTCCCCAGAGAAATCGGCTGGGGGACCTCAGAGACACCAACAGGGTGGGCACCACCTCCATCTGAGTCAGCTTAGGCCCAATCTCTGATAAGGTCCCCTGCTCCTTCTGGTCACCCTTGGCTGCTGAAAAGACAAAGTTGGCAATCACATCGCCGCGGCCTTGAGCAGAAGATTTTCCCTTGCCTTTTGATGATTTGGAGAACACTTGTGGAGCCAGTGATTCCACGGGCCGGGCTTACTTGAGAGGCCCAGGATAGACATCCTTCCGGGTCTTGGATCTACCCGCCCATTTATCAGAGCCCACCAAGGCAAATGGATTGGCCACAGTGTGAAGTGAATTCTTCTGCAAAGATGGTTCAGGCAGCCTAAAGTCCTCCAACTGGACTGGCATAGATACCAGGGACCGGCACGCAGGCCCCCCCTCCAAATGTGCCTTCAGTGAAGCTTGAGATCCATTGATATCAGGGGAGGAGAACGCAAGCCCCCCCTCCAACTGTGCCTTCAGTGGCATAGAGACCAGGGACCGGCACTCAAGCCCCCCCTCCAACTGTGCCTTCAGTGAAGCTTGAGACCCAGCAGCGCCACTGTCCTTTGCCAAATCCGGAGCCATAGTTGTCCCCCCAACCTTGCCAATCACCACATCAGGGGAGCTGGCATCAACCCCAGTCACACCGTCCTTAGCAAATGACCTGCGAGCATGCTTCTTAGGTAGTTTCCAGCCCTCAGTGGAAGCAGAGGGGATCGCAGAGCTCTTTCGGTGTTTCCTGGCATCAACCGAGTCCTGCGACTGAGGAGTCCTCCGACGCCGCAGAGAAGCCATCCACGGCCCATAAATCGGAGGAGACAGAGAGGAATCCGTTGCCGAAGCAGCTTCACAGTTGCCCTCAAGGTGCAGCGAACCACAGGCGCTGCAAATGCCTTCAAGATGCTCGTAAATGAAATGCTGCCAGAATGGGTTGCCATTGCCATGCACTTTAACCCCCGGCCGCAAAGGCTTCCTCAAATCCACTCTTACACAGGCGCGGGCGAACCTTCCTCCTTCCTCTCCGTAGTAGCAGCATCGAGGAAGACAAAAGTGCCAGCCATAGAGAGAATGGAACTTACGATAGATTCGGACCAGAATTCAATGGGGAGAGAGGGCATACGAATCCACGAAGAACAGAGGACAGGGATTCTACAGACGGGATGAACTCCGGGTGCCAGTTCTCCATAGCAATTGGCTGCCCGTTAACAACCCAAGGCCTCCCCAATGCCAGAGCTTTAGCTTTCGGATCAGTGAAACTGAACATATAATGGCGATGAGCCATGCACAATACCTCAATTCCACCTGCAGCACCTGCTCTGCGGGGCTCTCTGATAATGGCCTCAGGTGGAACCCATCTAGAGATGCTTCGGCCAATCACCGCCTTCATCCCCCATTCCACAGTTTCATCATCCAGATCCTGGGTTGGAACCTGAAGGACCTCCGGGAATCGCCGCTCAGCACCTCAACCACCGCCAGGGAAGAAGAAGATGCCACCCAGTCGAAACGGCGTTTAGAAGAGCGAAACTCTGACATCCTCTCACCCGAATCTCCATTGGTGGCCATTGGAGACGAATACTTCGGAGAGACCGATGACCGGCTTGGCGCCGTGGTCCCGACACCGACCATTGTCGGAGATCAGGAGCAAGCTTGCCGGACGCACGAATCTAAAGCAACTCAGAAACGGGAAACCCAGTCGCACCGCTCACGATTTTTAAAGCAAACTCCAGCCCTAGTTGGATACGTTTAGCATTGAAGATGTTTGCCTTTATAAGGTAGCCCATTGGTAAGACTACATTCTTGTTAATGTTGTTCTTATAGCTTTGCTATCTTATTATATGCCTGTCTTCAGAATTCCTAAGTGGGTTAGGTTTAGGATTGATCGGTCAAAGTAGAGGAATGGTAAACTTATTAGATTCTGGGAGGTTGCATGGGTAGGACGAACCCCCCTTTCTTTCCTCAACTCAACTCATTTAAGCCTTTTCCCAACTACATGGGGTTAGCTACATGAATCTGCTTCCTCCACTCTGCTCTATTCAGAATCAAATCGATATTTAAATTACAAATAGTTATATATTTTTTAATTATTTCTGCTTATATTAGTTTAGGTTTACATTTACCTCTATCCTTATCATGAATTGTTAAAAGATAACTCTTTCTAACTGGAGCATCTAAAGGCTACGTTGTATATGTCCAAACCACCGTAATCAATTTTTTTCTCTTTGTATCTTCAATTTGGGCTACTCCTATCTTTTTTCTTATATGTTTATTTCTAATTATCTTTTAAAGTTTTATCACATATCCATCTTAACATACACATTTATGTTACACTTAATTTATTCACATATTGTTTCAATATTGCCCAACACTCTGTTCCATATAGTATAGCTGGCCTAATAGCAGTTTTATAGAATTTTTTCTTTCAATTTTAATGGGATGCACCGATCATATAATACTCCCAAAGCACTCGTTCACTTAATCCATCCTGCTTTAACTCTATGATTCACATCTTCACCCATTTTACCTTCTTGCTAGATAATTGATCCCAAATACCTCATTTTTTACTCCTTGATATCTCTTAGCTTGCAATCTTACTGTTTCTTCATTTATATTTTTATCCCACTAAAATTATATTTATATATTCAATTTTAGTTCTACTAATCTTAAAACTTTTATATTCTAAAGCCTCTTTCTAAATCTCTAGCTTAGCATTTACTCCAGATTTAGTTTATCAATCAACCCTATATCATTTACAAATAACATACACCATGAGATATTATTTTGAATATGTTTGGTTAATTTATCTATAACTAATATAAAATGATATGGGCTTAAGGCAGATCCTTGATGTAAACCTACAATAGTTTGAAAAACTCACTAGTTTCTCCTATTGTTGTTTCAACAATAGTTATTGCTCTATCATATCTTTTATTAATTCTATGTACCTTTTGGTAACTTCTTTTTTCTCTAAAAATATATTATTTCTCTACGTACTCTATCATATACTTTCTCTAAATCAATAAAGGCCATATGAAGGTCTTTTTTCTTTTCTCTATATTTCTCCATCAATCTTTTTAATAAATAAATAGCTTCCATGGTTGATCTTTGATAAGCGTAAATTGACTATTTAATTCATATACTTTCATAACAATATTAGTCATTTTTTACTTTATTTGAGTTAAATTTATTTTTTTTACTTTTCATTTTATCTATATTATTGATTTCCAGATAACACAGGGACTAAGGCATTTGATGCTAAATGTGGATTTTGGAGAACAGGGAATTGATCATATCATTGGAAATCATGTGATATGAAATTTTTTGAAGTGGTATAAATTTTTAAATGCTCTAGCAAATATCTTGGAAAACTTCAAGGAAAGGCTCACTTTAGACCCAAGAATAATAAAATCTTGAAAGTTATCCGATTTCTAATCTGCTTTGACACTAAAGAATTCCCACTAGCCAATATGCCAAATAGATGGATTAAATCGAAAGCCAAAATACTGAAATGCCCTGCCTACACTTTGGAATCTTCCTTCCATTTGCTTTAATTATGTATAAAGGAAAGCTAAACTAATGATCTCTGCTTGTCAACCACTCCCACTATGTTTTTACGATTAGGCATCACCAATTATTTAAAAATAAATAAGTAAATAAAAATGGTGCGAGAATTAAGCAAAACTAGGACTTCAAAAAATAAAAATAAAAATAAAATATTTTAAAACATTTGACTCTAGACCTCCTCCAAGTAGGGGAGGGTAGCTGGTGTAGCCCAGCATTGTCCCCAGTACCAACACTGTAGCATACGGGAAAAGTCAAATGATCCACTGGACGCTATATCTTGGAATCTTTCATCCATTTGCATCAATTTATGCTTAAAGAAAAAGCAAAAACTAGTCATGATTTCTACTTGTCAACTACGCTATTGCTTTATATACACATGAGAGTGACCATCAGGAAACCACAAGCCTATCGCTGCTCCTCTCTTTCCGGCCAATGGCCACATCTCAATGCTCCAAACTCTTCACAGAATACATCGGAGCCTTGTTCAACAGCCAGCCTGGTTCACACGAAAGGTAGCCGGCAGCGGTGAAGACTCGTGCACGCTGGCTTGATTCCAATAGATGGTAAATTATCTTCGACGTGGTACAGGGACTACTTCATGCGGGACTTCTTGGGCGATGGTTTTCTTCAACGGAATTCATTCGTTTTGGGAAAGCAGCGAGCGATGAGGAGCAGCCAGCTTGGCAGATAATTTATCAGGAAAAAGTACTCTAAGGCGATATGATATGACTGATCCCAGCGCCATCCAAAAAGGCAACGGTGATCACCATCGTTTTCCCCACCCCCGGCACCCCCTCGGGGTCGGGGTGGGGCCATCATACCTTAACCCCGGGGCCCCTACCGGCCTCGGGGCGCACGGTCATTTCCCCATTCCCGGCACCCCCTCGGGGTCGGGAGCGGGGTCATCATACCTTAACCCCGGGGCCCCTACCGGCCTCGGGGCGACGGTCATTTCCCCATTCCCGGCACCCCCTCGGGGTCGGGAGGGGAAATCATACCTTAACCCCGGGGCCCCTACCGGCCTCGGGGCGCATCGTCATTTCCCCATTCCCGGCACCCCTCGGGGTCGGGAGTGGGGAAATCATACCTTAACCCCGGGGCCCCTACCGGCCTCGGGGCGAACGGTCATTTCCCCATTCCCGGCACCCCCTCGGGGTCGGGAGCGGGGAAATCATACCTTAACCCCGGGGCCCCTACCGGCCTCGGGGCGCACATTTCCCCATTCCCGGCACCCCTCGGGGTCGGGAGTGGGGAAATCATACCTTAACCCCGGGGCCCCTACCGGCCTCGGGGTGCACGGTCATTTCCCCATTCCCGGCACCCCCTCGGGGTCGGGGTGGGGTCATCATACCTTAACCCCGGGGCCCCTACCGGCCTCGGGGTGAACGGTCATTTCCCCATTCCCGGCACCCCCTCGGGGTCGGGGCGGGGAAATCATACCTTAACCCCGGGGCCCCTACCGGCCTCGGGGACATCATCATTCCCCCCTCCCGGCACCCCCTCAGGGTCGGGTGGGAACCCCGGGCCCCTGGCCTCGGGGTGCATCGCCAACGCACTACTCAACTGCCCAGCACGGTGCTCACGCATGATCTTCGGCACATGGCTGTGCCTTGCCGTAGTACCATTCGTACTCCTGTAAATGTGCCCGGTACGGAGGGGTAACGATGCATCTCATAACGATGTTTGGCGCGTTGCACGCCTCTGTGCGCCACCATACCTTGCTAGGGTGTACGACTCGCCGCCTCTAGCAATAGGAGCCCAGTCACATCCATCGTGACAGTACAAGAAAGGTCTTCCAAGCTGCAGTCACGGTATTCAGACAGGTATAAAGGAGACATATTCAGGCTGTAAGGGATCCGAACTCTGGTTTTTCTGAGCTTTCTCCTCCCTGCTAAAACCCTAACTGCCTCAGCTTCTCTTCGCGGGGGGTGGTTCTTTGTCTGAACCCAAGCCACTGACTTGATCGTCGGAGGGTCCCCACCGGTGCCACCGGTCCCCGGGGACTTTTCTTGCAGGACTTCCCGGAGCGAGACGTCCGTCTTCCCCGACGTTCGAAGGAGGTGACTTGGCGTCATCAGATTGGCGCGCCAGGAAGGGGGGAGTGTAAGAGAGACTTCGAACCAGCGGCTTTTTCTTCGAGACCTTAAAGCCATGGTGACAACTCGAATGAAGGGAGCTTCAGCCGGTCGCGCTGGGAGGCAGCGCTGCGGGGCTGGTCCACCCGCGGAGGCCCCCCCAGCTCTCGTATCTTGTTTCCAGAGCCTCCGAACCTCCAGGAGGCAGGGCCTTCTGCTCCGCAGAATGGCGCCCCTGCATCTGCTCCACAGCCACCTCAAGAAGATCGATTCGCTGCCCTGGCCACCCAGGTCCAGTCGCTGGCAGCGGCGGTCAAAAGCATGCAGCAGCAACAAGTAGCCTTGCGACAGCCGGAGCCGAGCCCATCTGTCCCAGGGCGGTGCAGCCCAGCCAGCACTCCTCCCGCCGGAGGTCGCCCGTTCCTGCAGATCATCACCGCCGATCCCCAGCCAAGCCGCATCGCCGCGAGGCGTCCAAAAGGCCCCGGTCTCCTTCTCGCCACGCCAGCATCTCTCCTAAGCGGCGGCACGGAAAGGAGGCGGAGCGCGCGCGCCGACATCGTCGCCCCGCTCTTCTTCTGAGTCTTCAGGGGAGGGCTCCGTTGATGGCCGGATGCCTCGCCGAGCTGAGCGGCGACTCGAGGAGTGTAATCAGAAGTTGGAAGAACTTAGCCGTCGAATCACCCACCTGCCGGAGACTGATTACGACAGTCGGCCTCCCCTGTCCCGCCGCATCATGGAGGAGCCAATCTCTACCCGGTTCCGCCTTCCTCAGCTGGACCCTTATGACGGGACTACGGACCCCCTGGACCATTTGGAAAGTTACAAGGTGCTCATGCAGGTCCAGGGGGCCACTGACTCCCTCATGTGTGTGGCCTTCCCTGCCACTTTGAAGAAAGCTGCTCGAGCCCGGCACTTCGCCGGCACTCAAAGCCCTGCACCAGCCAGGCATAAGCCCAGTGTACCACTGGCAGAGCGGTGTACCACCGGCTCTCAGCAACAAAAGCCCGGCACTTCGTCGGCACTCAAAGCCCTGCACCAGCCAGGCATAAGCCCAGTGTACCACTGGCAGAGCGGTGTACCACCGGCTCTCAGCAACAAAAGCCCGGCACTTCGTCGGCACTCAAAGCCCTGCACCAGCCAGGCATAAGCCCAGTGTACCACTGGCAGAGCGGTGTACCACCGGCTCTCAGCAACAAAAGCCCGGCACTTCGTCGGCACTCAAAGCCCTGCACCAGCCAGGCATAAGCCCAGTGTACCACTGGCAGAGCGGTGTACCACCGGCTCTCAGCAACAAAAGCCCGGCACTTCGTCGGCACTCAAAGCCCTGCACCAGCCAGGCATAAGCCCAGTGTACCACTGGCAGAGCGGTGTACCACCGGCTCTCAGCAACAAAAGCCCGGCACTTCGTCGGCACTCAAAGCCCTGCACCAGCCAGGCATAAGCCCAGTGTACCACTGGCAGAGCGGTGTACCACCGGCTCTCAGCAACAAAAGCCCGGCACTTCGTCGGCACTCAAAGCCCTGCACCAGCCAGGCATAAGCCCAGTGTACCACTGGCAGAGCGGTGTACCACCGGCTCTCAGCAACAAAAGCCCGGCACTTCGTCGGCACTCAAAGCCCTGCACCAGCCAGGCATAAGCCCAGTGTACCACTGGCAGAGCGGTGTACCACCGGCTCTCAGCAACAAAAGCCCGGCACTTCGTCGGCACTCAAAGCCCTGCACCAGCCAGGCATAAGCCCAGTGTACCACTGGCAGAGCGGTGTACCACCGGCTCTCAGCAACAAAAGCCCGGCACTTCGTCGGCACTCAAAGCCCTGCACCAGCCAGGCATAAGCCCAGTGTACCACTGGCAGAGCGGTGTACCACCGGCTCTCAGCAACAAAAGCCCGGCACTTCGTCGGCACTCAAAGCCCTGCACCAGCCAGGCATAAGCCCAGTGTACCACTGGCAGAGCGGTGTACCACCGGCTCTCAGCAACAAAAGCCCGGCACTTCGTCGGCACTCAAAGCCCTGCACCAGCCAGGCATAAGCCCAGTGTACCACTGGCAGAGCGGTGTACCACCGGCTCTCAGCAACAAAAGCCCGGCACTTCGTCGGCACTCAAAGCCCTGCACCAGCCAGGCATAAGCCCAGTGTACCACTGGCAGAGCGGTGTACCACCGGCTCTCAGCAACAAAAGCCCGGCACTTCGTCGGCACTCAAAGCCCTGCACCAGCCAGGCATAAGCCCAGTGTACCACTGGCAGAGCGGTGTACCACCGGCTCTCAGCAACAAAAGCCCGGCACTTCGTCGGCACTCAAAGCCCTGCACCAGCCAGGCATAAGCCCAGTGTACCACTGGCAGAGCGGTGTACCACCGGCTCTCAGCAACAAAAGCCCGGCACTTCGTCGGCACTCAAAGCCCTGCACCAGCCAGGCATAAGCCCAGTGTACCACTGGCAGAGCGGTGTACCACCGGCTCTCAGCAACAAAAGCCCGGCACTTCGTCGGCACTCAAAGCCCTGCACCAGCCAGGCATAAGCCCAGTGTACCACTGGCAGAGCGGTGTACCACCGGCTCTCAGCAACAAAAGCCCGGCACCCCGTCGGCGTCTAAGGCCCTGCGCCAATCAGGCATAAAACTCGGCTAACCGCTGGCGGGGCGGTGCACCAACGATTCTTCACAGCCAAGACCCAACACCCTACCGGCCTAATCGCCGACCAGCGGCACCCCCGCCCCCAGGATTCGACCCTACCTAGCTCTGATTCGTGGGTCTATGTAATTAAGGCGGGCTGGCGCAGGTGGGGAGGGGTCCCTAGAGTTGTCGGGACGAATAAAGTCGTGGGGCCACATATCAACTGATGAAATTAATAATAACACGAAGATCATCGTAAAAAAGTATTTTCATTAACTAGGAATTACAAATACCGACGAAGTCGGGCTTACAAAAGAAAAGAAAATCGCAGACGCGGGCTCATGGCTCTCCCGGTGCGGGCTCATCATCGGAAGGAAGTCTGGTCTGACAGCTCGATCTCCAAGGCCCGGGGGAAATTCAATCCCTGGCCACCCTTTCCTTAGCATGCTGGAACCCGTCGAGGTACACAGCAGCCGAGGCTTCGGCTAGGTCATCTGCGAAACGATCGGATGCCTTGTACTCTTCAACAAGTCCAGCAGCACGGGCCTTCTCCGCAGCAAGGGCCTCCGCCATGGTTCTTTCAGCCTCCCGAGCCTTGTTTATCTCCTCTCCGGCCATTCTGGCTTCCTCCGCTGCCGCGCCCGCCCGGTTCTCGGCCTCCTGGAGCGCAGAAGTTAATTCGGAGATGTGCATGTCCCTGGCCATGACGCGCTCTCAGCCTCCGCCATCTGGGAGAGCGCCGCGCGCGCGCGATTGGCCTCCATTTCCGCCCGCCCACGGCGGTCCTCACCTCGCTGGCACAGGCGTCTTTGACCGCTTCTAGCGCCTTTCCGCCTTTTCCGCGCGGTGCTGGGCCTCCTCGGCCTCCTTCTGCGTCTCCCGCAGAACCTTTTTCCCCCGTGGATCACC
This sequence comes from Calamus simplicifolius, assembly GCA_900491605.1. Taxonomy (NCBI): domain Eukaryota; kingdom Viridiplantae; phylum Streptophyta; class Magnoliopsida; order Arecales; family Arecaceae; genus Calamus; species Calamus simplicifolius. The sequence goes on from UESW01003952.1 coordinate 1,411,407, forward strand.
TCCCTGGCGGCCCTCAGGGAGTGGGCGATCTGCACGCAGGCCCAGGTCAACAGAATACATATGAATGTAGGAACAGTAAGGGGAAGGGGGCGAGAAAATCACTTGCCTTAACCACTGCGGCGTAAGAATCTCGGAAAAACGCGCCCGCCCCCATATGGCTAAGATCTTCTATAACCCCGAGGTCAAAAATCGGACCCAGGGTCCGCTCGGCCCACCGGCCGTCGTCCAGGACGTCCCGAGGGGCCTAGGCGCACCTCGCCCCTCCCCGCCGCTCCTGAGCTCCCCGGCTCTGTGTGCGGTCCGCTCCCGAGTGGCCCTTCGGGGGATGGGCTCGCAGGGACAGATGGCCCCTCGCCCCAGTCTCTGGCGGCGTCTAATGGGGTCGCTCTCTCGACGGCCGGGAACTCCCCAGCTGGCACATGGCCCCACTTCTGGCTCCTCCATGGTGGCTCCTGCAGTCGCCCCCACCTCTGGTGGAGTGTCGGCCGTGAGGTCGACCTCCGGGACAGGGGGGTGTGACGGAGCCGGGGGGGGCTGGTGCCGGGGGGGGTCCGACCACCCGGCGTTTCGGGGCCTGGAGCTCGCTGGTCCCGGGGCGGCCCTTCTCGGGCCCTTTTCTTAGCGGCCTTCACCACTTTCGCGGTCGGATCTTCATCGCTGCATAACATAAAGTCAAGTTTCAAGCTATAAAAAAAAAAAAAAAAAAAAAAAGAGAGAGAAAAGAAAGAAAAGGGCGGGATTTCTAGCTAAGTGGGAAAAGGACTTACCCCGATGGGAGACGAGGCCGCCACTCGAAGTTTTCCTCCCCTAACAGTAGGGTGTACCGGGGGATCTCGGCGGTCAGCAGGCCCCATCGCCTCCCGATCCCCAGGCTGGACGGCCGCGATTCCCTCGGAGGTCGGGGTCCCCCCACCGGGACCGACTTGGTCCACATTAGCAAAAAAGAAACGGGGTTTCCACCCCTTAATTGACGAGGCAAAAGAAGTTTAAGGACCCTATTGGGTCGGGGCTGAAACACCCACCATCCCTTCTGGGCCCGAAGAGAATAAAATTGCGGAAGACTGACCCTAGGAACAATACCTAGGCGATGACAAAGGATAACGAAGGCGCTAATACCCGACAGGAGTTCGGGACTAGCTGGGAGGGGGTCAAGAATAGAAATCAAGAGCGTGATGAAAAAAGGGTGAAAGGGAGGACGGAGGCCCACCTGCAGGCAGACCTCATAGAAGGCTACGCGACCGGGCCGGGAGGAGATGACCCGGTCGTCGGGGGTCGGTAGAAAAAGGTTGATCTCCTGAGGGATCCGATAACGGGCCCGGATCCTTTCCAGATCCGATCGCGTTATCGAGGAGGCCACCCCCCCTGGGGATTCCTCCACCCTCGAGGAGGTCCCAACCCCCGGCGGCGGCCCCTCAAAGGAGCTCCACCGGCGGCTCCGCCAGCGGCCCGTCGCCGGGCCAAAGGGACGTGGTCCTCTGAATCAGAGGACCACTCAATCGGAGGGAAGGAGAAGGAGTTTGGAACCTCGCAGAGGGAGGACGGTCCTCAGAACCGTCCTCCGAGGTCCAAGAGGGTAGACTCATGAGTGAGGAAGAAAAAATTTTTGCGAAAGAAGCTGACCTGGGAAAACAAGGAGAACTGAATGCGAGCTCGCAGGATTGCAGGAGCCCTGGGAGAGCAAATGAGGAAGATGACGATGAAGGTGGTGTGGTGGCGGTTCATCCCCCCCGCCTGGCTTTATTGGATTTTCAAAACGTCCCGCCACGTCCCGTCGGCCACGCGGCCCTTCGCCATACGCCGGCTTGCCTCGATGAGTGCCCCGGCGCGTGGCGCGGTGCACCCCCACCCGATGGTGGGGCCCCCTCTGATGTCATCGTAATGAGAAGAAATCATTACGCGCCTTTTTGCGCGGACTTCGAAGAGCTGATCCTCACTTTCGAGGGTGATCGCGGCTGCCATGGTACGGGGGGCCGTCTCTTTACATCCCCGTACCGTCCGCATAGAGAGCAAGGCTAGGGATCAGCCACGTGGAGAACGCCCCTTGGGCCTCAGCGGCGGGACCCGCTTCGCCCCAGGGGCGAGGGGGCATCTGATATGACTGATCCCAAGCGCCGTCCAAAAAAACGGTGGCAGGCAGAATCACCCCCGGCACCCCCTCGGGGTCGGGGCATCATACCTTAACCCCGGGGCCCCTACCGGCCTCGGGGCGCATCGTTATTTCCCCATTCCCGGCACCCCCTCGGGGTCGGGAGCGGGGAAATCATACCTTAACCCCGGGGCCCCTACCGGCCTCGGGGCGCATCGTTATTTCCCCATTCCCGGCACCCCCTCGGGGTCGGGAGCGGGGAAATCATACCTTAACCCCAGGGCCCCTACCGGCCTCGGGGCGCATCGTTATTTCCCCATTCCCGGCACCCCCTCGGGGTCGGGAGCGGGGAAATCATACCTTAACCCCGGGGTCCCTACCGGCCTCGGGGCGCATCGTTATTTCCCCATTCCCGGAACCCCCTCGGGGTCGGGAGCGGGGAAATCATACCTTAACCCCGGGGCCCCTACCGGCCTCGGGGCGCATCGTTATTTCCCCATTCCCGGCACCCCCTCGGGGTCGGGAGCGGGGAAATCATACCTTAACCCCGGGGCCCCTACCGGCCTCGGGGCGCATCGTTACCCATTCCCTCATACCTTAACCCGGGGCCCTACCGCCTCGGGGCGCATCGTTATTTCCCCATTCCCGGCACCCCCTCGGGGTCGGGAGCGGGGAAATCATACCTTAACCCCGGGGCCCCTACCGGCCTCGGGAGCATCATCATTCCCCCCCATTCCCGGCACCCCCTCAGGGTCGGGATTCGGGGAAATCATACCTTAACCCCGGAGCCCCTATCGGCCTCGGGGTGCATCGCCAACGCACTACTCAACTGCCCATGCGCGGTGCTCGCACATGATTTTTGGCCCATGGCTGTGCCTTGCCATGGCGTACCCTTCAGTACCTCCGTGATTATGCTCCGGTACGGAGGGCCATGCCTCATAACGATGTTTGGCGTGTTGCATGCCCCTATGCGTGGCGTGCCTTGCCGTGGCGTACCCTTCGGTACCTCCGTGATTGTGCTCTGGTACGGAGGGCCATGCCTCATAACGATGTTTGGCGTGTTGCATGCCCCTGTGCGCGACCGAGCCTTGGCACAGCATGCCACCCGGTCCCTCCGTGATTGTGCCCCAATACGGAGGGCCGTGCCTCATATCGACATTTGGCTCGCTGCATGTCTCCGTGCGCCACCATACCTTGCTAGGGTGTACGACTTGTTACCCCTAGCAGCGGCGCCCGGTCACATCCACCGATGACGATACAGCGAAGATCTTCCAGAGCGGCGAGTCACGGCATTCAGATAGGTATAAAGGACACCACATTCACGCTGTAAGTGGATCCGAACTCTGGTTTTTCTTGAGCTTTCTTCCTCCCTGCTAAAACCCTAACTGCCTCAGCTTCTCTTCGCGGGGGGTGGTTCTTTGTCTGAACTCAAGCCACTGACTTGATCGTCGGAGGGTCCCCACCGGTGCCACCGGTCCCCGGGGACTTTTCTTGCAGGACTTCCTGGAGCGAGACGTCCGTTCTCCCCGACGTTCGAAGGAGGTGACTTGGCGTCATCACGATAGATTTCCATCGTATTCAAGGCTTGGGCTAAATCTTATACTTATTCATCCAACTATAAAAACGAAGGCAGAGAATCTTTAGAGTTTTTCAACGGAGGGGATCTAAAGAACAGAGACGGGAGCTGCGTATCATCAATTGCTTCCAATAAAAAAATATAAGTTTTTTTTTCGCTTTTATTATGAACTAATTTCTTTTTCTAGAGCATTGATGTAATCTATTAATGAACAAATAATTTACTTTATTAGTTCTTTTATTTTTAATATTTTCATGATTGAGTGTTTAATTCTTATGATTAATGTTTACAATTTATTGTTTGATTAATTAAAGACCGAGAGGTGATTTGTTATTTTTATGATTAATTCTTATAATTTATTATTTAATCAATTGAATTACAATGAGATCGAGCGGCGATTTATTATTTTAGATATAATTAAATACTATTAGTTGAGCGAAAGTAGAGATACTTTATTATGACTAATGTTATTTTTAGAAAATTCAAAGTACATAATAAGTCTCCAATCAATTAAATTCACATAGAGATATGGAGTTATTAGTTGAAGATATTTTTGATATTATTCGAGAGAAGATATTGGATAATTAAGAAATTTTAATCATCAATATGGGATTATTAGAATTTTCATAATTAAGAAAAATAAATCATGTGGGATTGTTAGATAAAATCAATCGCTCTAGATCTATGCTTATTATATTTTTATATGTTTAATTTTTTACTCTTTGTTAATTTTTAGATTAAATAATTTTACAGTAGAATGTTCCATTTATATTTAATTTTTTAAATATTAAGTAATTTAGTGAATTTTGGTATTCAATATCATTCGAGATCATTTTCTAAAAATACTTTACTACTTATTACGCTTCTGTGAACTTGCAGATTATTTTACACGAATAATCTTTCATGCATAAATCCAAATTGATTATTTAACACCAAAGTTTCAGCTCTTAATCGATTTCTATTGCTTTCACCCATAATTTTATTGTATGACTCATTAGCTTAATTCTCCTATAATTTGTACAGTTTTGAATATCTTCTTTTTTTATATACGGGTATTAATATGCTTTTTCTTTAATCATCCGGCATTCTTTTAGTTGCTACAATCCTGTTAAATAAATTGGTTAACCACACAAGTCCAATTTCTTCTAAGTCTTTCCAAACCTCAATGAGAATCGCATGATCCTAATGTCTTTGCATTTTTTATTTTACTCAAAGCCTTTTTAACCTCAAGCATGCTAGATCTACAAAAAAATTTATGTTCATTTGTTACTCTTAGGAGACTCTTTCATCTTCATCCTTAATACATTTAATAGTCAAGATATTTTATTTTCTTTTTCTTAGTTTTGCTAATATATAGTCTTTTTACCTTCTTTCGTATCTAGTATATTATATAAATCATTATAGGCTTTAAGTTTGCCATTACTTACCACTTTTTTAGCTTCTTCCTTTGCATCTATGTACTTTTAGACTTTCTTCATTCCTAGCCTCTTGCCAAATTTTATAGTTTATCCTTTTAAGCTTGATTGCAGCTTGAACTTTCTTGTTTCATCATCAAGTTTTCTTTTCTACTAAACTTTCTTTCCTCTTTAGTAGTTCTTATTAGAAGCATGAGAAAAAATATCGGTGGCATCTTATAGAGCTGGAGCAACTGAACTAGTGCATTAAATGTTAGGGTTGCCTTTCAAGTGAGAAATTTGATCTATTTAATGCCCTCCTAGATTTATTAGTCTCTGTTAGACCCTCTTGAATAGCTTACACCTAATCTAAAAACTCACTAAGAATGGCATCTTTTTGGTGAACTCTCTTTATAAGTTATTAACTGTGGGAGATTGACTTAGCCTTTTCATAAAGAAGTTTAGAAAGTAAATATTTCATTGAAAAAAGGTTTCTGTAGCTTGCTTTGAGGAATAGGCTTTATGCCAAGAAGTTTTGGCTAAGAAAGGATGGCCTAGAAGCTCGATGTGCCCATTGTGTGGACATAATTCTGAAATGGCCTTGGGTGTCTTATTTTTATATACGGGTATTAATATGCTTTTTCTTCAATCATCCGGCATTCTTTTAGTTGCTACAATCCATTGGTTAACCACACAAGTCCAATTTCTTCTAAGTCTTTCCAAACCTCAATGAGAATCGCATCTGATCCTAATGCCTTTGCATTTTTTATTTTACTCAAAGCCTTTTTAACCTCAAGCATGCTAATCTATAAAAAAATTTATGTTCATTTGTTACTCTTAGGTTATCACATCCTTCTATCCTTAAATTTATCAAATTATTTTTATTTAATAAATTTTAAAATAACTTTTTTATTATATCTCTTCTTCTTTTACTAAGACTCTTTCATCTTCATCCTTAATACATTTAATATAGTCAAGATATTTTATTTTCTTTTCTCTTAGTTTTGCTAATTTATATATAGTCTTTTACCTTCTTTCGTATCTAGTATTTATAAATCATTATAGGCTTTAAGTTTGTCATTACTTACCACTTTTTTAGCTTCTTCCTTTGCATCTATGTACTTTTTAAGACTTTCTTCATTCCTATCTTGCCAAATTTTATAGTTTATCCTTTTAAGCTTGATTGCAGCTTGAACTTTCTTGTTTCATCATCAAGTTTTCTTTTCTACTAAACTTTCTTTCCTCTTAGTAGTTCTTATTAGAAGCATGAGAAAAATATATCGGTGGCATCTTATAGAGCTGGAGCAACCTGAACTAGTGCATTAAATGTTGGGGTTGCCTTTCAAGTGAGAAATTTGATCTATTTAATGCCCTCCTAGATTTATTAGTCTCTGTTAGACCCTCTTGAATAGCTTACACCTAATCTAAAAACTCACTAAGAATGGCATCTTTTTGGTGAACTCTCTTATAAGTTTATTAACTGTGGGAGATTGACTTAGCCTTTTCATAAAGAAGTTTAGAAAGTAAATATTTCATTGAAAAAAGGTTTTCTGTAGCTTGCTTTGAGGAATAGGCTTTATGCCAAAGAAGTTTTGGCTAAGAAAGGATGGCCTAGAAGCTCGATGTGCCCATTGTGTGGACATAATTCTGAAATGGTCAACCACCTTTTCCTTGGTGTCCTTATTTTTATATACGGGTATTAATATGCTTTTTCTTCAATCATCCAGCATTCTTTTAGTTGCTACAATCCTTTTAAATAAATTGGTTAACCACACAAGTTCAATTTCTCTAAGTCTTTCCAAACCTCAATGAGAATCGCATCTGATCCTAATGCCTTTGCATTTTTATTTTACTCAAGCCTTTTTAACCTCAAGCATGCTAGATCTACAAAAAATTTATGTTCATTTGTTACTCTTAGGTTATCACATCCTTCTATCCTTAAATTTATCAAATTATTTTTATTTAATAAATTTTTAAAATAACTTTTATTATTCTTATATCTCTTCTTCTTTTACTAAGACTCTTCATCTTCATCCTTAATACATTTAATATAGTCAAGATATTTTATTTTCTTTCTCTTAGTTTTGCTAATTTATATATAGTCTTTTTATCTTCTTTCGTATCTAGTATATTATATAAATCATTATAGGCTTTAAGTTTGCCATTACTTACCACTTTTTTAGCTTCTTCCTTTGCATCTATACTTTTTAAGACTTTCTTCATTCCTAGCCTCTTGCCAAATTTTATAGTTTATCCTTTTAAGCTTGATTGCAGCTTGAACTTTCTTGTTTCATCATCAAGTTTTTTTCTACTAAACTTTATTTCCTCTTTAGTAGTTCTTATTAGAAGCATGAGAAAAATATATCGGTGGCATCTTATAGAGCTGGAGCAACCTGAACTAGTGCATTAAATGTTGGGGTTGCCTTTCAAGTGAGAAATTTGATCTATTTAATGCCCTCCTAGATTTATTAGTCTCTGTTAGACCCTCTTGAATAGCTTACACCTAATCTAAAAACTCACTAAGAATGGCATCTTTTTGGTGAACTCTCTTTATAAGTTTATTAACTGTGGGAGATTGACTTAGCTTTTCATAAAGAAGTTTAGAAAGTAAATATTTCATTGAAAAAAAGGTTTTCTGTAGCTTGCTTTGAGGAATAGGCTTTATGCCAAAGAAGTTTTGGCTAAGAAAGGATGGCCTAGAAGCTCGATGTGCCCATTGTGTGGACATAATTCTGAAATGGTCAACCACCTTTTCCTTGGGTGTCCTTATTTTTATATACGGGTATTAATATGCTTTTTTTTCAATCATCCAGCATCTTTTAGTTGCTACAATCCTTTTAAATAAATTGGTTAACCACACAAGTCCAATTTCTTCTAAGTCTTTCCAAACCTCAATGAGAATCGAATCTGATCCTAATGCCTTTGCATTTTTTATTTTACTCAAAGCCTTTTTAACCTCAAGCATGCTAGATCTACAAAAAATTTATGTTCATTTGTTACTCTTAGGTTATCACATCCTTCTATCCTTAAATTTATCAAATTATTTTTATTTAATAAATTTTTAAAATAACTTTTTTATTATTCTTATATCTCTTCTTCTTTTACTAAGACTCTTTCATCTTCATCCTTAATACATTTAATATAGTCAAGATATTTTATTTTCTTTTCTCTTAGTTTTGCTAATTATATATAGTCTTTTTACCTTCTTTCGTATCTAGTATATTATATAAATCATTATAGGCTTTAAGTTTGCCATTACTTACCACTTTTTAGCTTCTTCCTTTGCATCTATATACTTTTTAAGACTTTCTTCCCTAGCCTCTTGCCAAATTTTATAGTTTATCCTTTTAAGCTTGATTGCAGCTTGAACTTTCTTGTTTCATCATCAAGTTTTTTTTCTACTAAACTTTCTTTCCTCTTTAGTAGTTCTTATTAGAAGCATGAGAAAAAATATATCAGTGGCATCTTATAGAGCTGGAGCAACCTGAACTAGTGCATTAAATGTTGGGGTTGCCTTTCAAGTGAGAAATTTGATCTATTAATGCCCTCCTAGATTTATTAGTCTCTGTTAGACCCTCTTGAATAGCTTACACCTAATCTAAAAACTCACTAAGAATGGCATCTTTTTGGTGAACTCTCTTTATAAGTTTATTAACTGTGGGAGATTGACTTAGCTTTTCATAAGAAGTTTAGAAAGTAAATATTTCATTGAAAAAAGGTTTTCTGTAGCTTGCTTTGAGGAATAGGCTTTATGCCAAAGAAATTTTGGCTAAGAAAGGATGGCCTAGAAGCTCGATGTGCCCGTTGTGTGGACATAATTCTGAAATGGTCAACCACCTTTTCCTTGGGTGTCCTTGTGCTAAGAGAACATGACACCCAATTAGGTTATATTTGAATTTTAGTAGTTGGCCTTCCAGATTTCAAGAGTTTTGGAGGGGCTAGAATAGATTTATCATCCAAGTTACTCAAAGAAAATGCTTAACCCAGTTCTTGCGTGATCACATCTAGGTCGAGCATAATGCAAGGATCTTTCTTAACAAAAGATCCTTAGCTTGACTACTCTTCATAAAACATTTCAGGTCTTTCAGATGTGGTCTTCCCTTTATAAGTCCGCTGCAGCATTACAACGTATTCAGCTAATTGCTTCTATCTTTCCTTTAGCATCCACATCATGATTCTGTGGGCAAGTGCCAGTTCATTCTTAGCAACTCCATTTAGGACGGTGTTGAATAAGTCTTCTCCTGAGCTCCATGTAGACCTCTAACAAGTGATTTGAGGAGAAGGGTTTAAATTGGCAAGGGAACTTGATTATCATTTGATTATTTACCTTTTGGATTCTGCCATCCAATAAGAGTCTCTAGTTCATCTTGAAGTAGGGGTCTCCTCTTGTATCACTTCATCCTTTGCCCTCCTATTGTTTCTTCTATTTCTCTCCTTCTTTGTTTCTTAGTTCTTCTTCTCTACTCTTCTATCTCCTTTCTTTCCCGTTGCTTTAACTTCTTTTCATAGTTCTCCATAAATTTTACTCTTGATTTTCTTTTATTAGTAAAATATGAGGAAATTTCTTCCTCCAATTATTTACCATCAAAAAGGAGAACAATGGAAAGATAGCTATTGTTCGTGAAAAATGAAAATCAGAAGAGCACATAGAGATATCACATTGGATCTTAAGCTTAGGGATGAAATGCAACTATTTTTAGCTATCTAATAATGGATAAAATAAGGGATGAGAATAAACTCTTAAGGATGAAAAAATGTTCTTCTTGAATAGACTCCCAAATACTTCAAAAAAATCCTAGAAGATCCGAAACCCTCCTCTAAAATTGCCACTTTTCCTTTTTTTTTTTTTTTTCTTCATGTTTTGCAATCTCAATTATTTTAGCCTTCTTATGTAAGTTCTCAAACAATGATGGTTCTTGAATCAAACCCAATCCAATAACTCAAAATGATAATGGTAAGTAGGTTAAGATAGATCATGAGATTTACTAACCTAAATGGCTTGACCCAAAAAAAGTCCAATAATCTTCCACTTGGAAGCAAATTTTCATTATTCAATATCGCTAACTTCATATTCAAGATATATAGCAACCATTCTTGATGTATTGTTCTTCAATTATTTGAGCTACGTCTATATTAACCTAAAAAGTCACTTGCACAACAAATTTTTCCTACTAGGCATGATCTTTGTTAGCATACCAGCAAGAATTCTTTTTGTATGAACTTTCTACAAGCAAATCATGATACTTTAAAAGTAAATTGAATGAAATGGTGTCATTTTGAAGTTACATTCTTTGTAAGATGAGTTACATTTTGATTATCAGAGTATGCAACATATTTCTCTTATCCCATTCCAAGCTGATAAAAAAGTCTCTTTAAACATTTCTTTTGCTGCCTGTCAAAGTTATTAACTCATCTTTAGTCTCTTTAAAAAACCATATCCTGCAATTATGATATCCAACTAACATTACCACCATCAATTGTAAAAATATACTAGCAATATACCTTTTTATATCCTTACAATGAGTGTAGCCTGTATCAACAAAACCAACAAACTCTAAGTAAATGCTTCCGAAACACAAGCTACTATTCTTCATGGCTTGTTAATGTTTCCATCCTAAATTTGACATGTGATTAGAGACAACTTCCGTTCTATAAGAAATATCATGCCTTATGCATATCATAGGAACACTGCATGAAAATTGGAGGCGAGTTGATAAATAAAAATTGAATTTAGCGATCAAGCATATAAAATTAAAGAAATTTAGATCAAAGAACCCTTCATTGATAGAAAAAGTTCTCATAAAATAAATTTGACTAATATATCAAAGGATGTTCATAATGAATTAGGTATATATATATATATATATATATATATATATATATATATATATATATATATATAAACCATGATTGTAATCCTAGTTTGGATATTAAATCCGGTATAAAATCTTACTACGAATAGGACTAGATAATAAAGAAATGTGAAAAATCATACTAGAAATAGGCCTTGGTATAGGAAAACACGCTAGAATTATTTATGTGCAAATTAAGAAATCTAACTAAAGTTCGATACTGTCTTTAATTTAAAGAAAAATCTATCTCTTAATAACCTAAGCTCCATTGAAGTTTAGCATGGTCTTACTCATTATAGTATCTGTTTGTTATATCTTATGTTGCATCGCATAGTATACATAAAGCTGCATATAATAGAAGTATATGGAAAACTTTTCATTTTCTTCTTTAGTTTCTATTACACTTTGAAAAGACTTTTTGACAAAATAGAAAACTTTAATAAGTTTCTTTTTAGGAGTCTTATTTTGTAAGTAGGACTCCAGCTCTTATTAATGTTGAATAAGTCTATGATTAGTGGTCTCTTATTTTTAAAAATCTCATGATTTTTATTTGATTTTTTTAAGCCAATTTTGCTCTACAAATAGTTGATAGTTGTCCCATTGAATTCATGAATTGAGTATAAAATTTTGAGAGCTTTTCCCCGCTTGGAATGATCTTTTGCTTAAATGGTACGAGGCAACAAATTTCTCTAAAGCTATCCCCTTTCATCATTGGCATCCTCTCATCTAGCTGGCCGATCACGTCCCAATCCCTATTCCAAATCAGCACCGCGCCATCATTTGCTATTGTCCTTTATCTTGTCATCGACCATGCACATTGAGCAGGATCTACAGTGATGTTGGTAGGCTGCGAAGAAGTCACCTATTCTCCAAGTCAAGAGGATTTCCTCTTAGACTAGAAGGATTCTTTCCTAATTAATAATAATTTCATCACTGGGGAGAAATTTTGCAAACACCAGGCCAAAATCCTTACTTGATCATCATGAGGTTTGGTCCAAAAGACACCTAAAATAAATCAAGAATAGGGCTGTAATAATACTGGAATAAGTGGAATAACTATTCCATCCTTATTGAATAGCTATTCCACCCTTATTCCATTTTGGAATAATTATTTATCAAAGAGGATTCTTCTCAGATTAGAAAGAATTCCTCTCCTATTGAAGAGGATGTAGGGAGAAATAAACTCCGAGGCATGCATATTTAATAATTTGATAATAATTATCAATGCGGAATTTTAAAGATTACATATTAATCTATCTAACATGCATCAAGATCATATCTTTGCCTTATATATAGGATCATTTGATTTAAAATATGCATATAAATAAAATCATCAAAATCATATCTTGATCTTCAAGGTAAGAAGTCATACTTCTTGTCTTGAAGCATGCCTTAAGATCTAGGGATCATATTACTTACCTTAAGGGCAATTGGTAAATCCTTTTGTGCTCTACAGCCGTTCAATCATTCGGCCTCTAGTATTGTCCACGCGAAGCCCCCAAATGATCGGATTCCCAGGAGTGCTAGCTCGCGAAAAAATAACTTTGCTGATCTTGAATCCTTCCACTTGAATTCTTTCTCCAAGATCCACCAAACTTTTTGCTAACACCAAAATCACACCAGGATTTTGTGTTCTAACTCTTTAGAATTTCAATCCACGACATATCGTGTGTTGTTATTTGATCTAGTGAAGAATGTCCTCTAATTTATAGGCTCAATGTAGCCTTTAGCCCATTGAATTCTAACACTTAGAATTCTGCCGTTCGGTGAAAACCAAAGAGACATCGAACCAAAGAGATGCAGCGTTTGGTTAATTCCGACGTTCGGTGAAAACCAATGAGACGCAACGTGCGTTTGGTTAATTCCGATGTTCGGTGAAAACCAAAGAGACGTAACATTTGGTTAATTCCGACGTTCAGTGAAAACCAAAGAGATGTGAATTTTAACACTTAGAATTCCATCGTTGGTTAACTCAAAGAGGCACATTAATTCCACATAAATTCTAACACTTAGAATTCCAACGAAAATGGTTTGAAGAAAATTAATATATTAAATTCTACGTGAGAATTTAATCAAGTTATCATGTGAGACCCTTATGCGAGGGGTTTGGTTTCGGGTTTTGGTTTAAGCTGATTTGAATTTATTGGACTGAACCTATATAGATCATGGTCCTAGCCCAAATCAAATTTGTCTAGTCCTGAATCTATTTAAATCCAAATCAAGTCTAATTTCAAATCAATATTTAAAATTGATTAGTCCTTCTAATAGACTTAAACCAAATTGAATCTTATTCACTTGTACTTAACCCAATTGAGATAATTCAATCAATTAAATTGATTAATTAAATCATATATGATTCTCAATCGTTGATCAGCAAATAGATCATCCTAGGAAACTTCTATGCGTGTGACTCTCTAGGTTCGAACTTAAGCCGGTAGCATAGGAACAACTTTCTATACTAATCGATGTGTCCATCTAGCAATAGAACCCGGCGTTCGGATAGGTCGAAGAGTTACCGAGCAAACTCCAAGAACCCTAAAAAATAGTTACCGTATAATTCATCCTTTTGACCACAAATGCTAAGGATGGCTTAAGAGCCTATCAACTCTAAATAGTAAATCCATAAAGTGATTTCAACTTTAGTGATCATGTGACTTTCACATGAAGTGCCTTGGCCAAGGTCTTGCTAAATTGAAACACAAGCATTTCTCCTTTTAACGAGATAGGTCAAATTCCATCTTGATCCATAACTGACTACCATAAGTACTTGATTACACCCAGTAACCTTTCGTAGCTGGATAGTCCAGCACCTAAGTATAATGAGTTGCTTGCAAGTCACCGGTTATGATCTTTAGGTTTAAAGGATACTTATACCCATATCTTCTCGGATTAACTCTTGACAGCAGAGTATCCGAAAATGAGTCACGTTCGATGAAATGTACTCCTACACTTTCACCTATATGTCATACCGGTGTCTCTACACTCCTTGGTTAAGAGGACAACCAACAAATATGCCAACAAATATGATATACAACATCCTATAATTGATAGTACTATGGCCATTTCATAGTATATCATTTGATCGCGAACTCTTTTGAGGACCTTCAAAGATAAATCCTCTTTATCATAAAAGAAGATCCTAAGGGCTTCATTACTATCAGGAGTGTTGAGAAATTTGGAAAATTATATTTTCCCAACCTTATTGATTTTGATGATTTCCAAAAGCCATGAGTATTTTAAAGGAAATAATGAGTTTATTATCAAAAACCTTGAGCTTATTCAAATGAAAGCAATGGACTCTCAATGTTTAAATTCACTGAGTTTTGAATCAATTTGAAAAAGAAGTTTCAAGCTCTACTTTAAGATTTCAAAAAGGAATTTTTACATGTTATATTTCAATCAATGATTTCTTGAAACATGTCTTGAATTCATGCTTAATGTCATATTTATTGTATTCAAGTCAAAATATCATTTAAAATTATTCTGGGACGAATTTCAAAGTCAATCAGAAAAATTTCTGATTTTTGATACGTTCCGGAGCCGACTCTAGAGTTTCAGAGTCGACTCCTGTAAGTAACTGAGATTTCTGATTTTCTCGAGTCGACCCTTGGATTTCAAGAGTCGACCCCTGACTCTGTGCGAGCCGACTCCTGTCTGTGCGAGCCGACTCCGCTCAAACAACAGAAACCATGTTTTTTGAGCACTTCTCGAGTCGACTCCCCATTTTCTTCGAGTCGACTCCCGACTTTCGGGAGCCGACACTTTGGTTTTTCGCGAGTCGACCCTCTAACGTTTAAAATGTTTCTATTTTTAGTAATCGACTTCGAGCCGACTCCCACAAAGCTCGAGTCGACTCCGCGAAATCTGGGCGCGATTTTTCACGATGACACATCAGCCCCAACGGTAAGATTTTCAAATAACGGCTATTTTCTTGTCTCTAACGGATATATTTTTGCAGAATCTATAAATAGAGGAGCTCTTTTCAAATCAAAATGAATAGAGTCAAAAAGAGAGAAAAGAAAATCTTTCAAAAAGAGGAAAAACAGAGCTTCATTGGAAAAATCATTTGAGTCAAGAAAAGTGATTCAAAAGGAGTGAAATAAAGAGAGAGATTCGTGTGCTCCTGAGCTACAATCTACAAAAAGTTCAAGAGGAGATCCCAAGCATCCAAGAGCAAATCAAGATCTTCCAACCTAGAAGAAAAAGAAGAAAAGCTTCAACCAACTCCAAAAGCCCCAAAGTTAAGAATCTGTGCTGAGGCCTGATTCCACACTTCAAAGGAGTTGGAGAAGAGAAGCAAAGAAGCCAGCCTGCATTCAAGCTTATTTAATCAGGCTTTTCTAAACCTAAGCTTTATTTTGATTATTCTGCTCAAAGGAGCTGTTTGTATTTAAACACATTATTTTTTGTGTACTGATTCAAAGTGGATTGAATCAGTGGAGGTTAGTTGTACCTCGTTGTAAGCGGATGCTTGTTTTGGGTTAGTTGTGACCCCGTTAAAACAACGAGTTGGGTTTTGTGCTGGTAAGCCCGAGTAAAACCGGCTGGGTTCGTTGTGATCCCGGAAAACAACAAGTTTGAGTTGTGAGCTTGTAAAACAACTCGGCTGTAATCGAGGGAGATTATAGTGTGGACCCAAGTGAATCTTGGGAGTGGACGTAGGTGTTGGATACACCGAACCACTATAAAATCTTGTGTTTGCCGTGCTCATTGTCTCTATCTCTATCTCTCTTTATTTCTGTTTGTGCATTGCTTAGTTATTTTTCACTTGCACATCTTTTAATTTTTTTTTCAAAAAGTCTTAAATTTTTAAGAACCCAATTCACCCCCCCTCTTGGGTTGCCATCTGGGCCAACAATTGGTATCAGAGCAAGTGCTCATTTAGAATTTGATCTCACGATCAAGAGCTAAAGATCCAAATGGCAACTCAAGTTGGTTCATTTGCTGAAGGTCATTCTACGAATAGACCTCCTTTATTTAATGGTTCCAACTATTCATATTGGAAAGCTAGAATGAGGATATTCATTCAAGCTTCTGACTATGAATTGTGGGGAGTATAATAATGGACCTAGTACACCCACACACTTAGTTGATGGCACTATTGTTCCTAAGCCCGAAAGGGATTGGAATGATAATGATAGGAAAATGGCACAGCTCAATGCTAAGGCCATTAAATTTTATATTGTTCTTTAGATGCTAATGAATTCAATAGAATCTCACTTGTAATTCCGCAAAAGAAATTTGGGATAGATTAGAGGTTACCATGAGGGTACAAACCAAGTTAAAGAATCAAAATAAATATTTTGGTTCATAAATATGAATTATTTAGCATGGAACAAACTGAAACCATACATGCATGTTCACTAGATTTACTGATATTGTAAATGGTTTGAAAAGTCTTGGAAAACATATTCTAACTCTGACTTGTTCGCAAAATTCTTAGGTCACTTCCAAGGACGTGGGAAGCGAAGGTGACAGCAATCCAAGAAGCAAAGGACCTCAACACCTACCTTAGAGGAGCTTCTAGGATCCTAATGACCCATGAGCTTCAATGAAGCAACATGAAGAGGATGAGTCAAAAAGAAAAGACCATAGCTCTTAAGGCTGCAAAATGAAGAGAGCAGCAGTGATGATGAAGAGATGATGATGAGACAGCTCTCCTTGCAAGAAATTCAAAAATTCATGAAAGAAGAGACCCTTCCACAAGAAGAAATTTGGAAAAATGGAAGGAGAAAAAGAAAAGAAAGAAAAGGACAAGGAAAGAGAAAGAGCCCTTAGTATGTTATGAATGTAAAAAGCCAGGGCATTTTAGATATGATTGTCCTCAACTAAAAAGGTAAGAAAAAGAAAAAGCCTATGGCAACTTGGAGTGACAGTGAAATCTTCTTCCGAAGAAGAAGAACAAAAAGAAGTTGCAAATTTGCTTCATGGCGGACGACAACGATGAGGTAAGTTCTGAAAATGATGAATTTACTTTTGATGAAATGTTTGATGCTTTAATGAACTTGTTGATTGATTTCAATTTGAAAAAGAAAAAAATTTTGAAAATGAAAACGAAAAATGAATCAAGAAAAAGAAACTGAAATCTGAAAATGAAAATCTAAAGAAAAAGAATCAATTTCAATGAAAATGATAAAGAAAGAAGTTAAAAATATAAAGACATTGTTGATAAATTCACTTAAGTTCAAAAACTTAATATGATTTTAGATAATCAAAAAGCTTTTTGATAAAGCTGGTTTAGGATATAACATTGAAACAAAAATTTTAAAAATTTTTTAAAAGAACCAAAGTAATATTACTTGTTTTAAATGTAACAAAAAGGACATAAATCTTTTGAATGCAAAACAATAAGTTAAAATAAAGGAAAGAAAATTTGGGTTCCAAAGGAACAATTTTATTGCTACTAACCATGAAGGACCCAAGAAAGCTTGGGTACCTAAACATAAAGTTTAATTATTTGCAGGAGTGTCTTGTAGCCAAAAGATCAAAGAAAAAGTGGTACCTTGATAGTGGCTGCTCAAGACACATGACGGGTGACAAAGATCAATTCATCACCCTTGAAGAAAAGAGGTGGAGTTGTTACATTTGGCGATAATGGTAAAGGCCAAATTATGGGTTTGGTAAATTCAAATAACTCCATCTACATTTATTGAAATGTCTTATATGTTGATGGTTTAAAGCATAATTTAATTAGCATTAGCCAATTATGTGATAAAAACTTTAAAGTTTCATTTGAATCTTCTTATGCACTGTTCTAATCCCATTGATAATAGCATTGTTTTATTGGTTATAGAATGGCAATGTATACTTGATTGATTTAGACAATTTATCTACTAGTAATCATTGCTTAATTGCTGATAATGCTAATATAAATGAGATTGGTTGGTTGTGGCATCGTAGATTAGGTCATGCAAGCACACACCTTATTTCAAAATTAATTAAAATGGATTTAGTTAAAGGACTTCCTAAACTAGATTTTGAAAAAAAAAATTGTGATGCATGTCAATTTGGAAAACAAACTAGAATTCTTTCAAATCTAAAAATATTGTTTCAACTTCTAGGCCATTAGAGCTACTTCACATGGACCTTTTTGGACCTACTAGAACCACAAGTCTAGGAGGAAAGAAATATGGTCTTGTGATTGTAGATGATTATTCTAGATACACTTGGGTATTTTTAGCTCACAAAGATGAGACTTTCTCGATATTCCTGAAATTCTTCAAGAAAGTCACAAATGAGAAAAACACTACCATAGTGTCTCTAAGAAGTGATCATGGAACTGAATTTGAAAATCACTTATTTGAAAATTTTGCATGAAAATGGCATTAATCATAATTTTTCAGCACCTAGGACACCACAACAAAATGGTGTAGTTGAAAGGAAAAATAGGACTCTAGAAGACATGGCCCGTACCATGCTATGTGAAAGCAACCTACCAAATACTTTTGGGCGGAAGCTATAAACACAGCATGTTACATCTTAAATAGAGCCCTAATTAGACCAATCTTAAGAAAACACCTTATGAATTATGGAATAATAGAAAACCAAATATAAGTTATTTTCATGCATTTGGTTGTAAATGTTTTATTCATAATAATGGTAAAATAATTTAGGAAAATTTGATGCTAAATCTGATGAAGGAATTTTTTAGGATATTCAACATCTAGTAAAGCTTATAGAGTATTTAACAAGAAAACCTTAGTAGTAGAAGAATCCATTCATGTAGTTTTGATGAGTCTTTAGCATCAAGTTCTGAAAAGATTGATGATGAGGAAGATACAAACATAATTGAAAGAGATATTGAAAAATTAATATTGAAGTATCTTCAGATCATGAACAAGAAGCTAAAGATGATGATTCACTAAGGATGATGATGTTATTGATCATAATGATATAGATCTTCCTAGAGATTGGAGATATGCTATGGTCATCCCAAGGAATTAATTATAGGTGATCCATCTCAAGGAATAAGAACTAGATCATCAATGAGAAATATTATAATCATCTTGCATTTGTATCTCAAATTGAACCTAAAACTATTGAAGAAGCTGAAAAAGATAATAATTGGATGTTAGCAATGCAAGAAGAATTAAATCAATTTACTAGAAATAATGTTTGGACTTTAGTTGAAAGACCTAAAAATCATTCAGTAATAGGATCAAAATGGGTTTTAGAAATAAACTAGATGAAAATGGCATAGTAATTAGAAACAAAGCTAGATTAGTTGCAAAAGGATATAATCAAGAAGAAGGTATTGATTTTGATGAAACCTTTGCACCTGTAGCTAGATTAGAAGCCATTAGACTTTTACTTGCATTTGCATGTCATATGAATTTTAACTTATTTCAAATGGATGTTAAAAGCGCATTTTTAAATGGATTTATAAATGAAGAAGTTTATGTTGAACAACCACCAGGTTTTGAAGATCACGAATTTTCAAATCACGTTTTTAAATTGCACAAAGCTTTATATGGTTTGAAACAAGCACCTAGAGCTTGGTATGATAGATTAAGTAAATTCTTAATTGAAAATGATTTTACAAGAGGAAATGTGATAAAACATTATTTTTGAAAAGAAAAAGTAAAGATTTACTTGTAGTACAAATATACGTTGATGACATTATTTTTGGTGCTACTAACGATTCTCTATGTCAAGAATTTGCTAAGTTGATGCAGGGAGAATTCGAGATGAGCATGATGGGAGAACTCAACTTCTTCCTTGGACTCCAAATCAAACAAAGCAAAGAGGGAATCTTCATCAACCAAACAAAATACACAAGAGAAATACTCAAAGAAGTTTGGTATGGAATCAATGAAACCCCTCGGAACACCAATGAGTCCTTCATGCAAGCTGGACAAAGATGAAGAAGGTAAAAAGGTTGATCAAAAGTATTATCGAGGTATATCGGATCCCTTCTTTATTTAACAGCAAGTAGACCAGATATTATGTTTTCTGTATGTTTATGTGCTAGATTTCAATCTGAACCTAAAGAATCACACTTAATAGCTGTTAAAAGAATATTAAGATATCTAAATGGAACAAAAAATGTAGGTTTATGGTATTCTAGAGACTCAACATTAAACCTAATTGCATATTCAGATTCTGATTATGCTGGATGTAAATTAGATAGAAAAAGCACAAGTGGTGCATGCCAATTCTTAGGAAGTAACTTAATCTCATGGTTTAGCAAAAAGCAAAATTCAGTTGCATTATCAACTACTGAAGCTGAATATGTAGCAGCTGGAAGTTGCTGTGCGCAAATCCTATGGATTAAGCGACAACTTGAAGACTATGGTATCACACTTAATAAACACCCATAAAATGTGATAATACAAGCGCAATCAATTTAACTAAAAATCCAATTCAACATTCAAGGACAAAACACATAGAAATTAGATATCACTTTATAAGAGAACATGTAGCTAATGAAGAAATTTGTCTTGAATATGTTAACACTGAAGAACAATTAGCTGATATTTTTACAAAACCTTTAAGCGAAGAAAGATTTTGTTATCTTAGAGGAGAATTAGGGATTTGTGATCCTTTGGAATAATTTTGAAACCCCTAAGGAAATGTATCTAGAGTTCTTTCAATTTCTCAAAATCTTAAGGAAATTTTATCTAGAACTCATATCAATTTGATCTCTCAAAATCCATGATTTTTAATCATACTCAAAGATCAAATTCCGGACTCATTTCAGATTCTCTGAATTTTTTTTTCTCTGAAATGGTCTCGGAGCCGACTCGGACAGTATCGGAGTCGACCCCTGTTTCTGTTGAAACTCGGGAGCCGACCCCCGCTCTGCGCGAGTCGACTCGATTTCGGGTCCGTGCTCTGTGACTACTCGGGAGCCGACTCCAACTTTGCGCGAGTCGACTCGACGTGGTCCCAGTTTGATTATCTAGGGCACGAGTCGACCCCACGGACATTTCAATCATTCCCAATCATTCCAAACTCTTTCCAAAGCTTTCCCAAACCCTCCAAAACCTCAAAAACCTCTGATTAATCACTCCATCGAGATCTATGGCACCTAAAACCCGTGGAGCTAGCAGTAGTGGCGCCGGATTGAAGAGGAAACGGACCGTTCGACGACCCGTCCGCGAGCCGTCTCCGGATTCGTCCTCTACCCCTTCTCCGAGTGATTCTCCTGCTCCAGCTACCACTCTTCAGGTAGATCACCTTGCCAGTAGAGTTATCACAACAGGTAGAAAGGTTGATTTTGAGTTATTTGAGAATGAAGGTTTTATAATAGGTAGACAGTTGATTGAGATGGGATTTGAGAAAATGTGTTCACTGGACTGTCCCACGTACCCTGCTCTAGTTAAGGAGTTTTACAAAAATTTGACCAGAGGAGATGATGGTTTAGTGAGCGTAGTGAGAGGCATTGGACTGAACATCACTGCCACTATTCTATCTAGACTGTTGAATTTACCCCTGTCTGGACCATCCACTTTGCCCCAGAGGATAGATCGCCAGCCCTCACAAGATTATTGAACAGAAATTTTGAGGGATTTGAAGAAGTATTTGCAAGTCAATTGCCTTTGGAGCTGAGGTTACTTCACAACATCTGCAGTAGAATTTTGTTTCCCAAGACTGGCAGATTCGACTATGTATCTGAGAGAGATATTTTTATTATGGATGCTGTAGTTTCTGGGAAGCCTATTAATCTACCTCGGATGATCATTTGGTACATTGCTGATTGTGGTGGGAAGAAGAAGTCAAGTTTGCCCTATGGCATGGTTCTAACGAAGTTATTTCAAAGCCAAGGGATTGCATTTGGTGATAGTGAGCCAAAAAGGGAATTAAGGCATACTGATTTTTACTCTTTGGCTACTATTCATCGAATGGGTTTGTTAAGAGGAATGGAAGTTGGGAGAGGAAGAATTTGCAGAGGACAGAGCTATAGATGCTGAGGCCCCCAGACCTTCAGTGAGACATTCATCACCTGAGCCTCCTCAGAGCTCTTCTGTTCCAGATTCTGTTCCAGCCCCTGCCCTGATTCTACTCTGCTCCTGCTCTTGCTCCTGCTCAGACTTCTACTTTATCATCTGTTAGCTTTTCTGATGTACAGTTAGATCAGCTTAGATCCTTATTCAAATCTGAGATAAGTGAGCATGAAAATAGACTGAAAAATGAATTTGATGAAAAGTTTATGAATTTGAAAGAAGCTTTGTATTCACTTAGTGATCGGGTTGCATCGATTGAATCTACTCTTAGTTCATCCACCAGCTCCTTAAGTGAAGACTTGAAGAATATTTTTGGAGAACTTAAGGATATCTGCGGTGACTCAGAGACCTATTCCCAGTGCAACGCCGAGCTTCAGGATAAGATTACAACTGCTTGTACTTTTGTAGATAATAAGCTTAAAGATTATGTTAGACTACAATGTGAAGGAATGAAGCAGATAGTTGATCATTTGAATAGGATTACAAGAAGAAACTTTTGATATTTTTAATGTAATCTCATTTTGATGTAATAAGTCAAGTTTACTTTCAATGTAATGAGCATGTTTACATTTTCATGTAATATCATTTTGAAGTAATGAGAAAGTTTGATGCATTTCAATTATAAGTATCCTTGAATATCTTGAATGATTATCCTCAATTGATAATTTGAATGATAAAGAATGATATTGATATAAGAATTAATCGATTTGATATATTGAGCTTCCTAACCTTTTTGTTGATTACAAAAAAGGGGGAGAGATTTATTTAATCGTATATGCTTTCAATTGCTTTCAATGCAAAATTTAAAATTTGAAAGGAAGAGTTAATTTAAGTAAAAGGGAGAGATAACCAAGTTATCATTATGCTTAATGTTTGAAAAGGAAAAATTATTTGCTTGAACTTAACAATTGAAAATTTTGAATGAATTACAAAATTGAGTTTCATAGGGGGAGCTATCTCATTTAGGGGGAGCCTCTCAATGAACATAAAAATTGATTTTGGTATCAAAAAATTTTTCAATACAAACATGCATATACTCAATGTTTTTGTCATCATCAAAAAGGGGGAGATTGTTGAGAAATTTGGAAATTGTATTTTCCCCAACTTTATTGATTTTGATGATTTCCAAAAGCCATGAGTATTTTAAAGGAAATAATGAGTTTATTAATCAAAAACCTTGAGCTTATTCAAATGAAAGCAATGGACTCTCAATGTTTAAATTCACTGAGTTTTGAATCAATTTGAAAAAGAAGTTTCAAGCTCTACATTTAAGATTTCAAAAAGGAATTTTTACATGTTATATTTCAATCAATGATTTCTTGAAACATGTCTTGAATTCATGCTTAATGTCATATTTATTGTATTCAAGTCAAATATCATTTAAAATTATTCTGGGACGAATTTCAAAGTCAATCAGAAAAATTTCTGATTTTTGATACGTTCCGGAGCCGACTCTAGAGTTTCAGAGTCGACTCCTGTAAGTAACTGAGATTTCTGATTTTCTCGAGTCGACCCTTGGATTTCAAGAGTCGACCCCTGACTCTGTGCGAGCCGACTCCTGTCTGTGCGAGCCGACTCCGCTCAAACAACAGAAACCATGTTTTTTGAGCACTTCTCGAGTCGACTCCCCATTTTCTTCGAGTCGACCCCCGACTTTCGGGAGCCGACACTTTGGTTTTTCGCGAGTCGACCCTCTAACGTTTAAAATGTTTCTATTTTTAGTAATCGACTTCGAGCCGACTCCCACAAAGCTCGAGTCGACTCCGCGAAATCTGGGCGCGATTTTTCACGATGACACATCAGCCCCAACGGTAAGATTTTCAAATAACGGCTATATTTCTGTGTTTCTAACGGATATATTTTTGCAGAATCTATAAATAGAGGAGCTCTTTTTCAAATCAAAAATGAATAGAGTGGCAAAAAGAGAGAAAAGAAAATCTTTCAAAAAGAGGGAAAAACAGAGCTTCATTTGAAAAATTATTTGAGTCAAGAAAAGAGATTCAAAAGGAGTGAAATCAAAGAGAGATTCGTGTGCTCCTGAGCTACAATCTACAAAAGTTCAAGAGGAGATCCCAAGCATCCAAGAGCAAATCAAGATGTTCCAACCTAGAAGAAAAAGAAGAAAAGCTTCAACCAACATCCAAAAGCCCCAAAGTTAGGAGAATCTGTGCTGAGGCCTGATTCCACACTTCAAAGGAGTTGGAGAAGAGAAGCAAAGAAGCCATGCCTGCATTCAAGCTTATTTAATCAGGCTTTTCTAAACCTAAGCTTTATTTTGATTATTCTGCTCTAGAGGAGCTATTTGTATTTAAACACGAAATTATTTTCTTGTGTACTGATTCAAGTGGATTGAATCAGTGGAGGTAGTTGTACCTCGTTGTAAGCTTGGGATAGCTTACGTTTTGGGTTCGTTGTGACCCCGTTAAAACAACGAGTTGGGTTTTGTGCTGGTAAGCCCGAGTAAAACCGGCTGGGTTCGTTGTGCGCCCGAGAAAACAACAAGTTTGAGTTGTGAGCTTGCAAAACAACTCGGCTGTAATCTAGGGAGATTATAGTGTGGACCCAAGTGAATCTTGGGAGTGGACGTAGGTGCTGGTTGCACCGAACCACTATAAAACCTTGTGTTTGCCGTGCTCATTTGTCTCTCACTCTATCTCTCTTATATTTCTGTTTGTGCATTGCTTAAGTTAATTTCTCTCACTTGCACATCTTGAGTTAATTTGTTTAAAACATTTCAAAAAGTCTTAAATTTTTAAGAACCCAATTCACCCCCCCCTCTTGGGTTGCCATCTGGGCCAACAAGGAGTATTAAGAAGATGTTCTTGTAATGAATAAACAACCAAATAACTTTTATTAATATATCAATTTATATGTTATTTACATTAGCTCAATCATCAAATGATTGGCTTTAGAATATAATTCCCAACAGAGGAATCCTTTGGGAGCTTCCTAGATTAGTGGCCCTTAATGAATTGTGGCCTCCCGTAACTTTCCTAGTGACCATGTATTGTCATCTATGAGAGATGGATGATAATCATGACACTCTTAACCAATAAGTTATGTTTAATGAGGAATTGCCTTCATATCATGAATTAATGGGAGCACCATACCATCTAGTGTGTTATTGCTAGAGAGAAAGAGAGAATGGATGATTTCTATGTTTTTTAATATAGTTTTTGTTGGGAATTGTATCCTAAAGCCAATTATTTAATGATTGTGCTAATATAAATTATATATAAATTGATATATTAATAAAAGTTATTTGGCAGTTTATTCACTACAAGAACATATTCTTAATACTCCTGATTGTAATGAAGCCCTTAGGATCTTCCTTCACGATAAAGGTCCTCAAAAAGGTTCGTGACCATATGATATACTATGACAGGGCCATAGTACTATCAATTATAGGACATTGTATATCATATTTATTGGTTGTCCTCTTAACCAAGGAGTGTAGAGACACTGGTATGACATACAGCTGAAAGTGTAGGAGTACGTTTCACCGAACGTGACTCATTTCCGGATACTGTACTGTTAAGTGTTAATCCGAGAAGATATAGGTATAAGTATCCTTCAGACCTGAAGATCACAACCAGTGGCTTACCAGCAACTCATTGTACTTAGGTGCCGAACCACCTGGATTTCTAATCTAGCTAGAAAGGTTACTGGGTGCAGTCAAGTACTTATGGTAGTCAGTTATGGATCAAGATGGAATTTGACCTATCCCGTTAAAAGAAGAAATGCTTGTGTTTCAATTTAGCAAGACCTTGGCCAAGGCACTTCATGTGAAAGTCACATGATCACTAAAATTGAAATCACTTTATAGACTTGCTATTTAGAGTTGATAGGCTTTTAAGCCATCCTTAGCATTTGTGGTTAAGAGGATAAATTATATGGTAACTGTTTCTTAGGGTTCTTGGAGTTTGCTTGGCAACTCTTCGACCTATCCGGACGTCGAGTTCCATTGCTAGATGGGCACATCGATTAGTATAGAAAGTTGTTTCTATGCTACCAGCTTAGGCTCGAACCTAGAGAGTCATACGCATAGAAGTTTCCTAGGATGATCTATTTGCTGATCAACGATTGAGAATCGTATATGATTTAATTAATCAATTTGATTGATTGAATTATCTCAATTGGGTTAAGTACAATTGCATAAGATTCAATTTGGTTTAAGTCTATTAGAAGGACTAGTCAATTTCAAATATTGATTTAAAATTAGACTTGATTTGGATTTAAATAGATTCAGGACTAGCCAAATTTGATTTGGGCTAGGACCATGATCTATGTGGGTTCAGTCCAATAAATTTAGATTAGCTTAAACCAAAAACTAAACCCAAACCTCTCGCATAAGTCTAAGAGATTAAATTCACATATAGAATTTAATGGCTTGCATTAATCTTCACCAAAAATTTCGTTAGAATTCTAAAGTGTTAGAATTTATATGGAATAAATGCGCCTCTATGTATTAACCAAGCGCTACGGTTTGATGACTCTTTGATTTTTACCGAACGTCAGAATTAACCAAGCGCTACGGTTCGACGACTCTTTGGTTTTTTTACCGAACGTCGGAATTAACCAAGCGCTACGGTTCGACGACTCTTTGGTTTTTTTACCGAACGTCGGAATTAACCAAGCGCTACGGTTCGGCGTCTCTTTGGTTTTCACCAAGCGGCGGAATTCTAAATGTTAGAATTTAATGGGCTGGCTAAAAAGAGACTATAAATAGAGGACATCCCTCACCAGATTACACAGAAGAGAAAAACAACACACGATATGTCGTGAATTATTTTTTAAAGAATTAGAATAGAAAATCCTAGTGATTCTGGTGCTAACGGAAGTGTGGAGGATCCTAGAAGAAGAATTCAAGTGGGAGGATTCAAGATTAGCAAAGTCATTTTCCACGAGCTAGCACTCTCGGAAATCCGATCATTCGGGGCTTCGCGTGGACGATACTAGAGGCCAGACGATTGAACGGCTGCAGAGCATAAAAGGATTTACCAATTGCCTTTAAGGTAAGTGATATGATCCCTAGATCTTAAGGCATGCTTCAAGATAAGAAGTATGACTTCTTGCCTTGAAGATCAAGATATGATCTTGATAGTTTTATTTATATGCATATTTTGGATCAATCGATCCTATATACAAGGCAAAGATATGATCTTGATGCATGTTAGATAGATTAGTATGTAATCTTTAAATTTCTGCATTGATAATTGTTATCAATTTTTTTAAACATGCATGCCTCAGAGATTGTTTCTCCCTTCAAATGGTATCAGAGCGATGGTTTCGTATTGATCTAATTTATTGCATGTAAATTAATGCTCCTATTAATTGTGTAATCAAGGCTAAAACAAATCACAGGTCTATTCGGTATGGATTGAAAATCTAAATTACCCATTCAACGAGGTATTCTGTGACATATTGCCGTGATAATTTAAATTGATCTTTGGCTTCAAAACACTGATTACACACACTCTCAAAATATGTTTTATATTTGATACATATTGATGTTGTATAAAAACATGATATTTGCATGTTTAGTATAAAACATAGATATGATATATGATGGCATGATGTCTATGTTATGAAACATACAAATATTTATGAAAGTCTAATTTGAATGTCAAATGTTAATTCATAATCTCTTTAGATATGATCTAAATATAGGAATTATGAGTAGTAACATAATACATGTGATGCTTGATTGAAATATATGACATGTAAACATGAAATATATTTAATCCTTTGGGTTAGCTAAATCGGGTCCATAAAGGGTTAGACCCTAAGGTTTAAATCAACTGGACTATAAGAGTATTTGATCAAATCTAATTAGATTAGGTTAAGAATGCTCTAAATCAAACAATAGTTGTAGTTGATCATGTCCTTCTCTTTGATTAAACCAAATGGAAGTGGATTAGGCTCCGTGGTTGAGCATGAATCTCTTAGATGGTCAAATCAAAATTGGTTAACCATATGATGTCAAGGTGAGTTGGCAAGTTGCTCTAGGATCAACGATCGAATGGTTTTTAATTGGGAGCTACTCATATTGATGCATCTTTAACGAGTTAATGGCATATCCCTCCCATCGATCTTACTCACCTGGTCAATGTGGTGAACCATTTATGATTCAGATCATTTACCTGATTCGGATTGACCCATGCCTGTAAGAAAATCAGTCTGACTGATTTAGGTTTCACTTAACCTGACTTAATCTTGTTTCATTCTACCGATTTCATAGATTCAGTGGGAGAACTTGATTAGTCAATTTATCTACAGATTATTAAATTCTCTAAAATTATTAGGTCCTTAAAATAAAATAGTTATATGATAACTAAATCATAGCCTCCCATTAAGGTGGATGATAATGAGTCCGATGTCTTGATAATCATTGGAGGCACTCCATGCCTGGTGCTTGTCAACCATCGGAATTATCATTCATTATATGATAAGTCAGCGTAACTATTACATAGACAGTCAGGTGAGCCGAGCTTCACTTGGGCTTGGTTGTCTATTGATAGGTTACACTGATTATATCATTTAATGGTTGGACCTAACCAGAACTTTCAGTGGAGGCACTTCATGCATGCTGAAGAGGTATATGGGGCAAAACTGAACACTAAGAATTGTTTGGGGAAACAATTGGTTTTGAACCTACTCTTAGATGCATATGGGTTAGCCAAGCTTCACTTGGGCCTATATGTAGTTTATGTAGATCTTAGTGCCAGCTAAAGAATTAAGAATAATTCTTCGAATTGGGGTGTAGAGGCTGCCAATTTGAACAAAATAATGGAAGAATCTTTAGACTAAAGTCCAAGTCTTTAGACTGAATCAATTTATATACTAATAAACTTTAGTTTTTCCTTATGCAGAACATGGCTACTAATTTATCATTAAGGTCCATATTGGATAGTGACAAGTTGAATGGTTCCAATTTCAATAGCTGGTTCAGAAAACTTAAGATCGTCCTTGAGCATGAGAGGATTCTATATATTCTGAATAATCATGCACCAAAGATACCTGATGCAAACACCCAAAGTTCTGAGAGAGACACTTATCAGAAGTGGCTCAATGATAGAATTAGCGTGCGTTGTATCATGCTAGCAGCAATAAACGATGAATTCGGTCGCCGGTTCGAGAATGCTCAGCCAGAAGAAATCATTTAAGCGTTGAATGAATCTTTCGGCACACCCGACGATGTTGAAAGGCACAAGACTAGTTGTGCTATTTTCAATGCTCGAATGAGGGATGGATCTCCTGTCACTGATCATGTATTGTACATGATCAAGAATATAGAACTCCTAAGCAAGCTCGGCTTTCCCTTACATGAGCAGTTGAGAAAAGATGCAATCCTGAATTCCTTGCCTCCATCCTTTCGACCTTTCCTTACTTATTTTCAAATGACAAAGCCTGCAGTCAACTACCACGGTTTGTTGGGGTTGTTACAGAACTTTGAGAATGATAACCAGCTCTCTAAGGGTTTGGTTAATGTGGTTGAAGGATCTAAGGTAGGGCATAAACCCTTTGGGAAAGGGAAGAAGAAAAAGAATAATAAAAAGGTGCAACATGCTAGGACATCTATAAGGGGTCAGATGCAGAAGAAGAAAGTTGATAAAAGTCTAGCTGAATGCTTTCACTGCAAGATGCAAGGGCACTGGAAGAGAAACTGTCCTATTTACATTGCCACTTTTGATCAAAACAGGCCAAAGAAGAAAAAGGAGCAAGATGTTGCTCAACAAGGTATTTATATGATAACACCTTGTAATTTTTCTGTATATGATAATCAGACTTGGGTATTGGATACCGGGAGTCCTTTTAACATTTGCAATTCATTGCAGGGACTACAGGTCACCAGAAGATTTGAGGACAATGAAAGATTCCTTAATGTCGGCGATGGAAGATTAGTTCCAGTTCTGGCATTAGGAGTTCTTGAAATAGTTTTCAATAGAAATGTCATTATACTAAATGATTGTCATTTTTGCCCAACGTTCTTGTTGAACATAATTTCTGTAGGCCTTCTAGCCAAAAGTCATTATGAAATTTCAATAAAGGATGTTACTTTGAATATCATTATGAATGGAGTCACTGTAATGACTAGGCATTTATCTAATGGCATTTATATATTATCACAGTCTGTGAATATAGTGTACAATTCAAGTAAGCGCCCTAGAACAACTGATGTCACAGACATTTATCTTTGGCACCATCGGCTGGGTCATATCAATAAGAATAGATTAAATAGGTTAACTCAGGAGGGCATCCTTCGAGTTGATGATTGTGAATCATTAACTACATGTGAATCCTGTCTTCTTGGTAAAATGACCAAGTTATCTTTTACTGAAAAAGGTGAAAGAGCCAAAGAGCTATTGAGTCTAGTACATACTGATGTATGTGGACCAATGAGCACTTGTGCCAAAGGTGGATATTACTACTTCATTACTTTTACAGACGACCTTTCTAGGTTTGGTTATGTCTATCTTATGAGACATAAATCTGAGTCGTTTGAAATGTTCAAACTATATCATAAAGAAGTAGAAAAACAAACAGAAAAATGTATTAAGACCCTTCGATCATATCGAGGAGGCGAATACCTTTCCAATGAATTTGTGACATATTTAAGAGAGAATGAGATTCTCTCCCAATGGACTCCTCCTGAAACACCGCAGCATAACGGTGTGTCGAAAAGAAGGAATCGAACTCTGTTAGACATGGTTTGGTCCATGATGGGTTTTGCGAGCTTGCCAATATCATTTTGGGGATACGCATTAGAATCAGCTTGTCATATTCTTAATAAGGTTCCAAGTAAGTCTGTTTCTAAAACTCCACATGAGATGTGGTATGGACATAAACCAGTTATTACCTATCTGAGAGTCTGGGGGTGTTCGGCTTACGTGAAATGTGCAAAATCAGACAAACTTGAACCCAAATCTGACAAATTTTTTTATCGGCTATCCGAAAGAGACCAAAGGATATTACTTATACAATACTGAAGAACAAAAGTTGTTCATTAGTAATAGAGCAGTTTTTCTTGAAAAGGAGTTCCTTAGTGAAGGAACAAATAGCTCTAATGTTGAACTTAAGGAAGTTCATCAAGTAGAAGGAACAACACAAACCAGTGAACCCTTAGAATCTGAGTTGATTAGATCAAACTCAAAACCCATTTTAGATGCACCATTAAGGCGATCTGGTAGAGTACCACATCAATCGGACAGATACTTAGGTTTTTTGGTCCAGAATGATGATCCTGTTGAACTCGATGAGAACAATGAGGATCCGATCACATATATGGATGCTATGCAAAGGACTGACTCTAATAAATGGCTTGAGGCCATGAAATCTGAACTTGATTCCATGAAGGACAATAATGTATGGATATTAGTTGACCCACCCAAAGGGATAAAACCCATAGGGTGTAAGTAGGTTTTCAAGAGGAAAAGAGGCGCAGACGGAAAGGTTGAGACCTATAAAGCACGTCTGGTTGCTAAGGGGTATCGTCAACATTATGGTATTGACTATGACGAAACGTTTTCTCCTGTGGCAATGCTGAAATCCATTCGGATTATGCTAGCTATAGCAGCACACTTTGATTATGAGATTTGGCAGATGGATGTTAAAACTGCTTTTCTAAATGGTGATTTAGAAGAACAGGTATATATGATACAACCTGAAGGTTTTATATATGAAGATGAGTCTAAAGTGTGCAGGCTACAGAAGTCCATTTATGGACTTAAGCAAGTATCTAGGAGTTGGAACATACGATTTGATAAAGCGATCAAATCTTATTGCTTTATTAAAAATAAAGAAGAACCTTGCATTTATAAATGGGCTAATGATTCCGTTATTGTATTTCTTGTATTATATGTGGATGATATTCTCTTAATCGGGAATGATATCCCTGCATTACAAGGAATAAAGACATGGTTATCATCACAATTCTCCATGAAAGATCTGGGAGAAGCATCATACATCCTAGGGATGAAGATCCATAAAGATAGATCTAAGAGGATGCTTGGTTTATCCCAATCTACGTATATTGACACAGTGCTAAAGAGGTTAGCATGGAGAATTCCAAGAAAGGCTATCTTCCGATAGGCCATGGAATTCATCTTTCTAAGAAGGATTGTCCGACAACTCCTAATGAAAGAGAACGTATGAGTCAAATTCCATATGCTTCGGCAGTGGGATCGATTATGTACACCATGACATGTACAAGACCAGATGTGGCATACTCACTAGGAGTAGTGAGTAGATACCAATCTGATCTAGGAGAAAAATACTGGCAAGTTGTTAAGACAATCCTTAAGTATTTGAGAAATACTAAGGACCAGTGGTTAGTCTATGGAGAGTCTGATTTGAAACTTGTTGGATATACTGATTCCAGTTTCCAATCAGATCATGATGATAGCAAAAGTGTATCGGGTTTGTGTTTATCCTGAATGGTGGAGCTGTTTGCTGGAAAAGTTTCAAGCAACATACAGTGGCAGATTCGGTGTGTGAGGCAGAGTACATCGCTGCATCAGATGCTGCGAAAGAAGCTGTGTGGCTGCGAAAGTTTATCTCCGAGCTTGGAGTGACACCTTCTATAGATGGACCAGTCCTGTTGTACAGTGACAGCACTGGTGCCATAGCTCAAGCAAAGGAACAACGAGCACATCAGCGCACCAAGCACATACTGCGCCAGTTTCATCTTATTCGAGAGATTGTAGACCGAGGTGACATAAATCTTCAGAAGATTGATGGAAAGGAAAACCTAGGTGATCCATTTACTAAAGCACTTAGCATCAAGGAGTTTGATAACTATAAGTTGAACATGGGTATTAGATACTGTAATGAGTGGTTTTAGGCTAAGTGGGAGTTTGTTGGGAATTGTATCATAAAGCCAATCATTTGATGATTGTGCTAATGTAAATTGTATATAAATTGATATATTAATAAAAGTTATTTGGCAGTTTATTCATTACAAGAACATCTTCTTAATACTCCTGATTGTAATGAAGCCCTTAGGATCTTCCTTCACGATAAAGGTCCTCAAAAAGGTTCGCGACCATATCATATACTATGACAGGGCCATAGTACTATCAATTATAGGACGTTGTATATCATATTTGTTGGTTGTCCTCTTAACCAAGGAGTGTAGAGACACTGCTATGACATACAGGTGAAAGTGTAGGAGTGCATTTCACCGAACGTGACTCATTTCCGGATACTCTACTGTCAAGAGTTAATCCGAGAAGATATAGGTATAAGTATCCTTCAGACCTGAAGATCAAAACCAGTGGCTTACAAGCAACTCATTGTTCTTAGGTGCCAGACCACCTGGATTTCTAATCCGGCTGCGAAAGGTTACTGGGTGCAGTCAAGTACTTGTGGTAGTCAGTTATGGATCAAGATGGAATTTGACCTATCCCGTTAAAAGGAGAAATGCTTGTGTTTCAATTTAGCAAGACCTTGGCCAAGGCACTTCATGTGAAAGTCACATAATCACTAAAATTGAAATCACTTTATGGATTTGCTATTTAGAGTTGACAGGCTCTTAAGCCATCCTTAGCATTTGTGGTCAAGAGGATGAATTATACGGTAATTGTTTCTTAGGGTTCTTGGAGTTTGCTCGGCAACTCTTCGACCTATCCGGACGTCGGGTTCCATTGCTAGATGGGCACATCGATTAGTATAGAAAGTTGTTTCTATACTACCGGCTTAGGCTCGAACCTAGAGAGTCACACGCATAGAAGTTTTCTAGGATGATCTGTTTGCTGATCAACGATTAAGAATCGTATATGATTTAACTAATCAATTTGATTGATTGAATTATCTCAATTGGGTTAAGTACAATTGAATAAGATTCAATTTGATTTAAGTCTATTAGAAGGACTAGTCAATTTTAAATATTGATTTAAAATTAGACTTGATTTAGATTTAAATAGATCCAGGACTAGCCAAATTTGATTTGGGCTAGGACCATGATTTATGTGGGTTTAGTCCAATAAATTCAGATTAGCTTAAACCAAAAACTAAACCCAAACATCTTGCATAAGTCTGAGAGATTAAATTCACATATAGAATTTAATGTCTTGCATTAATCTTCTCCAAATAATTTCGTCGGAATTCTAATCTTCTCCAAATAATTTCGTCGGAATTCTAAAGTGTTAGAATTTATATGGAATAAATGCGCCTCTTTGTATTAACCAAGCGCTACCGAACGTCGGAATTAACCAAGCGCTCTTTGGTTTTTTATCGTCGGAATTAACCAAGCGCTCTTTGGTTTTTTATCGAACATCGGAATTAACCAAGCGCTATGGTTCGGCGTCTCTTTGGTTTTCGCCAAGCGGCAGAATTTTAAATGTTAGAATTTAATGAGCTGGCTAAAAAGAGACTATAAATAGAGGACATCCTTCAGCGGATTACACAGAAGAGAAAAACAACACACGATATGTCGTGAATTGATTTTCTAAAGAATTAAAATAGAAAATCCTGGTGATTCTGGTGCTAACGGAAGTGTGGAGGATCCTAGAAGAAGAATTCAAGTGGCAGGATTCAAGATCAGCAAAGTCATTTTCTGCGAGCTAGCACTCCCGGAAATCTGATCATTCGGGGCTTCGCGTGGACGATACTAGAGGCCGGACGATTGAACGGCTGGAGAGCATAAAAGGATTTACCAATTGCCTTTAAGGTAAGTGATATGATCCCTAGATCTTAAGGCATGCTTCAAGATAAGAAGTATGACTTCTTGCCTTGAAGATCAAGACATGATCTTGATAGTTTTATTTATATGCATATTTTGGATCAATCGATCCTATATACAAGGCAAAGATATAATCTTGATGCATGTTAGATAGATTAGTATGTAATCTTTAAATTTCCGTATTGATAATTGTTATCAATTTTTTTTCCTTTGTTTCCTTTAATTTATTAAATTTATGAGTCATAGGTTTTTTTCTCCTAGATAACTTTTGATATTTGTATCAAAAATTCAACTATTAGATATTAATTATCATTAGACAAAAATAGAGCTGCACTAACATTACCCTTGTAGTATATGTGTCTCCTTGATAATTCAACGTGTAATCATAAAATATGCTAGTAAAGGTTACATTATATAGTACCTTAAAATTTTCAAATACATACATATGAAAAACTCTCTATTTCTAAATGTATGGTTAAATTGGATGTGATATTGATGAAATCAAATCTCGCCGCATCTTTGTATATCTAGGTTCAACAAAAGTATTGCCAAAATTTTGCATCCCATCTTCAATCCCAAGCAATGGCGACATGCTTATATTGTGATAAGTAGTTGCAATATCTATCATATAAATTTGTACCATTCATGCTATATGATATTAGCAAGATATTGGCACGATGTCAAGCCTATCAAATATGTATAAATTGAGTGGAATCATCCTATATGATTCGAAATAGATTGGTATTATGCTTACAAGTTAGAAAATAAATGGTACGATATCTCGGTATAAAATGCACGTCTAAACCAGATCAATAGAGGTCAAGAAATGATAATCTATAATAATCCATGAATAATTTATAAAAAAAATTTATATTGATCGTACTGATATTCTTGTAATATATGATTTCGTTACAATTTTATAATAAACCATCGATCGAAAATGAAGTAGACAATTTGATATAGAGCTGCGGCGTTGCATTTTCACCATCTCCGACAGCAACAAGTTAAATACAGCGGTGGCAAACACTCTCCACCCAAGTGAAATCCTCTCTGACGGCAATCATAATCGCAGTCCGACCAAGGTCCACAATCGTAGATACATTTAAGGCGTTTACCATTTGCTGTGATAACAAAAATAAATTTTGAATTAGCTAACACATTTAAGCCTTAATACGCACATATTTAGAGGATAAAAACATAATTAAATTGTGCTGCATGAATGTTAAAAAAAAAAGAACGATGTGTTCAAAGGCCTTCATTGCCACATGTTCTTCCTACTTTCTATAGTGGAATAGAAGAAGATATCTACCATAAGTGATGAGCATAGCAAGAACTGTGATAGCAACCAAAATTTTGATGGCAATGGAGGAAGAGTTGGAAGCCATGTCTAACTTCTTGATCTTGCCTGAGAAAAGCATTCATCAAGGGTTCAAATTTATATTTGGCCAAGATGGGTACTCTTTTGTCGAGCAATAACTACAAAACAATAACAGTCGTCGCGAGGGGGTTTTGTTTCCTTTAATTGCCATTAGTCTTTTGATAGAATGAGAACAGCTTCTTCTCATTTCTTCATGGCATTTTAATTACATCTAGCGGTTTGAGGATTTGGCAGCCATTATATGTTGGAGAACGATCGGATGCATTAAATCCCTTGATCAGCACCTTTGAAAATCCGAATAATAGGACGAAGACAAAGGCAACATGGAGCATTTAATTACATTTAAAGAACGTTTCCCTATGGCAAAATACTTCTAATCTGCAGCAATTTGAAAATCTTAAACCAATTTATCCAGATTTGAACCCACAAATTTCTCTGAAAAAGAAAATCAAACTCTGTTCTAGACCTCTGGAGTTCTCGTAGAATGGGTTAAAGAACGAAAAGGGAAGATAGACGTGGTGGTTATTTTGTGGTGCTCAATTAGGCTCGAAAGAAATGTTAATGCATTCTCCAGAAAGCAGAAGGTTCATTCAATAAAATAAAATAAAATAGGGAAGAAGTGTTGCATATTATTTTTTTCTCTTTAAAGAAAACAAACCTTGCTTCAAAATCCTCTTTGGTTGGTTGGCACTCAGGAGCGTTGCTGCATCGTGGTAGAAGAATTGGAGCCAACGTGGTAGAAGTATCTATCATGTCCAAGTCAATTAGCAGCATTATAGTCTTCAAACTTATGCAGTCAACTCAACAGGTCTTGGAGCCAACGTGGTAGAAGAATTGGCTTCTATAAAATATATACTACTTTGTGTGATCCGAAATATGCAAAACTATAAAACTTCTAAATTTTTTCTATTTCTCTCAAGGATCCAAAGTACATTTATGTTGCTTAATGTTGCGTAGCTTCCGCTGAGATCAGACGCATGAGGGAAGATAGAGAAGAAGAGAAATAGATGGATATGAAAGAAAAAGAGAATGCCTTTATTTTCTGAGGTCTTTCGCCTTCTATCTGGTTACATACAGAGAAAGCCTTAAATAAAACTTCTCCGCATCATCCTGTAACCAATTCCCTAACAAATTTCCTAAAATATGAAAGTCTATCCAGAAAACCTGAGCCCAATCCCCGTGGGCCCAGTCCCATAACCTACAATTAGGTTATTAAACATTCTCTCAAAAAACTCCCTTCTAAGCCATGCAAGAAATCACTCAAACCCGAGCCCATGTACACCCATGACTCACATGCTCTCTATTCTTGGGTCACAAGCGGACCTAAATGACTTAGGAACCTGAGAACTTATATAGTCTAAGCTCTCAAACCTGTGTGACTCTCATCAACTTTGGATGTGTTACTCATGAGCTTATAATCTCCACCTTGGTGCATCAAAGTTACAGTAAGCTCCACCTAGTCTATCAATCCCATCAGTGCTCCACATCTGAAGAAGCTATCTCGAGGCAGTACCTTAGTGAGTGCATCCGCTGCATTATCTTTGGTAAACACTTTCGCAAGCTCCAACTCACCATCATCCACAAGCTTCCTAATCCTATGGTATCTGATGTCAATATATTTGATCCTAGCATGATAAACCGGGTTTTGGACCAAATATAAAGCACTTTGACTATCAGAAAATACTCTGATCACCCCCTGTGCTATCCCCATCTCCACTGCAAGACATTTCAGCCATATAGCCTCCTTTACGCCTATGAAATACCAATATACTTCGACTCTATAGTAGACAAAGCCGTCACTGGCTGCAGACTTGACCTCCATGATATTGAACCACCATTCAACATAAAGACATACCATGTCGTCGACCTTCTGGTGTCCAAATCACCTCCATAGTCAGCATCAACAAAACCTGCTACCCGATCTTAAGCCTCCATGGTCAGTCTAGTGCCATCTTCCATGCCACTATACCCATAGCATATACCAACACTGACTGTGCCAACAAAATATTTGAAGATCCTTTTAGAGCTCTCCAATGTGCTCTACCCTGACTAGCTATGAATCTGCTAACCTGGCTAACATCATATGCAAGGTCAGGCCTACAACATACCATAGCATACATAAGACTGCCAACTCTTGAAGCATAAGGTACTCTGGATATTTTCTTGGCCTCTGTCTCAGAACTCGGTGACATAGTCTTGGAGAGTTTAATGTGACCAGCCAATGATAATGCGGCTGGATTTGCACCATCCATACTGTACCTCTCCAAGATCCTCCTGATATAAGTCCCCTGAGATAAGTGAAGCAACCTCCTGTCTCTGTTGCTAAAATTTTCATTCCCAAAATTTGTGTAGCAGGACCTAAATCCTTCATTTTAAACTCAGCTGACAATGTTGCCTTTAGATCCTCTACAACAACTTTACTCTTGCATGCAATTAACATATCATCCACATACAAAAGCAAGTATAATCTGGAATGATCTTCTAAAATCCGGACATAAACACAAGGATCATACTCACATCTAGACATGCCGATGCTCCTCACAAAGGTATCAAACCATAGGTACCACTGAAGCGGCGACTGCTTCAAACCATACAAGGATCTCTGCAAATGACATACAT
Organism: Calamus simplicifolius; assembly: GCA_900491605.1. Classification (NCBI taxonomy): domain Eukaryota; kingdom Viridiplantae; phylum Streptophyta; class Magnoliopsida; order Arecales; family Arecaceae; genus Calamus; species Calamus simplicifolius. The sequence goes on from UESW01003952.1 coordinate 1,449,940, forward strand.
TTCTTTCTGACCCTAGTTCTATGAACCCCTCCGGCTACTCCATATAAATCTCCACCTCCAAATCCCCATGAAGGAAGGCCGTCCTAACATCCATCTACTTCAGTTCCAAATTTTGCACCACTACAATGCTCAGCAACATCCTGGCCTTGTACCTGATATCCTCCTTCTCTGTGGCTCCTTCTTGGCACTGAAATATCCATTTGCAACCAATGGGCTTCTTTCCATTTGGTAGTGACCAACCGCCAAGTCTGATTCTTTTGCAGGGACTGCATCTCCTCCGCCATAGCCTGAACTTATCTATCTCTATCTTGGCTTGTTATTGCCTTCTGGTAGGTAATTGGTCCTCCACTGGCAGCCGCCAATGTATATGACATGGTCTTGCCAAACTTATATCGCTCCGATTTCCGAATGACCCTCTTTGGCTTATGCAATGCAATGCCGATGCCCATCTCAGGATGTGACTCCTCCCTCCACTTATCTCTATCGTGAGCATGCATCTGGCTGGTCCCCACATGTGAAGACATATCTGGCATGTGATCCACCTGAATCTCATGTCCTTCTGACGATCCTACAAAAGGTAAAATATCATAAGAGGTTAGTTGCTCAGATGCGCCCTGTTAAGCCTCCTACTGCCCACCTGTGTCCGACTGGGCCTCCGGCTGAATCTCTACCATATCCTGCTTCTTGAGGACTAAGTTCTCATCAAAAATCATATCCATGCTGATCGTGGCCTTCTACTTCAAGGGATCCCACAGCATGTATCCCTTGACTCCTTGCGGATATCCAATGAACACCATTTTTTGGGCTTTGACATCCAACTTAGTCCGCTGACTGACATCCACATGTACAAATGCTGTACATCCAAAAACTCTGATATAGCTGAGCTTCACCTGTCTACCAGACCACACATCCTTTGGTAACCTCCTATCAAGCTTGACAAGAGGAGACCTGTTCACCAAGTAGGCTGCTGTGTCAACTGTGTCCACCCAAAACATTTTAGGTAATCATACTTGCAATCTCATACATCTAGCTTTCTCCATGATAGTTTGATTCATTCACTTAGCCACTCCATTTTGTTGAGGAGTAATAACCACTAAAAATTACCTTTTGATGCCTCCATCTATGCAAAATTTCATAAACTCCTTACTTGTGAATTCTCCGCCATTATCAGCCCGCACCACCTTTACATATCTCTCTGTCTCATTCTCCACCTCAGCCTGCCATGCTTGAAATTTGGAGATGACCTCTGATTTTTCCTTCAAGAAATATACCCAGACCTTCCTCGAAAAATCATCAATCGGATTCATGAAATATCTGGCCCCATTCCTGCCCGAAATTGGAGTTGGACCCCAAATATCACTGTGTACTAGCTCTAAGGGACCTGTACTGTACGCTGAACTGGTAGAAAATTTTACTTTGTGTTGCTTGCCCATCTGACATGGCTCACAGACATTTGTAACACCATCATCCAAAACTAGAATCCTCCTATCCTTCATCAGCACCCTCATGCCCCGCTCTCTTATGTGACCAAGACGGTAGTGCCATATGCGGTACATATCTTGCTGATTGTGCACTGCTGCTGCTGTCTCAGACCCTCCACACATTACAGGCCCAACTAGCTGATACAAATTATTTTTCAGAAAACCAGAGCCCAATCCCCGTGGGCCCAGTCCCATAACCTACAATTAGGTTATTAAATATTCTCTCAAAAAACTTCCTTCTAAGCCATGCAAGAAAGCACTCAAACCTGAGCCCATGTACACCCATGACTCACATGCTCTCTATTCTTGGATCACAAGCCAACCCAAATGACTTAGAAACATGAGGACTTATGTAGCCTAAGCTCTCAAACCTGTGTGACTTTCTTGAACTGTGGATGTGCCACACCTGAGCTTACACTTAACAACTATTGTCTTTTTTATATTTTGATCTCATATTCTTGCTAATTTGAACTTGAGCATATTTGAGTTTAATTCTTAAGGTATAAGTTTGTAATGGAAGTCTGAATTCTGACATATGTCAACAATGGCATGTTAGATTCCAAATAGAAATTGGTAGGCCTTTTCTTTTGAAAAAATAATATGGGGAATGACCATGGGTGATACATTCACAACATTGTTTTCTTTATCCTAACCATATGAACCAATCCACACTTTTTCTCCATCGATGTAAATGCGATGTCATGCCCAATAATGCCATGTTCTTTTAATTAGTTCATCTATTTATGGGTTCATGAAAAAGTCTTTGTACATCGCCTCTGGTTTAAGATGGTCTATATCGGGCGCGGTGATTCGCTTGCATGTGAGGCCGCATCGAAGGTCTGCTCATGGATCCCGCACCGCAGGCACATGGGTGAATCATCGCGTATGATATAGATCATCCTGCATCGGAGCGGTGTACAAAAACTTTTCTGTGGGTTCATTTCCTTGGTTTGCTCAAGCTGAATTTTGAAATTCAAGCAAAGGCCATCAATGGTTTTAAACTTGAAATGCCCAATAAAATCATTGGTAGTTGCTTAAATTTATCATACAATAATAGCAATAGCAGCAATAATCTTATATTAATGTAGCAGCAAGTCAAGAATTAGTCTTATTAATTTCTATTACTTAAACTATATTATTGTTAATATATTATTAAAGTATTACATAAATAAAAGACAATCAATCATAGGATGACATATTAAATTAAATAATAAATTTATACAGTATATAAATTTTGATTAGATTTGAAATTATTTTTTTCTCACAATACTTGAATTTTTTTCGAAAGGCCAACTTAGAACAAAAAAAAATACTTCTTATGTGAATAAGAGAAATTTTAAAATTTTTAGAGAGGCCAAAGCTTCCTACTAGAGCAGATGCCTCCACCCTTTTTGTTGGCGTAAGAACTTATTCTATATCTACCAACATCGTCACCGCCTGTTATCATCTACACGATACATACGAGCCTTTTCGTCAAACCCCAAAAAAATATTCTGGTCTTAGTGGTCTACTCCCACACGATACATCACACATGTGCAAACACCTAAATTACAATGCCAGCGACTTAAGCATTGCCTTGGAGTCATTTTTTAAACCAGTGATGTTTGGCACCGAATTTACAAGAGGGTGGGAAACAAACTTTTTGTAAAAATGATGTTAAAGTGTAAAATACCATTTTAAATGACATTTTCTATCTCCACCTCATCCTTCCCCATTTGGCCTCATTTGCGGAAAGCTTCCGCTGGCATGGCGGAGGCCTGAGTAGAAATCGCCACTCCAAGTGGCAATTTCTATTCTACTGAAATCACCACTTCAAGTGGCAATTTCTGTCTACTGAAATCGCCACTTCAAGTGGCGCTCTTAGTAGAGTAGATATTGGCCCAGATGGCAACCCAAGAGGAGGAGTGAATTGGGTTGTTTTAAAATTTTCACTTAAAAATAATTTCACAAGATAAGTGTGCAAATGAAGTAATGCAATGATGACAAGCACAATATAGAAGAAGATAGAGAGAGAGAGAGAGCAATAAGCACGACAAATACAAGATATTTATAGTGGTTCAGTGTTAGCCACACCTACGTCCACTCCCAAGCAACTTTTGGGTCCACACTATAATCATCATGATTACAACTGAGTTATTTTGCAAGATCACAACTCGAACTTGTTGTTTTACACCGGGGTCACAACGAACCCAGCTAGTTTTCACAGGTTCACCAACACACAACCCAACGTAAGCTACTCTTAGCTTACCCCGAGGTCAACTACCTCAACTAATTCAATCCTCTGATTGAATTAGTAAACAAATAATTCAAATTTAAGTTTACAACAGGTTAGAAGCTCCTCAAATGAGCAAATAAACAATATGAATAATAAGAGTAGAAAAGCCTATTTTGAAGCAATTTGAAGTTGAGCTTTTCTTCTTTTCCTCTTTTTCTCTTCTCTTCTGAATGTGCTAACAAGATTTGAATTCAGATTCTTGAACGAAGCTTATTTAAGAGAAGTCTAAAATTTAGGGCTCTAGCTCTTCTTCTTCAAAACATAGGAAATCCTTTGAATATGCTCTTGAAAAACTTTTGGATTTCTCTTCTATCTCTCAATAACAAATAGGCTTTGACACAAAAAATTTCTTCTTTGAAAACTTCTTGATTTTCTCTCTTTTTTCATTTTCTTTTTTATATTCTCTATTTTTGAGCGGACGAACCCCTTTTTATAATCTTCCTTAATCCAAGATTAGGTAAAAAATAGCCGTTGAAATGTACTTGGATTACTTCCTCACGCAAAGAAATAGATCCGTTGGGGTTAGGTGAAGAAATGTTATCATTAGAATCCGCTCTAACAGATTTGAAAATCATTTTTGATAGGTTGGAGTCGGCTCCAAGTCGGGTTTCCAAAAATAGTAACAAAACATCCATCGGGGTGTCGGCTCCGATAAACTGTGGTGTCGGCTCGACGCGATCTAGAGTCAGCTCTAAGTTCCGAGGGTGTCGACTCTAACATTGTCCCAAAAATACACTCTCTGTTCTCAGGTTAGAGTCGGCTCTAACTTTCCAGGTGTCGGCTCCGAAATTTCAGGTGCCGACTCTAAATTTTCAGGTGTCGGCTTCGAAAATTGACTCAGAAAATAGTTATATGTATCTCAGGTTAGAGTCGGCTCTAGCTTTCCAGGTGTCGACTCTAAACCATGCCAAAAATGTTGAGCTATTCCGATATGCTTTGGAGTCGACTCCAAACATTGTGGGTGTCGGCTCCAAGTTCTGAACTTTAATATATTTCATTAAAAACTGGTTCAAACTAATTTGTATATAAGTTTTGAATAATATAACCTTTCTAAGTTCCTGAAACACTTGTTAATTTCATTAGTAACATAAGAAATATATTCATGGCTTTTGTTAATTATCAAAATCAATAAGTGGGTCAACAATCTCCCCCTTTTGATGATGACAAAAACATTGAGTATATGCATAATTAATCAATGAAATTGTCAAAATAAGTTCTTATAGTTAAGCTCCCCCTGAATGAGGTAGCTCCCCCTATGATAACCAAAATAAGTTCATTTAAATTCCATGCATATATGTTATAACCAGATTAAATGCCATGCATATATGTTATAACCAAATTAAGTTCATCAACATCAAATGCATATACGTAGATAAACATCCTTTCTCCCCCTTTTTTGTTATCAACAAAAAGGTTAAGAAGGAAATGCTTAAATTAATATGAAACGTAAGAGTTGAGTAATTCAACATCAAAATCAATGCTTAAATTAGAATTCAAGATTTGCTTCATACAACAAAGTCATTCAAAATGTTCATTAAGTCATTACAGAATACTTCACTACATCATTCATATTAAGTCACATCACACTACAAAATATATAATTTGTCCTCATTACAAACTAAAGCTCAAAAGAAAAACTTGAAATTGCTAAGATTGAATTGACAAGGCTTGCATCATCTCAAAATTCTTTTCAGTTCTTCTAAAATCTGTCCCATACCTTTCTCTTGAATTTTCATGAAATCATTTAACATTCTTTCAACCAAAGCAGCTGCAACTGAAATTTTCTCCTGAAGCTCAGTATTGCACTTGGAGTAGATCTCAGAGTCACCTCATATGTCCTTGATTTTGTCAAATATCATCTTTAAGTCAGATTTCAATGTAACTAAAGATGAGTTCAAGGATGACTCTATCACACTGATCTTGTCCTCCAAAGAATAAAAATGCTGCATGATTCCCATAAGTTGATTCTCAAGTTCATTCTTCATCTTAATTTCATGATCCAAAAAATAGGGATTTGAGCTGCTCCAACTGACTCTCAGAAAATCCAGTGGATACCTGAGCAAAGGATGTGGGTGCTGGTGCTGGTGCTGCTGGGGGTGCAGAACTGCTGGGACCTGGCGAAGGATGTCTCACAGATGGTCCTGCCACTGATGGACGAGTGGCCATAGTCTCAACCTCAGCTGCTCTATCATCCAGATTCCCTTTCCTTTCCTAATATCCATTGATCTTCATAAAGCCCATACGGTGTAAGGTAGCCTTATTATAGTAATCTGTATGTCTAAGACTTTTCAAAGGTTCATTGTCCAAGATATTAACTCCTTGACTCTGAAATGCCATTGTCAAAATCATACCATAGGGTAATGTAGATCTTTTCTTACTGCGAACCTCTGCCATGTACCAAATCATCATTCTAGGTAGGTTTATTGGTTGACCAGTCACTACACAATCCATTACCACAATATCCCTCTCGGACACATACTCAAATCGTCGTCTTGGGAAACAAAATTCTGCTACAAATGTTATGCAAAAGCCTCAACTCTAGGGGTAACTGATTAGCCCTAATTTCTTCAAATTCAGCTACTTCTCTCCCAAGGATTCTCGATAATGCCTCACCTCTCTCACTATGAGAGTTGGCAATAGGTCCAATAACCTGTATCTCTAACAGATTTCCCAAAATCTTTGAAGTTAGGTGAACTCTTGTACCTCTCACAAAACTAATAATGCCTCCATCTCCTCAAGTCAAATTGTGATAAAAATCCTTTACTAAAGCTGGATAAGTGGGAACATCTAGGGAACATACCTTTTCCCATCCCATCTCCTTAAGCTGCCTCCCTAAAGTGAAGCCCTCTGCTTCAAAGGATCCAAAATCCACCTTTCTACCCATTATGATGACTTTCCCGGCTAAAAGATCAACTTGAGGAGAGGGTGGACCAGGGATAGCATTCGGAGTAGAGGACGACGATGTAGAGGACGAGCTGGGCGAAGGTTGTCGTGCCGGACACCTCACTGTCCTTTTTCCCGTTGTCACCGGTGCTCCAAGGACTGATCCGCGACGTTTAGGTGCCATAGAGAGCTAGGAAGGAATGAATTAGAGAGATTCTAGGATTTGAAAGGTGTGGAGAAGGTTTTGGAAGAGTTTGGAGTCGATTGGGAATGAATAGGTGTTGACTCTGCCCTAATATAGTCAACCTGGGACCACAAGGTGTCGGCTCCCGCAAAGCTGGGTGTCGACTTCAAGTCGCTAACACAGTCAGCGCCCGAATTAGAGTCGGCTCTACAAAGGTGGGTGTCGGCTCTAAGGTCACAGATAGAGAGCAACACAGATAGGTGTTGACTCCACTAATAGTGGTGTCGGCTTCAAGACAGTTTCAGTGAAAAAATTAGATTTTTAAAGGATCTAAAACTTATCAAAATAATCAATAAATTTTGGATAAATTTCCTTGAAATGTGGTGAATCAAAGGGTTCAAATATCTAGATGAGTTTTCCTTAGAATCACAAAAGAGTTTTCAAGAAAATGAATGAATTCTAAATAGTCATTCCTAGGAGATTTAAAATCATTCCGATGGGTCACAGACTCCTAATTCTCCTCTAAGATAACAAAATCTCTCTTCACTTAGAGGTTTTGTAAATATGTCCGCTAATTATTTTTCAGTATAAATATAATCAAGATAAATATCGTTATTAGCTACATATTCTCTAATGAAATGATATCTTATTTCTATGTGTTTTGTTCTTGAATGTTGAATTAGATTTTTAGTTAGATTTATTGCACTAGTATTATCACATTTAATTGAAGTTTTATTAAGTGTTATTCCATAATCTTCAAGTTGCCACTTAATCCAAAGGATTTGAGCACAACAACTTTCAACTGCAACATATTCAGCTTCAGCAGTTGATAATGCAACTGAATTTTGCTTTTTGCTAAACCAAGAGATTAAGTTACTACCTAAAAATTGGCATGCACCACTTATACTTTTTCTATCTAATTTACAACCAACAAAATCAGAATCAGAATATGCAATCAAATTTAATGTTGAGTCTCTAGAATACCATAATCCTACATTTTTAGTTCCATTTAAATATCTTAGAATTCTTTTTACAACAATTAAATGAGATTCTTTAGGTTCAGATTGATATCTATCACATAAGCATACAACAAACATAATATTAGGTCTACTTGCTGTTAAGTAAAGTAGTGAACCGATCATACCTCTATAATATTTTTGATCAATTTTCTTACCATCTTCATCTTTATCCAGTTTGCATGAAGGGCTCATAGGTGTTCCAAGGGGTTTAACTGATTCCATTCCAAACTTCTTAAGAATTTCTTTCGTGTACTTTGTTTGGTTGATGAAAATCCCCTCTCTTTCTCTTTCGTGTACTTTGTTTGGTTGATGAAAATCCCCTCTCTTTCTTGTTTGATTTGCAGTCCAAGGAAGAAGTTAAGTTCTCCCATCATGCTCATCTCAAACTCACCCTACATCAGCTTTGCAAATTCTTGACATAGAAGATCTGGTGCAGGCACCATAATCAAGCAGAGGATTCTTAACCCTCTGTGGATATCTGATTAGTTATGATTCAAGTCTTGAAAAATAAAGTTTAGTTTGAGTCCCGTCCAGTTCATTTTATTCTAAATTGAGTCCTATCTAGTTCAATTTATTTTAATGTGAGTCCTGTAGTAAGTTCATCAGCTTACAAGAGGATACATCAGTATTGGAGCAGAAGACAAGGCCATCACAATTAGACAGAGCAGCTGCTAAATTCAAGTTGCTGCCACACCTACTTCAAGCAGCCCATATGCCACCTAGCAGAGCAAGCAACCTTCCCGATCTAGATGATCATTTTCCTCATCTAGCCGATGTTGATTTCATGCCGAATCCAACTGCCGCTAATTGCATCTAGAAGATCACCTTCCTCATCTGGATGCTACAGATTTCATGCCAAATTAAGCTGCTGCTGATTGCATCTCAATCATATCTAGAAGATCACTTGCCTCATCTGGATGCCACAGATTTCATGCCGAATCTAGCTGCAACTGATTGCATCTAGAAGATCATCCTGGACACTACAGATTTCATGCCAAATTTGATTAGGGCGCCTTTTTTTTTTTCTCTCTTTCTATATATATTTTCTTGAGCCTCAAGTCTCTTGCTCTATAAAAGAGATCCTCTTGTATGAATGATATATCTTTTATTATTAATCAATCAATCCAAATTTTGAGTTATTATAATTTTTATTAATTGGTTCTCTGGTGCTCTTATTTCCCTCCTCCTGCGCGTGCCAACATCCCAAGTCTCCAGGAGAAACGTCACCTTTGTCTTTCAATAGTGGACACCCAAGAGCCCTTGGCCGGCCTCCCCTTTTCTCTACTCCTTCCTTGTCTTTTTGTCTCTATTCTAAATTTTCTCTGTTATTCTTTAACCCTTGTATGGTAATCTTGCAGATCCCTCAGTAGCCACGAATCTAGGATTCAAGGTGATCATCATCCAGGTCAGTGGATACTTGGCCGCAAATCCGTGGGCTCAAGGCTTGATCATCTAGGGCGATCCGCCAGGCAGAGCAACCCCTTCAATACTTTGATCTTCCCTCCTCTTGCTAGGTACACCCTTCTAATCTACTAGTAGCTTTATTGTAGGGAGCAAGCCCTACCGGGGCTTCTTAGCCTCGGTTTTTCTTCCTTATTTTTTTAGGAACTGTTTCGCATGCGGATTTACTGTAAATTTTCCTAAATCCCTCTTAGGCTATTACCTTGGAAGAATAAACAACTTCAATTATTAATCATTAAAAAAGGAAAAAAAATTACTTGCATGCGAATTGGTCCTGCATCAATTTGGTATCAGAGCATAGTTAGGGCTTAATTTTAATTCACGTTATTATCAATATATCATCTGTTAATTGAATTGTTTCTGCCTGCATACACATCAAAAAATTACAAAATTTATTTCTCTAGATTCATTATAATTTAGAATATTTTTTTATTATTTTTTAAGAATTTAATTCTATCTGTGAAAAAAAATCTGAGATTTATTGCTATTTACAGATTTTTGGATTAGGGTTTATGTTTTCATGTCATTCATCTGCATTAAATTACTCTTAAGGGCTTTCATTGATGTCAGATAAGGGAGGGATTGAGACCCCTTCCTTGGCCCAAAACAACACCCATGCATTCCGATCCCAAGTCTCTAATCTAAAACTGAGTAGCAACTTAATTGACATTTGCCCTATAGGGCTAGGGACACCAACAGTCAGTTTAGTGTACTGGAGGAGACTAGTACAAATCAATCTAGCGTGTGCTCTAAAATTGGTGTGTAGAAGGGAGGTCAAATGTCAAACGACTTAAGTGGAGTATTGGGGTTATTCTAATTAGGCACCTGCAATTTACGGGACGAGCCTCCCCCCTTCCACCTGTCCCAACTGGCCAATTGAAGAGTTACTGTTAGATTGGCTTGCATTAAGCCAAATCCTTTACTCTGGATGACTAGGTCTAGCATACCGTAGTCCGAGTCAGTCTGAGTCTTGTATGCTTGATTGTGCTTGCATGTGCACTAGATCAGGAGCATCTTTTCGCCGTCACCACCTCCATTACAGGCTGAACCCATGGCTAATCAAAGCATTGATGATCACTTAAGGATCATCACTGAACAACTAGCCCAAATGAACCAAGACATCAAGCAATCTGAGGCTAGATTAGGGTCCAGGTTCGATCAAGTTGAAACTAGGTTGGGCATCCTAGAAGAAGCCCGTGAGCCCCACACTGAGTCTGATCATGAGACCCACCTCATCCTAGGAGAGCCCAACACCTGACCTCTACATAAGCCAAACCTAGGAGACCACTTCGACCTGATCCAGTCCTAGATGTCCTCCCTAGGAGACCCAATCATGAGGCAGTAGACCAAGAAGAAAGAGCCCTTAGAAGTGTCAGACTTGAAGCACCTACTTTCGATGGCTCTATGGACCCTAAGGACTACCTAGATTGGGAGGAAGGGATGGACCAGTACTTTGACTGGTACGACATGTCTGAAGAGCATAAGTTTAAGTTTGCCAAGCTCAAGTTAGTACGACAGGCTAGGTTATACTGGGCCACTTTAGAGCGAAGGCAATTATTAGAGGGAAGAGACCCCATAGTCACCTGGCACGCCATGAAGGCTAGACTTAGGTCCAATTATGTCCCCACATCGTATGAACAGAGCCTATTGGACCAGTGGCAGGGATTAATTCAGGGTAGTAAAACTTTGAATGAATACATTGCTACATTCCAAGAGTATACCATGAGGTGTAATATCGTTCAGTCTGAGGAAGTCACCCTATCCAAGTTTAGGTATGGCCTGAGAGTAGATATTCAAAGAGAACTCTACCTAAGAAGGGTACACGATTTAGAAGAAGCTTACCAAGTTGCTAGGGATTATGAACGTTTTCAGAGAGGGCCACCCTATCGTAGATCAGAGGCTACCAAGAGCCCTAGCCCATATCCAGGATCTAGCCAGGCCTATCCTAGTCGTCCAGACCTACCCAGTACTCAGACCCCCGCCAGACTTTCCCGAGTCGACCCAACACTAGCCGACCCAGTACAAGCCGAACTGAGTTGAGTCGACCCCAGAATAGTACCCCTATACCCCAGAGAGAGGATAAGGGCAAATCTGTAGAGGTCCAAAGAAATTCCAACCCCCAGATCAAATGCTTTAGATGCAACAAACCGGGACATATGATCAGCCAGTGCCCAGTCAGATCCCTTCATATAGATGAGTTACCTGAGACTGAATCCGAGTCCCTAGTTGAGCCTGAGGGAGAGGTCTATGAGGCTGATACCCATCTGATAGATGAGTACGATGGAGAGGAGGAAACATTTGAGTCTGAAGACCTACTAGGAGTGGTTAGATGTATCTTGACCCAGACTCAAACTAAGGACCAGGAAGATTGGCGTAGGACTAACATCCTACAGACTTTTGTTAAGATAGGGGATAAGGTGCTCAAGATCATAGTGGATAGCGGGAGTTGTGTCAATGCGTCTCTACCAATACAGTTAAGTCATTAGGATTGACCACAGTTCCCATCCTAGTCCCTATAAGGTCTCGTGGGTAGATTCCACCTCTATCCCAATCAAGTCCAGATGCCAAATACTAATCAAATTGCAAAATTATGAGGAAAAGGTCTGGTGCGATGTAATTCCTATGGGTGTTAGTAGTATTATATTAGGTCGACCTTGGCTTTACGATCACGATGCCACCTTGTTTGGTCGATCCAACATCTGCTCTTTTAAACACAATGGGAACAAGTATGTGATACATCCAACTCCACCTAGGGACCCAATCAAGAAAGGATCTAGCAACCTTAAGGATAGCAAGCCAAGAGTTAATCTGATTAAAGCTAAGGAATTAGAAAAGGACATCACTGAGGGTAATCCTGTTTGGATTTTGACCACTAAAGAGATCTATGAATCAGTCCAAAAGGAACAACCCCCAGAAGTAATTGAGATCCTAGAGGAGTTTAAGGATGTCTTCCCTGAAGAATTGCCTGATCAGTTACCACCCCTGAAAAACATCCAACATGCCATTGACCTGATCCCAGGATCCACCCTCCCAAACCTTCCCCATTATAGGATGAACCCCACTGAGCATCAAGAACTACAAAACAAGTGGGAGAATTACTTAGGAAAGGTTTCATTAGGGAGAGCTTAAGTCCTTGTGCAGTTCCTGCACTATTAACCCCTAAGAAGGATGGTTACCTTTTTAGGGGCAATAGACTTTGTATCCCTAGGACATCACTTAGAGAATTCCTAGTATGGGAAACGCATGCTGGGGGATTAGCTGGTCATTTTGGAAGAGATAAGACTATTCTAGCGATAGAGGACCAATTTTACTGGCCAGGATTAAAAAGGCTCGTTGCCCTGATAATAGCTCGATGTCGAACTTGTGCCGTTGCAAAATAGCAGAAGCAGAACACCGATCTATATACTCCTTTGCCAGTGCCTGATCGTGCTTGGCAAGACCTCAGTATGGACTTCATTCTAGGATTACCTAAAACCAGAAGAAGCACGACTCCACCACTCTCTAAGATGGCTCATTTCATCCTTGTTCGCAAACCTTTGACGCGTCTAGGGTAGCCCAACTTTTCTTAGACAGCGTGGTTAAGCTCCATGGCCTACCTAAGACCATTGTTTCTGATAGGATGTTAGGTTCACCAGCTACTTTTGAAAAACGCTATGGCATCTATTAGGGACCAAACTTAATTTTTTCACAGCCTTTCACCCCCAAACGGATGGGTAAACTGAAGTCATGATAGTAGTCTAGGAAACCTTCTTAGGTGCCTTGTAGGCAAACACCTAGGGATGTGGGATTTATTACTGCCTCGTGCAGAGTTCGCCTACTATAGCTCAGTGAACAGGTCCACGGGCAAGAGTCTATTTGAGATAGTCCATGGGTACAAGCCTAATCGTCCACTTGATCTAATTCCTTTACCCCTCCACACACGAGTCTTAGAGTCCGCACAAGCATTTGCACAGCATATCAAAGACTTACATAAGGACATTAGCTAGAAAATAAATCTAAGTAATGAAACTTATAAAAGACTGGCTAACTCACGAAGAAGAGCCAAAGAGTTCGGTGTAGGGGATTATGTCATGGTTAGGCTTAGGCTTGAACGGTTCCCACCAGGTACCGTTAAGAAACTTCACGCTCACAGAGCTGGTCCCTTTAAAATAATAGAGAAGGTAGGACCCAATGCCTATGTGCTAGATCTGCCCTCGGATTGGAGCATTAGCTCTACCTTCAATATTGCAGACCTAGTAGAATATAGGGAACCGGCAGCGATTCCTAGTGAGTACTTTGGACCTAACCCTCTTTCATGAGCGAACCTACCTAAGAGTGTCCACCACTAATTTTACATGAGCGAGGAGAGCAGATCAAGTGTATCCTAGATGATCAAGCCATTATGATTCGGAACCGCGGTTATCAACGCTACCTGGTCCGATGGCAGGGTCGCCCTGAATCTGACGATTCATGGATTACTCGAGAGGAATTGCAACACCTCGACCCAGACCTACTAGAGAGATACCAGAGCCAGAATGACCCATACTCAATGGGGTCGAGTTCTTCCAACCCCGGAAGAATTGGTGCGGGCACTAGAATCAAGTAGAGGATTCTTAACCCTCTGTGGATATCTGATTAGTTATGATTCAAGTCTTGAGTTGGAAAATAAAGTTTAGTTTGAGTCCCGTCCAGTTCATTTTATTCTAAATTGAGTCTATCCAGCTCAGTTATTTTAATGTGAGTCATGTAGTAAGTTCATCAGCTTACAAGAGGAGACATCAGTATTGGAGCAGAAGACAAGGCCATCACAGTCAGACAGAGCAGCTGCTAAATTCAAGTTGCTGCCACACCTACTTCAAGTAGCCCATATGCCACCTAGCAGAGCAAGCAACCTTCCCGATCTAAATGATCATTTCCTCATCTGGCCGATGTCGATTTCATGCCGAATCCAACTGCCACTAATTGCATCTAGAAGATCAGCTTCTTCATCTGGACGCTGCAGATTTCATGCCAAATTAAGCTGCTGCTGATTGCATCTCAATCATATCTAGAAGATCACTTGCCTCATCTGGACGCCACAGATTTCATGCCGAATCCAACTGCCGCTGATTGCATCTAGAAGATCACCTTCCTCATTTGAACGCTGCAGATTTCATGTCAAATTTGATTAGGACGCCTTTTTTTCTTTTCTCTCTTTCCATATTTGTATTTCTTGGGCCTCAAGTCTCTTGCTCTATAAAAGAGACCCTTTTTGTATGAATGATGTATTATTTATTATTAATCAATCAATCCAAGTTTTGAGTTATTGTGATTTTTGTTAATTGGTTCTCTAGTGCTCTTGTTTCCCTCCTCCTACGCGTGCCAACATCCCAAGTCTCCAGGAGAAACCCTGGCCGTCACTTTTGTCTTCCAATAGTGGATGCCCAAGAGCCCTTGGCTGGCCTTCCCTTTTCTCTACTCCTTCCTTATCTTTTGCCTCTATTCTAAATTTTTTCTATTATTATTTAACCCTTGTATGGTGATCTTGCAGATCCTTCAGTAGCCACGGATCTAGGATTCAAGGTGATCGTCATCCAGGTCAGCGGATACTTGGCCGCAGATCCGTGGGCTCAAGGCTTGATCATCTAGGGCGCATCCGCTAGGCAGAGCAACCCCTTCAACACTTTGATCTTTTCTTCTCTTGCCAGGTACACCTTCTAATCTACTAGTAACTTTATTGTAGGGAAGCAAGCCCTACCAGGGCTTCTTAGCCTCGGCGGTCCTTCTTTCTTATTTTTTTAGGAACTGTTTCGCGTGCGAATTTATTGTGAATTTTCCTGAATCCCTCTTAGGCTATTACTTTGGAAGAATAATCAATTGCAATTATTAATCATTAAAAAAAAGAAAAAAAATTACTTGCATGCGAATCGGTCCTGCATCAAGATCGTTAGTAGCATCGAATACTATATCATCTACATAAATTTGTACTACCAATAAATCCTTTTCTTTTCTTTTCAAAAATAAGGTTTTATCAATAATTTCTCTAGAAAAATTATTTTCAATTAGAAATTTACTTAGCCTATCATACCATGCTCTAGGTGCTTGTTTCAAACCATAAAGTGCTTTGTGTAATTTAAAACATGATTTGAAAATTCATGATCTTCAAAACCAGGTGATTGTTCAACAAAAACTTCTCATTATAAATCCATTTAAAAATGCACTTTTCCCATCCATTTGAAATAAATTAATGTTCATATGATATGCAAATGCAAGTAATAATCTAATTGCCTCTAATCTAGCAACAGGTGCAAAAGTTTCATCAAAATCAATTCCTTCTTCTTGATTATATCCTTTTGCAACTAATCTAGCTTTATTTCTAATTACTATGCCATTTTCATCTAATTTATTTTAAACACCCATTTAGATCCTATAACAGGATGACCTTTGGGTCTATCTACAAGGGTCCATACTTTATTTATAGTAAATTGATTTAATTCCTCTTGCATAGCTAACATCCAATTACTATCTTTTTCGGCTTCCTTGATAGTTTTAGGTTCTATATGAGACACAAATGCAAGATGATTATTGATATTTCTCATTGATGATCCAGTTTTTACACCTTGAGATGGATCACCTATGATTAATTCCTTTGGATGACCATAAGCATATCTCCAATCTCTAGGTAGATCTACATCATTACGAGTAGTATCAATACCATCATCCTTAGGTGAATCTGTTGGGAATTATGTATACAAGATATGAATCTAATTCATATAAACATTGCGGAATGTATAAAATAAAATTCCCAGATGCCCAGGATCCTTAGGAACAGATTCATTAAATCTCAAATAAAATCTAATTTTATTCATACCTGAGTCCTTTATCGATGTAGATGAGGATGAAGCGGTTAATCCTTTGCCACTAGCCGTCCACGTGTTCGGCCTCTAACGGTGATCCACGGAGAAGAAGGGATGAAGACCTCCAAGGTATGAAGATGACACTACGGGAGAGAGAGGGTGCTAGCGCCTCTTGAATCCCTTACAGAAATATAGAAGATATCTTTGAAGAAAGATCTAATCTTTTTCTTCACCTCTTTACCTTCCTAGAAGGAACCATATTTATAGGGTGAAAAGGAGACGTTCCAAGGGAGAAGAAGAGACCTCTCTTCATCATGGTAACGTCATGGTAACTTTAATCCAAAGAAATAGAAGAAACTCCCATTTTCA
Organism: Calamus simplicifolius; assembly: GCA_900491605.1. NCBI lineage: Eukaryota > Viridiplantae > Streptophyta > Magnoliopsida > Arecales > Arecaceae > Calamus > Calamus simplicifolius. The sequence continues at coordinate 1,466,427 of UESW01003952.1, forward strand.
TGGTAACATCATGGTAACATTAATCCAAGGAACAGAAGAAACTCCCATTCTCATGGTAACGTTAATCCAAGTGTCACAATCTCAGCCTTTGAAATTAGGAGTTATCTCATAACTACATGCCCTAATTTGTACGTGTTCATCATCGAACCGTAGAGATTCATCATGCCTCATCCCATGGGCATGATTCCATCTTCACATGGCTGAGATTGGCCATCCATACCCGAATAATCAGAGCCATCCATCACATGGATCAAGTCATATTTGGGTATCCAATTATTTGTTCATCATATGCACAAATAATTTCTCCTTAACATTCCTTCTACTATAATGGATCATATCCATTATTATTATATCTTCTTTAAATTGGGTCTCACCCAATTATTTAATTGATCATCTTATCTGAATTAAATCTAATTTAATTCTCATTTTAATTCATCCAAATATTCTCCTTAATGCGTGTGACCCATTAGGCCCTTTAACATGTTGGCAATAATCATGTCCTAATCATAGACCCTAGGAATGATTGGACAACTCTTTGTCCAAGTCAACAACATGATTATAGATCATGAGAGGCCTCTAGCAAAGCATCATGACCACCCAACTGCTAAAGGTTTTGTTGACGTGACCATCAACACCTGTCCATGAACGGTTACCGTATGATCAAATCCTTTCGTCACATATCCCAGATCAATCAGTGGTATGGAATGTGTCAACCCTGTAATTGATCTTTGTTTACTTGATCTCAGAAAAATTGACTCATATGAATTAGAACTTCGAAACCATTTCGAATTCCAACTCAACCTTGCAAGGATTTAATCAATCAATTTAATCCATCAAGTGGCCGTGGGATATAACCCTTTCTATCAAGGGAGACGAATCCTGTCTTGATCAAACACCATCTTCATGTGCTTCATGTCATACCCAACCGACACCATATTTGCCATCCATGGCTAGAGCGACGTTTGGATGCCGTCAAAGCATGACATTCCACACATGAGATGCAATGAAGATCTCAAGTCAAAGGATCACTCACACCACCGTCATTAGAGATCAACCATCGACACTATATAGAATATCCATATGGGATCTCTGTACGGGTCATCCAATGCATCGTTACAATAACGAGCATCCACACACCTATCCAAGTATCTTCATACTTCAGCTTGTGAAATCAGCTGCTCACCCCAAGGGTGAGGATATGCAATGTGTGCTAGTCTCACGGTGTTCGATGGTGTCCAGTCCCATCTACACATCGACTAGGAAGTTTAAAGAATCGAACCATAACGTGCAATTTGAATCTCACAATTTGTAATCTCTATTACAAATTCCATATGCACGGTTCACATTCTTTTGGACTTTATCTCACAGACAAATATATCATAATAAAAGATATCTGGATAGATAAAGAAACCATTTTATTTGATTTGTATTCATAGAATGTATATAGCATCCAATCCGATTGGATCTAGGGCATACACTAACAATCTCCACTTGCACTAGAGCCAATCAGCCATGTATCCAATACTAAGTGACTTACATGACCATCATGCTTCTGCTGCGGTAGGACTTTAGTGAACGGATCGATAATATTATCCTTAGTGGGGACTCGTTCTATTTTTACATCATTTCTATCAATAATCTCTTTAATTATATGGTATCTCCTAAGTACATGTTTGGACCTCTGATGAGACCTTGGCTCCTTAGCTTGCGCAATAGCTCCATTGTTGTCACAATACAAGTATACTGGATCAGTATGCTTGGAACCACACCAAGTTCAGTGATGAACTTTTTGATCCAAACTACCTCTTTGGCTGCATCTGATGCTGCGATGTACTCGGCTTCGGTCATAGAAACGACAGTCATCTCCTGCTTGAACTTTTCCAGCTGACTGCACCACCATTGAGTGTAAAGACATAGCCTGATTGAGATTTATAATCATCTTTATCAGACTGAAAAATAGAATCCGTATAACCCTGAACTATGAGTTGGGTCCTCCATAAACCAAGAACATATCCTTAGTCCTTCGTAAGTACTTAAGGATATTCTTGACGGCCATCCAATGTTTCTCACCAGGGTTTGCCTGGTATCTACTAGTGATACTCAATGCATAAGAAACATCAGGTCTCATACATAGCATCGCATACATGATGGATCCGATTGCTGAGGCATATGGAATCCTATTCATGTGCTCTCTCTCCATTTGGGTCTTAGGACTCATGTCCTTGGAGAGATGTATCCCATGCGATACGCAAGAATCCCTTTTTGGATTCTCCATGCTAAACCGTTTTAGCACTTTATCTATGTACGTTGATTGGGACAATCCAAGCAACCTCCTAAATCTATCTCTATAGATCTTAATACCCAGTATGTAGGCTGCTTCTCCCAAATCTTTCATGGAGAACTTGCTGGACAACCATTCCTTCACTTCTTGCAGCAAGGATACATTGTTTCCTATCAATAATATGTCATCTACATATAATATCAGGAAAACAATAACACTCCCACTAACCTTCTTGTACACACATGGATCATCCTCATTTTAATAAAATCAAACTTTTTGATTATTTCATCAAAACGGATGTTCCAACCTTGCTTAAGTCCATAAATGGACCTTTGCAGCTTGCATACCTTTTGAGAATCAATGGACTCAAAACCCTCAGGTTGTATCATATACATATCCTCCACTAAATCACCATTTAGGAAGGCAATCTTGACATCCATTTGCCATATCTCATAATCGTAATAGGCTGCAATCGCAAGCAAAATCCTTATGGACTTAAGCATGGCTACGGGCGAAAAGGTTTCATCAAAGTCAACACCTTGCCTTTGCTTGTAACCTTTTGCAACTAGCCTCGCCTTATAGGTAATCACATTACCATCCATGTCTGTCTTCTTCTTGAAGACCCATTTGCACCCAATGGGTTTTATTCCTTCAGGTGGATCAACCAAAGTCCATACTTGGTTGTCGTACATGGAGTCCATTTCAGACTTCATGGCTTCAAGCCATCTCTTGGAGTTAATGTCACATATTGCTTCTCGTAGTTAGTAGGCTCATCATCTTCTATAGAAATCCATATCTCTCAGGAATATGATGTGTTCTACTAGACCTACGTAGCTGATGTGTACTTGGAGCTACCTGTGGCTCCACCATTTCTGATAGAGGCTCACGTAAATGTTGCCTGAATGTGAGTTGAGTCTCCTGCTCAACTCCCACTGCATTTGACATTTGCTCCATGTCATCTAATCGGTCTGTGTCAATTTGTGGTTCTTGAGTTTCACTAATCTCAATATTTTTTCCACTGTCGTTTCTTAGAAAAATCATTCTCTAGGAATATGGCATGCCTTGAGACAAAAACCTTTTGCTCGAGTGGATGGTAGAAGTAGTATCCTTTTGTTTCTTTAGGATATCCCACAAAATTACACTTGTCGGATCTAGCTCCCAGCTTGTCTGACTCATTACGCTTTACATAAGCGTAGCAACCCCAAATCCTTAGATGACTAAGGGTTGGTTTCTTTCCACACCATATCTCATAGGGAGTGGAACTGACCGACTTAGATGGAACTCGGTTTAGAGTGTATTCGGCTGTGTGTAGGGCATAACCCCAAAACATTTTTGAAGATTTGCAAGGCTCATCATTGATCGCACCATATCTAATAATGTGCAATTCTCCTTTTTGATATACCATTATGCTGTGGCGTACCAGGAGGAGTCCACTGAGAGAGAATCCCATTCTCTTTCAAATATTCTAAGAACTCATGGCTTAAGTATTCCCACCTCGATCTGATCGAAGTATCTTAATACTTTTGCCACTTTGTTTTTCTACCTCGGATCTGAATTCTTTGAACTTTTCAAAGGCTTCAGATTTGTGCTTCATCAGATATACATAACCATACCTGCTATGGTCATCTATAAATGTGATGAAGTAAGAAAAACCTCCTATTGCTGAATATTAATAGGACCACATACATCCGAATGTACTAGTCCTAAACATTCAGTTGCTCGCTCACCCTTTTAGTAAAGGATGACTTAGTCATTTTGCCACGTAAGCATGACTCACATTCCTCAAACGATTCCCAATCGAATGAGCCCAAGTAGCCATCCTTATGTAACTTGGTTAAACGTGTTTCATTTACATGGCCTAAACGACAGTGCCATAGGAATGAGTTCTTAGAATTATTTGATTTTAATTTCTTAGTTTCTATATTGAGAATAGGGCATTGTAAATTCAAAACATCAACATTTCAGCAGAACCAAAGAACATTTCATTTTTAAAAATTAAAATTCTTTTATTTCCAATTTCAAATGTATATCCATCATTTACAAGACATGAAATAGAAATAATGTTCTTTGTTATGTTTGGAACATAGTAACAATTATTAAGCTCCATTACAAGCCCAGTGGGCAAAGACAAAGAACAAGATCCTATAGCTAAAGCAGCAACCTTTGCTCCATTTCCCATGCACAGGATCACTTCATCTTTTTCCAGCTTTCTACTGCTTCTTATCATCTGCATATTAATACAAATATGAGATCCACAACCGGTATCCAATACCCAAGTGGAATAAGAAGTAACAGAAGAAAACATCTCAATCATAAATACTGATGTAGAAGCATCTGTATGTTTCTTTTCTTTCAGGCTAGCCAGATAAGCCTTGCAGTTTGCTTCCAGTGCCCTTCCTTGCCACAGAAGTGACACTTTTCCTTGGCTACTTTGTTTTTCTTAATGCCCTTATTTGGTTTAGTCGCCTTGGCCTTTTGGACCTTATTCTTCTTTGGCCGCTTCTTACGAGCGCCAGAAGACTCCACGACCATAACCTGCCCCTTTTCTTTCTTAATGTTGGGCTCGGCATTTGTCAGCATATTCGCGAGCTCAGGTAGAGATGTCTCTAGCTTGTTCATGTTGAAATTAAGAACAAACTGAATAGCTGGGAGGTAATGACTGTAGAACCAAGTCAATACTTAGTTCATGATCCATCACAAAACCCAATCGTGCCAACTTCTCAATCAGATTGATCATTTTTAGTACGTGGGCACCCACTGATGAATCCTCAGTCATTTTGCACTGAAACAACTCTTTAGAAGTTTGAAACCTCTCATATCGAGACTGTGCACCAAACAACTCTTGCAAGTGCATCAAAATCTCCTGAGCATTCATATGCTCATGCTGTTTCTGAAGATCAGGTGACATCGAGGCCAACATCAAACATGTGGCCATGTCTTCAGCATCTTTATACCGGTTGTATGCCACATGAACCTCAGTCGGAGCATCCGCTGGTGGGACCTCCGGTGCAACCTCATCTAGGAAAAAGAATTTTCTCAGATCGAAGAACGATCCTTACATTCCTTAGCCAATCAGGAAGTTGAGTCCAGTCAATTTGTTGGATTCTAAAATATTCCTAAGGTTGATGTTTACACTCATGGTTTCTCTGATAACCTACATAAAATTAGAACGAGTCAATTACTATGAATACTAATCACCAACTTAATATGGTAATTCTAGATTTTTAATTAAGTTGGTTTCTCCCACTATTTTATCAAGGTTAATAGCCCTCTCTATTAATCTCAAAAATTGGCATTCAATTTCCTTAGTGGGCTAGGATCCTCATTTGAATTACCTTGACCTTGGCTTTGGCACAACAAATCTCGGTAAGCCAAATTTGGTAGATTATCATCAATCACATCTAATGTGACTCCTAGATCATTTAGGGGACATTGCCTTGTCAATCACATCCATATGTGATCACCCTAAAGTTTGCCTCTAGATTAGACTGACCCTGACTTTGGCCAATTATGCCAGCTAATCTAGTTAAGTCAACCCATTGTTCCACAATCAACTCCTCATAAGTACACTCGACCTCGGCTTTGGCACGACAAATCTCATGACCTAATGATTTTGTATCATGTGAACAATGGAAGGCTTATGACTTAATATTCGTGGAGGGATTTAGCGCATATAGGTCCCATCTACATCTACACATTTGTACTATGCTAGGTTACATATCCTATACGTAGATTTTAGATTAATCTCAATTAACCTTAATTTCATAAGATCCAATCTATGATTGGGACTCCTAATCAAATTAGGATCCTGATCACTATCTAATTTAGGAACCCTAATTATGTGACCAAATCAATTGCTACCATCCTGATCAACCTTAATTGATTTAATCAATTAAGAGCTTTCCTTAACAATGGCCAGATCAGCTGATCAATGGGGTCCTATTTAGCATACCCTTCGATCCCATTGAATGGGTTTTCCAGGCAGCGAACGGAGCAATTAAAAACCATGATCAAACCTTTCTAGACACCAATGTAGTTAAGCCCAATTGATTAGATCAATTATGGGATCATAGGATCAAACAATGACATGGTTAAGTCTAAGTTCCTAAATCTTTATCATCTATTACATTTTATGATAACTTTAGATAGTGATCTAGCTAGGGTATTATGATAAGAATTCTTAATTTAAATTTAAATTTTCTTATCATTTAATTACATGTTATGACATGTCGGTTTCACATCCCATGTAAATCCTAATGTCTCTAACAAACCCTAATCATATTCTTGTCATGATAAGATTTTAGATTCAAAATATAAGATTTTAAATTCCATATGATTACATTTAATCACAATCTTATCTTGATCCAAATATCCAAACTAAGTTTTCAATGTTCATTATCATAAGAATATCANTATCAAGGTTAATAGCCCTCTCTATTAATCTCAAAAAATTGGAATTCAATTTCCTTAGTGGGCTAGGATCCTCATTTGAATTACCTTGACCTTGGCTTTGGCACAACAAATCTCGGTAAGCCAAATTTGATAGATTATCATCAATCACATCTAATGTGACTCCTAAATCATTTAGGAGATATTGCCTTGTCAATCACATCCATATGTGATCATCCTAAAGTTTGCCTCTAGATTAGACTGACCCTGACTTTGGCCAATTATGCCAGCTAATCTAGTTAAGTCAACCCATTGTTCCACAATAAACTCCTCATAAGTACACTCGACCTTGGCTTTGGCACGACAAATCTCATGACCTAATGATGTTGTATCATGTGAATAATGGAAGGCTTATGACTTAATATTTGTGGAGGGATTTAGCGCATATAGGTCCCATCTACATCACACATTTGTACTATGCTAGGTTACATATCCTATACGTAGATTTTAGATTAATCTCAATTAACCTTAATTTCATAAGATCCAATCTATGATTGGGACTCCTAATCAAATTAGGATCTTGATCACTATCTAATTTAGGAACCCTAATTATGTGACCAAATCAATTGCTACCATCTGATCAACCTTAATTGATTTAATCAATTAAGAGCTTTCCTTAACAATGGCCAGATCAGCTGATCAATGGGGTTCTATTTAGCATACCCTTCGATCCCATTGAATGGGTTTTTCTAGGCAGTGAACGGAGCAATTAAAAACCATGATCAAACCTTTCTAGACACCAATGTAGTTAAGCCCAATTGATTAGATCAATTATGAGATCATATGATCAAACAATGACATGGTTAAGTCTAAGTTTCCTAAATCTTTATCATCTATTACATTTTATGATAACTTTAGATAGTGATCTAGCTAGGGTATTATGATAAGAATTCTTAATTTAAAATTTAAAATTTTCTTATCATTTATTACATGTTATGACATGTCGGTTTGACATCCCACGTAATCCTAATGTCTCTAACAAATCCTAATCATATTCTTGTCATGATAAGATTTTAGATTCAAAATATAAGATTTTAAATTCCATATGATTACTTTAATCACAATCTTATCTTGATCCAAATATCCAAACTAAGTTTTCAATGTTCATTATCATAAGAATATCAAATCTTAATCATATCAATAATCATGTTAAAATTAAATCCTAAACATGATTTCTAGGATTTCAGCATATAGTATCTATCATGCATAAATAATAATTGCTATTTTAACATGACACATATATGATTAAATCTAAATGAATTATTATTTATTATCATATAATAAATCTTTATCTCTGATATCACATATCAAAGTACTATATTTTAACATGATAATGAACATGCATAAATCTAATCAATAATAAACATTTTATTATATTTTAGATTTATTATCAGCATATGAAAACTCTTCATGATTTTAAGCATAATCATATTATCAATCATATTGACTCAAGTATCCTATCAGATTAATGAATTTGTAGCCTAAGGAGGCTCTGATACTACTGTTGGGAATTATATATACAAGATAAATCTAATTCATATAAACATTGCGGAATGTATAAAATAAAATTCCCAGATGCCCAGGATCCTTAGGAACAGATTCATTAAATCTCAAATAAAATCTAATTTTATTCATACCTGAGTCCTTTATCGATGTAGATGAGGATGAAGCCGGTTAATCCTTTGCCACTAGCCATCCATGCGTCTGGCCTTTAACGGTGATCCACGCGGAAAAGAAGGGATAAAGACCTCCAAGGTATGAAGATGACACTACAGGAGAGAGAGAGGGGTGCTAGTGCCTCTTGAATCCGTTTACAGAAATACAGAACATATTTTGAAGAAAGATCTAATCTTTTTCTTCACTTACTTTACCTTCCTAGAAGGAACCATATTTATAGGATAAAAAAGAGATGTTCCAAGGGAGAAGAAGAGACCTCTCTTCATGGCATGGTAACGTCATGGTAACTTTAATCCAAAGAAATAGAAGAAACTCCCATTTTCATGGTAACATCATAGTAACATTAATCCAAGGAAACGAAAGAAACTCCCATTCTCATGATAACGTTAATCCAAGTGTCACAATCTCAGCCTTTGAAATTAGGAGTATCTCATAACTACATGCCCCAATTTGTACGTGTTCGTCATCGATTCGTCATGCCTCATCCCATGGGCATGATTCCATCTTCACATGGATGAGATTGGCCATCCATACCCAAATAATCAGAGCCATCCATCACATGGATCAAGTGATATTTGGGTATCCAATTATTTTCATCATATGAACAAATAATTTCTCCTTAACATTCCTTCTACTATAATGGATCATATCCATTATTATTATATCTTCTTTAATTGGGTCTCACCCAATTATTTAATTGATCATCTTATCTGAATTAAATCTAATTTAATTTTTATTTTAATTCATCCAAAATTATCCTTAATGCGTGTGACCTATTAGGCCCTTTAACATATTGGCAATAATCATATCCTAATCATAGACCCTAGGAATGATTGGAACTCTTTTTCCAAGTCAACAATATGATTATAGATCATGAGAGGCCTCTAGCAAAGCATCATGAACACCCAACTGTCAAAGGTTTGTTGACGTAACCATCAACACCTATCCATGAATGGTTACGTATGATCAAATCCTTTCATCACATATCCTAGATCAATCAGTGGTATGGAATGTGTCAACCCTGTAACTGATCTTTGTTTACTTGATCTTAGAAAAAAAATTGACTCATATGAATTAGAACTTCGAAACCATTTCGAATTTCAACTCAACCTTGCAAGGATTTAATACTCAATTTAATCCATCAAGTGGCCGTGGGATATAACCCTTTCTATCAAGGAAGACAAATTCTGTCTTGATCAAACATCATTCATGTGCTTCATGTCATACCCCAACCGACACCATATTTGCCATCCATGGCTAGAGCGACGTTTGGTTGCTGTCAAAGCATGACATTCCACACATGAGATGTAATGAAGATCTTAAGTCAAAGGATCACTCACACCACTGTCATTAGAGATCAACCATCGACATTATATAGAATATCCATATGGGATCTCTGTACGGGTCATCCAATGCATCGTTACAATAACGAGCATCCACACACCTATCCAAGTATCTTCATACTTCAGCTTGTGAAATCAACTGCTCATCCCAAGGGTGAGGATATGCAATGTGTGCTAGTCTCACGGTGTTCGATGGTGTCCAGTCCCATCTACACATCGACTAGGGAAGTTTAAAGAATCAAACCATAACGTGCAATTTGAATATCATAATTTGTAATCTCTATTACAAATTTCATATGCACGGTTCACATTCTTTTGGACTTATCTCACAGATAAATATATCAAATATATTATAAAAGATCTGGATAGATAATGAAACCATTTTATTTAATTTGTATTCATAGAATGTATATTGCATCCAATCCGATTGGATCTAGGGCAATTATGCATGTTCAACAGAATCATCATCCTTAGCCTCAGGTTCATGATCTGAAGTTATATCTATATCAATTTTTCAATATCTCTTTCAAGCAAATTTGTATCTTCCTCATCATCTATCTTTTCAGAACTTGATGTTAAAGACTCATCAAATACTACATGAACTGATTCTTCTACAATTAAATACTTTTTATTAAATACTCTATAAGCTTTGCTAGAAAGCAGAATATCCTAAGAATATTACCTTTATCAGATTTTGCATTAAACTTTTCAAGATTGTCTTTACCATTATTATGAATGAAACTTCAACAACCAAATGCATGAAAATAACTAATGTTGGGTTTTCTATTGTGCCATAATTCATAGGAAGTTTTCTTAAGAATTGGTCTAATTAAAGCTCTATTTAGGATGTAACATGCCGTGTTTATAGCTTCCGCCTAGAAATACTTTGGGAGTTGGCTTTCACATAGCATGGTACGGGCTATGTCTTCTAAAGTTCTATTTTTCTTTCTACAACTCCATTTGTTGAGGTGTTCTAGGTGCTGAGAAGTTATGATGAATGCCATTCTCATTGCAAAATTTTCAAATAAATAATTTTCAAATTTAGTTCCATGATCACTTCTAAGAGACAATATGGTGTTGTTTTTCTCATTTGTGACTTTCTTGAAGAATTTCAAAATATAGGGAAAGTCTCATCTTTGTGAGCTAAAAATAATACCCAAGTGAATCTAGAATAATCATCTACAATCACAAGACCATATTTCTTTCCTCATAGACTAGTGGTTCTAGTAGGTCCAAAAAGGTCATATGAAGTAGCTCGAGTGGCCTAGTAATAGAATAATTTTTTTAGATTTGAAAGAGTTCCTAGTTGCTTTCCAAATTGACATGCATCACAAATTATTATTTTTAAAATCTAATTTTGGAAGTCCTTTAACTAAATTTATTCTGATCAATTTTGAAATTAAGTGTGTGCTTGCATGACCTAGTCTACGATGCTATAGCCATCCAATCTCATTTACCTTAGCATTATCAGCAATTAAGCAATGATTACTAGTAGACAAATTGTCCAAATCAATTAAGTATACATTGCCATTTTTATTTTCATAAATATAATGCTATTGTCAATGGGATTTGATACAGTGCAAATAGAAGCTTCAAAAGAAACTTTGAAACCTTTATCACACAGTTGGCTAATGCTAATCAAATTATATTTTAATCCATCTACATATAAAACATTTTCAATAAAAGTGGAGGAGTCATTTGAATTTTACCAAAGCCCATAATTTGGCCTTTGCCATTATCTTCAAAAGTTACAACTCCTCTTCTTTTGATTTCAAGGGTGATGAATTGCTCCTTGTCACCCGTCATGTATCTTAGCAGCCACTATCAAGGTATCATTTTCTTTTGATTCTTTCGCTTCAAGACACTCCTGCAAGACAATCAAATCTTATGTTTAGGTACCCAAGCCTTCTTGGGTCCTTCATGGTTAGTAGCAATAAATATTGTTCCTTTTGGAACCCATATTTTCTTACCTTTATGATTTAAATTCTTATAAGACATTTTGAATTTGCATTCATAAGATTTATGTCCCTTTTTGTTACAATGATAACAAGTAATATTTTTAATTGGTTTCTTTATAAAGAAATTGTTGACATACTTTTGTTTCATATGTGATCAATATCTAAACCAGCTTTATCAAAAAGCTCTTTGGTTATTCAAAAGTAGATTAGTTTTTCAGAGCTATTTGTAAATTTATCAACAATATCTTATACTTATCAACTTCTTTCTTTAAATTAAGATTTTGATTAGAAATTGACTCTTTTTCTTTCAATATATCATCCTTTTAGATTTTAGTTTGTTAATTTCAAAAACTAGTTCATTTTTCATTTTGAGAAGGTCTAAGTTTTCTGTTTTCAAAGTTTTGTTTTTGGTTTTCAAAATCTTAAAATCACTAACTAATTCATTAAAGCATCATACAATTCATCAAAAGTAAAATCATCATCGGGAGTTCAGAATTTACCTCATTGTCGTCATTTTCCATGAAGCATATGTTGGCAACCTCTTTTTCTTCTTCTTCGGATGAAGACTCTTATTGTCGCTCCAAGTTGCAACATAGGCTTTCTTCTTCTTCTTGTATCCCTTCTTTAGTTGAGGACATTCTGATCTAAAATGTCCAGTTTTTTGCATTCATAATATATTAAGGGACCTTTTCCTTGTCCTTATCCTTTTCTTTTTCTCTTTCTCCTTCCATTTTATTTCAGACTTTCTCTTGTGGAAGGGTCTCCTTTGCATGAATTTTCTAAATTTCTTTGCAAGGAGAGCTGTCTCATCATCTTCACTGCTGCTCTTTTCATTTTCTGCAGCTTTGAGTGCTATAGTCCTTTTCTTTTTCACCTCTTTCTCTTGATGTTGTTTCATTGTAAGCTCATAGGTCATAAGGGATCCAAGTAAGCTCCTCCAAAGGTAGAACATTCAAGTCTTTGGCTTCTTGGATTGTTGTTACTTTCGCTTCCCATGATCTTGGAAGAGACCTAAGAATTTTTTGCACTAATTTAGAGTTATAATAAGTCTTACCAAGACTTTTCAATCCATTTACAATATCAGTAAATCTAGTGTACATGCATGTAATTGATTCATTTTGATTCATGCTGAAAAGTTCATATTTGTGCACTAGTATGTTAATTTTGGATTCCTTAACTTGGTTAGTACCCTCATGAGTAACTTTCAACCTATCCCATATTTCTTTGGCTGAAATGCAAGTGGATATTCGATTGAATTCATTTGCATCCAAAGAACAGTACAAGACATTCATGGCCTTGGCATTAAGCTGAGCCATTTTCCTATCATTTTCATTCCAATCCCTTTTGGGCTTAGGAACAATAGATCCGTCTACTATGTGTGTGGGAGTGCTAGGACCATTAATAATGATACTCCATAATTCATAATCTAAATCTTAATAAAAATTCTCATTCTAGCTTTCCAATATGAATAATTTGTGCCACTAAACAAAGGTGGTCGATTTGTCGATTGACCTTCAGAAAAAGATGATCCAGCTTGAGCTGCCATTTGGATCTTTAGCTCTTGATTATTAAATCAAGCCAAAATGAGCATAAGCTCTGATACCAATTGTTGGCCCAGATGGCAACCCAAGAGGGGGGGGGGTGAATTGGGTTGTTTTAAAATTTTCAGTTAAAAACAATTTCACAAGATAAGTGTGCACAAATGAAGTAATGCAATGATGACAAGCATAATATAGAAGAAGATAGAGAGAGAGAGCAATAAGCACGACAAACACAAGATATTTATAGTGGTTCGGTGTTAGCCACACCTACGTCCACTCCCAAGTAACTCTTGGGTCCACACTATAATCACCCTGATTACTATTGAATTGTTTTGCAAGATCACAACTCGAACTTATTGTTTTACACCAGGGTCACAACGAACCCAGCCGATTTTCATGGGTTCACCAGCACACAACCCAATGTAAGCTACTCTTAGCTTACCCCAAGGTCAACTACCTTAACTAATTCAATCCCCTAATTGAATTAGTAAACAAATAATTCAAATTTAAGTTTACAACAGGTTAGAAGCTTCTCAAATGAGCAAATAAACAATATGAATAAATAAGAGCAGAAAAGCCTGTTTTGAAGCGATTTGAAGTTGAGCTTTCTTCTTTTCCTCTTTTCTCTTCTTTTCTGAATGGGCTAACAAGATTTGAACTCAGATTCTTGAACGAAGCTTGTTGAAGAGAAGTCTGAAATTTAGGGCTCTAGCTCTTCTTTTTCAAAACGTAGGAAATCCTTTGAATATGCTCTTGAAAAACTTTTGGATTTCTCTTCATCTCTCAATAACAAATAGGCTTTGACACAGAAAATTTCCTCTTTGAAAACTTCTTGATTTTCTCTCTTTTTCCGTTCTCTTTTTTATATTCTCTATTTTTGAGCAGACGAACCCCCCTTTTATAATCTTCCTTAATCCAAGATTAGGTGAAAAATAGCTGTTGAAATGTACTTGGATTACTTCTTCATGCAAAGAAATAGATCCGTTGGGGGTTAGGTGAAGAAATGTTACCATTGGAATCCGCTCTGATAGATTTGAAAAATCATTTCTGACAGGTTGGAGTCAGCTCCAACTTTTAAGGTGTTGGCTCCAAGTCGGGTTTCCAAAAATAGTAACAAAATATCCATCGGGGAGTCAGCTCCGATAAACTATGGTGTCAGTTTGACGCGATCTGGAGTCGGCTCTAAGTTCTGAGGGTGTCGACTCTAACATTGTCCCAAAAATATACTCTCTGTTCTAGGTTAGAGTTGGCTCTAACTTTTCAGGTGTCGGCTTCGAAATTTTAGGTATTGACTCTAAATTTCCAGGTGTCGGCTTCGAAAACTGACTCTAAAAATAATTCTCTGTATCTCAGGTTAGAGTCGGCTCTAGCTTTCCAGGTGTTGTCTCTAAACCGTGCCAAAAATGTTGAACTATTCCGATACACTTTGAGTCGGCTCCGAACACTGTGGGTGTCGGCTCTAAGTTTTGAACTTTAATATATTCCATTAAAAACTGATTCAAACTGATTTTTATATAACTTTTGAATAATTTAACCTTTCTAAGTTCCTGAAACACTTGTTAATTTCATTAGTAATATAAGAAATATACTCATGGCTTTTGTTAATTATCAAAATCAATAAGTGGGTCAACAGTAGAAATTGCCACTTATTTCTAGTGAAATCGCCAAGTGACGATTTCTATCTATTGAAATCGCCACTTGAAGTGGCACTTTTCTCATTTTTTTACCACTTCTAGCATTGGACTTACAGTCTGCTCCCAAGCTGAGCGAGTTTTTCCCCTCAAGTTACCGAGCGATCCTCCTATTTCTTATGGAGTGAGGTTTTTACCACTTTCGGCTGGATGATCACATTTCTCCTCCCAAGCCACCGAGTTTTGCTAATTAGAGCCAACATCCTCTATCACCAATCTTCACCATCATCAACCGAACGGTTTAGTAAGATGATATTGAAGAAATATTTAGAGCTTAGACATTAGATCATCTCATTTATCTGGTAGAGGATGGATGGCATACTGGTGGGTTTGAATTCTAAACAAGATTCCTTCATGCATGGATGTTAAGTGCAAGTAAATTAGAAAATGTCTGAAGAAAATGTCTTTGAGAAGGTCAGGTGGGTTTGATTTATCTAGTACAGCTACATGTTCTCCTAATGTATAGCCAAGATGCAACTATCAATCATTTAGAAAAGGCCTGAAGAAAAATAACAAGTCACTATCTTTTACTAACAGGATTTGTTACTTATATGGTAAATGCTACTAAAATATATGCATATTTAAATTTTTGTTTATTTGTAGCTTATTTGAGATAAATTTTGATCACCTTTTTTAAGATGAAAACTGTAAGAGTTTTGCTCTATTATGATGGATCAATTGAACATGGCCAAGAAGGGATACATTATAATCAACCTCCATGTAAATGTTTAAAATTAAGCACGGAAATACATTTTGCTAAGTTGGTTGATCGGATACGTACTATTCTAAAAATTTCAGTCCAAAGATATATTGTCAAATTAATGTGGAGATCTCCAACATTGCATCAAAAATACGTTCTTCATCCAATTAAGGACGACGATGATGTGGAGGACATGTTGACATTTTCCTTGAAATTTTTAAAATATCGGTATATTGAACTATATGTTTTCAAGGATGATATTCCAGAACCATATAGTGTTGGTCATACAAAGGATGTTCAGGATAGTTCTCCTATAGCATAGCAGCAGGAACATGTTAAGACTTCAATGGATTTTTCAATGATTGAAGGATTGATGCCAGCAGTGCAGAGTTATGATATGGTAAACAATCAGTTCAACACTGATAGTCGGAGAATGGAGTCAGACAAGAGTGCAGATGATGACTATTGGCCTGAACATGATGACTCGATGAAGAGCCAAATGAAGATGAAGAGTCATATGGAGATGATATAGTTTATGACACTGGCTTTAGTTCTATTCCTGTATACAGTCATCTAGAACCTATTCCAACTCAGGTACATGATCATCAAGCCTTTGCATATGAATAAGTACCAGGATTTTATAATGAGTTAAATTTGCATGATGATGGATGTGTTAGTACTTCGAGAGAGTTACCCTTCAATTCTTAATTTTAGGATCCATCAATCACTGAGTTTGCTAAAGGATTATTGTTTAATACTAAAAATGAACTAAAGAGAGCATGTAAAATGTATCACATCAAGAAGCATCACACATATAATGTGGTGGAGTCAAAGAAATCATATTGGTCTATGAAATGTGCCTCTTCAAGTACTGCCTAAAGTTGTTGATGAAGGTTGGATGCTATAAAGTTGAAGAAGCAAGGATTTTTTAAGATCACAAGGTATGATGGGCTGCACTCTTGTTTATTCAGTAATTTAACTCGGGATAACAAACATAGTAGCTCTCGAGTTATTAGCTATGCTATTCGACATATTATGGAGAAAGATCCAAGTATGAATATTGAAGCTATTATAGCAACTATTGCAGAATAATTTTACTATACGGTGTCATATTCCAAAGCATGGTGTGGAAAGCAGAAGGCATGAATTGATATATTTGGTGAATGGAAATCGTCATATGTAAAGCTTCCTAAATACATGCTTGCACTGCAGATAGCAAACCCTGGAATAGTAGTATGTTGGGATTTCTACAATGAAGCGAGTTCTTCTGTACGTGTCCTAAATTATGTATTCTGGGTATTTCATCCATCCATTAAGGGGTTTCGGTATTGTCGCCTGATGATTTCTATTGATGGAACACATCTTTATGGAAAGTACAGAGGAAAGATGCTCATTGCGACAAGCATTAATGCTGATAATAGGATATTTTCACTGGCCTATGCAATTGTAGATGAAGAGTGTACTACTAGCTGGAGCTGGTTTTTGCTGAGGCTTAGGAGGCATGTTGTGAAAGATGTCTTATTTCTGATCGACATCCAGGTATACTAAGTGCCATAGCTGATAATGAAAATGGATGGGCTCCGCCAAGAGCTTATCATCGGTATTATTTGAGACATGTATGCAATAATTTTAACTCGAGATTCTCAAATGTTCAGTTGAAAAGAGTAATATGAAAAGTAGGGAGTGAACATCAGCTTCGGAAGTTTAACTTTCTGATGGAAATGATTAAAAGAGTCAATGCAGAAGCTTGGACTTGGCTATCGAAGTTGGAGCCGGAGAAGTGGACATTGGTACATGATGGGGCCTTTTGCTATGGTATTTTGACAACAAATCTCTTGGAGGTTTTTAATAGTGTATTGAGGGGAGCTAGAAATGTGCCAATTATGGTGTGTGTTCAAATGATATTTCATCGTCTCATTAAATATTTCAATATGAGATGCACAGAAGCCTTTAGGTATGTACAAGAGAACTGTAATAACTTTTTCACTCTCCATATTTCGATTAAGGTTGCTGAAGGTCAGGCCAAAGCTAATGAGCAGAGTAACCAGATATAACATGCAAAGAGCCACTTATGAAGTTGTGACAAAGAGGTACAGTGAAGCTCTCAGGGGTGGAGGCAATGTTTAGAATGTATCACTCAGTGACCGTATTTGTGTTGGGAATTATGTATGCAAGACATGAATTAAATTCATGACATTCAGCAAAAAATAAAATACAAAATTCTTAGATGCCTAGGATCCTTAGAAACATATTCATTAAATTAAAAATAAAATCTAAAATATTAGATTTATAAATACCCGAGTCCTTTATCAATGTAGAAAAGGATGAAGCCAATGAATCCTCGGTCACTAGCCATCCGTCTGGCCTCTAACGGTGATCCACGCGGAGAAGAGTGGATGAAGACCTTCAAGGTATGAAGATGATACTTAGGGAGAGAGGGGTGCTAGCACCTCTTGAATCCCCTTCTTGAATTTTAAACCAGAAGATCTTCTCGTAAGTCTAAAGATCTAATCTTTTTCTACCATGTTGGAGGAGGAAGAGAAGGAAACATATTTATAGAGAGGGGAGAAAGAGACGTTCCAAGGAAGAGGAAGAGACCCTTTTCGTCATGGCAACCTTAATCCAAGGGAGAGGAAGAGACTCCCCTTTCTACGTTAATCCCAAGGGAAAAGAAAGAGATCCCTTTTCTCATGGTAACGTTAATCCAAGGAAGAGGAAGAGACTTCGTCCATCATTCATGTATCAAAATCTCAACCCTTGAAATTAGGAATTAGTTGTCTCATAGCTATATGCCCTAATCTGTACGTATTCACCATCGAACCATGCCCCATCGCATGGGCATGAATCTATCTATACCTGAATAATTAGAGCCGTCCATCACATGGAACAAGCCAAATTTGGGTATCCAATTATTTGTTCATCATATGCAAATTATTTCTCCTTAACATTCCTTCTTCTATAATGGATCATATCCATTATTATTTTATCTTCTTTAAATTGGGTCTCACCCAATTATTAATTGGTCATCTTATCTGAATTAAATCTAATTTAATTTCTATTTTAATTCATCCAAAATTCTCCTTAATGCGTGTGACCCATTAGGCCCTTTAACATGTTGGCAATAATCATATCCTAATCATAGACCCTAGGAATGATTGGACAACTCTTTGTCCAAATCAACAACATGATTATAGATCATGAGAGGCCTCTAGCAAAGCATCATGACCACCCAACTGCTAAGGTTTTGTTGATGTGACCATCAACAATACCTATCCATGAACGGTTATCGTATGATCAAATCCTTTCGTCACATATCCCAGATCAATCAGTGGTATGGAATGTGTCAACCCTGTAATTGATCTTTGTTTACTTGATCTCAAGAAAATTGACTCATATGAATTAGAACTTCAAAACCATTTCGAATTCCAACTCAACCTTGCAAGATTTAATATCAATTTAATCCATCAAGTGGCCATGGGATATAACCCTTTCTATCAAGGAGACGAATCTGTCTTGATCAAACACCATCTTCATGTGCTTCATGTCATACCCAACGACACCATATTTGCCATCCATGGCTAGAGCGATGTTTGGATGTCGTCAAAGCATGACATTCCACACATGAGATGCAATGAAGATCTCAAGTCAAAGGATCACTCACACCACCATCATTAGAGATCAACCATCGACACTATATAGAATATCCATATGGATCTCTGTACGGGTCATCCAATGCATCGTTACAATAACGAGCATCCATACACCTATCCAAGTATCTTCATACTTCAGCTTGTGAAATCAGCTGCTCACCCAAGGGTGAGGATATGCAATGTGTGCTAGTCTCATGGTGTTCGATGGTGTCCAGTCCCATCTACACATCGACTAGGAAAATTTAAAGAATCGAACCATAACGTGCAATTTGGATCTCACAATTTGTAATCTCTATTACAAATTCCATATGCACGGTTCACATTCTTTTGGACTTTATCTCATAGAAAATATATCAAATATATAATAAAAGACATCTGGATAGATAAAGAAACCATTTTATTTGATTTGTATTCATAGAATGTATATAGCATCCAATCCGATTGGATCTAGGGCATACACTAACAATCTCCCACTTGCACTAGAGCCAATCACCCATGTATTTAATACCGAGTGACTTAACATGATATCATGCTTCTGCTATGGCAGGGCTTTAGTGAGCGGATCAGCTACATTATCTTCAGTGGGGACTCGTTCTATTTTTACATCATTTCTACCAATAATCTCTCTAATTACATGGTATCTCTGAGTACATGTTTGGACCTCTGATGAGACCTTGGCTCCTTAGCTTGTGCAATAGCTCCATTGTTGTCACAATACAAGTGTACTGGATCAGCAATGCTTGGAACCACACCAAGTTCAGTGATGAACTTTTGATCCAAACTGCTTCTTTGGCTGCATCTGATGCTAATGTACTCAGCTTCTTTCGTAGAGTCAGCAGTCATTTCCTGCTTGGAACTCTTCCAGCTGACTGCACCATCATTGAGTGTAAAGATATAGCCTGATTGAGATTTATAATCATCTTTATCAGACTGAAAACTAGAATCCGTATAACCCTGAACTAAGTTCGGGTCCTCCATAAACCAAGAACATATCCTTAGTCCTTCGTAAGTACTTAAGGATATTCTTGACGGCCATCCAATGTTTCTCACCAGGGTTTGCCTGGTATCTACTAGTGATACTCAATGCATAAGAAACATCAGGTCTCGTACATAGCATCGCATACATGATGGATCCGATTGCTGAGGCATATGGAATCCTATTCATGTGCTCTCTCTCCATTTGGGTCTTAGGACTCATGTCCTTGGAGAGATGTATCCCATGAGATACCGGCAGGAATCCCTTCTTGGATTCCTCCATGCTAAATCATTTTAGCACTTTATCTATGTACGTTGATTGGGACAATCCAAGCAACCTCTAAATCTATCTCTATAGATCTTAATACCCAGTATGTAGGCTGCTTCTCCCAAATCTTTCATGGAGAACTTGCTGGACAACCATTCCTTCACTTCTTGCAGCAAGGATACATTGTTTCCTATCAATAATATGTCATCTACATATAATATCAGGAAAACAATAACACTCCCACTAACCTTCTTGTACACACATGGATCATCCTCATTTTTGATAAAATCAAACTTTTTGATTGTTTCATCAAAACGGATGTTCCAACTTCTAGAGGCTTGCTTAAGTCCATAAATGGACCTTTGCAGCTTGCATACCTTTTGAGAATCAATGGACTCAAAACCCTCAGGTTGTGTCATATACACATCCTCCACTAAATCACCATTTAGGAAGGCGGTCTTGACATCCATTTGCCATATCTCATAATCGTAATAGGCTGCAATCGCAAGCAAAATCCTTATGGACTTAAGCATGGCTATAGGGGAAAAGGTTTCATCAAAGTCAACACCTTGCCTTTGCTTGTAACCTTTTGCAACTAGCCTCGCCTTATAGGTAATCACATTACCATCCATGTCTGTCTTCTTCTTGAAGACCCATTTGCACCCAATGGGTTTTATCCCTTCAGGTGGATCAACCAAAGTCCATACTTGGTTGTCGTACATGGAGTCCATTTCAGACTTCATGGCTTCAAGCCATCTCTTGGAGTCAATGTCACAATTGCTTCCTCGTAGTTAGTAGGCTCATCATCTTCTATAAGAAATCCATATCTCTCAGAATATGATGTGTTCTACTAGACCTACGTAGCTGATGTGTACTTGGAGCTACCTGTTGCTCCATCATTTCTGATAGAGGCTCACGTAAATGTTGCCTGAATGTGAGTTGAGTCTCCTGCTCAACTCCCACTGCATTTGACATTTGCTCCATGTCATCTAATCGGTCTGTGTCAATTTGTGGTTCTTGAGTTTCACTAATCTCAATATTTCTTCCACTCCCTTTCTTAGAAAAATCTCATTCTCTAGGAATATGGCATGCCTTGAGACAAAAACCTTTTGCTCGAGTGGTAGAAGTAGTATCCTTTTGTTTCTTTAGGATACCCCACAAAATTACACTTGTCGGATCTAGCTCCAGCTTGTCCGACTCATTACGCTTTACATAAGCGTAGCAACCCCAAATCCTTAGATGACTAAGGGTTGGTTTCTTTCCACACCATATCTCATAGGGAGTGGAACTGACCGACTTAGACGAACTCGGTTTAGAGTGTATTCGGCTGTGTGTAGGGCATAACCCCAAAACATTTTTGGAAGATTTGCAAGGCTCATCATTGATCGCACCATATCTAATAATGTGCGATTTCTCCTTTCTGATACACCATTATGCTGTGGTACCAGGAGGAGTCCACTGAGAGAGAATCCCATTCTCCTTCAAATATTCTAAGAACTCATGGCTTAAGTATTCCCCACCTCGATCTGATCGAAGTATCTTAATACTTTTGCCACTTTTTTTTCTACCTCGGATCTGAATTCTTTGAACTTTTCAAAGGCTTCAGATTTGTGCTTCATCAGATATACATAACCATACCTGCTATGGTCATCTATAAATGTGATGAAGTAAGAAAAACCTCCTATTGCCTGAATATTGATAGGACCACATACATCCGAATGTACTAGTCCTAAACATTCAGTTGCTCGCTCACCCTTTTTAGTAAAGGATGACTTAGTCATTTTGCCACGTAAGCATGACTCACATTCCTCAAACGATTCCCAATCGAATGAGCCCAAGTAGCCATCCTTATGTAACTTGGTTAAACGTGTTTCATTTACATGGCCTAAACGACAGTGCCATAGGAATGAGTTCTTAGAATTATTTATTTTAATTTCTTAGTTTCTACATTGAGAATAGGGCATTGTAAATTCAAAACATAAATCCCGTTGAACATTTCAGCAGAACCAAAGAACATTTCATTTTTAAAAATTGAAATTCCTTTATTTTCAATTTCAAATGTATATCCATCATTTACAAGACATGAAACGGAAATAATTTGTTATGTTTGGAACATAGTAACAATTATTAAGCTCCATTACAAGCCCAGTGGGCAAAGACAAAGAACAAGATCCTATAGCTAAAGCAGCAACCTTTGCTCCATTTTCCATGTGCAGGATCACTTCATCTTTTTCAGCTTTCTACTGCTTCTTATCATCTGCATATTAATACAAATATGAGATCCACAACCGGTATCCAATACCCAAGTGGAATAAGAAGTAACAGAAGAAAACATCTCAATCATAAATATACCTGATGTAGAAGCATCTGTATGTTTCTTTTCTTTCAGGCTAGCCAGATAAGCCTTGCAGTTTCGCTTCCAGTGCCCTTCCTTGCCACAGAAGTGACTTCCCCTTGGCTACTTTATTTTTCTTAATGCCCTTATTTGGTTTAGTCGCCTTGGCCTTTTGGACCTTATTCTTCTTTGGCCGCTTCTTACGAGCGCCAGAGACTCCACGACCATAACCTGCCCCTTTTCTTTCTTAATGTTGGGCTCGGCATTCGTCAGCATATTCGCGAGCTCAGGTAGAGATGTCTCTAGCTTGTTCATGTTGAAATTAAGAACAAACTGCGAATAGCTGGGAGGTAATGACTGTAGAACCAAGTCAACTACTTAGTTCATGATCCATCACAAAACCCAATCGTGCCAACTTCTCAATCAATTGATCATTTTCAGTACGTGGGCACCCACTGATGAATCCTCAGTCATTTTGCACTGAAACAGCTCTTTAGAAGTTTGAAACCTCTCATATCGAACTGTGCACCAAACAACTCTTGCAAGTGCATCAAAATCTCCTGAGCATTCATATGCTCATGCTGTTTCTGAAGATCAGGTGACATCGAGGCCAACATCAAACATGTGGCCATGTCTTCAGCATCTTTATACCGGTTGTATGCCACATGAACCTCAGTCGAGCATCCGCTGGTGGGACCTCCGGTGCAACCTCATCTAGGATAAAAAGAATTTTTTATCGAAGAACGATCCTTACATTCCTTAGCCAATCAGGGAAGTTGAGTCCAGTCAATTTGTTGGATTCTAAAATATTCCTAAGGTTGATGTTTACATCATTTCTCTGATAACCTACATAAAATTAGAACGAGTCAATTACTATGAATACTAATCACCAACTTAATATGGTAATTCTAGATTTTTAATTAAGTTGGTTTCTCCCACTATTTTATCAAGGTTAATAGCCCTCTCTATTAATCTCGAGAAATTGCATTCAATTTTCTTAGTGGGCTAGGATCCTCATTTGAATTACCTTGACCTTGGCTTTGGCACAACAAATCTCGGTAAGCCAAATTTGGTAGATTATCATCAATCACATCTAATGTGACTCCTAGATCATTTAGGGGACATTGCCTTGTCAATTACATCCATATGTGATCACCCTAAAGTTTGCCTCTAGATTAGACTGACCCTGACTTTGGCCAATTATGCCAGCTAATCTAGTTAAGTCAACCCATTGTTCCACAATCAACTCCTCATAAGTACACTCGACCTCGGCTTTGGCACGACAAATCTCATGACCTAATGATTTTGTATCATGTGAACAATGGAAGGCTTATGACTTAATATTCGTGGAGGGATTTAGCGCATATAGGTCCCATCTACATCTACAACATTTGTACTATGCTAGGTTACATATCCTATATATAGATTTTAGATTAATCTCAATTAACCTTAATTTCATAAGATCCAATCTATGATTGGGACTCCTAATCAAATTAGGATCCTGATCACTATCTAATTTAGGAACCCTAATCATGTGACCAAATCAATTGCTACCATCCTGATTAACCTTAATTGATTTAATCAATTAAGAGCTTTCCTAACAATGGCCAGATCAGCTGATCAATGGGGTCCTATTTAGCATACCCTTCGATCCCATTGAATGGGTTTTTTCAGGCAGCGAATGGAGCAATTAAAAACCATGATCAAACCTTTCTAGACACCAATGTAGTTAAGCCCAATTGATTAGATCAATTATGGGATCATAGGATCAAACAATGACATGTTAAGTCTAAGTTTCCTAAATCTTTATCATCTATTACATTTTATGATAACTAGATAGTGATCTGCTAGGGTATTATGATAAGAATTCTTAATTCTTAAATTTTTTAAATTTTCTTATCATTTAATTACATGTTATGACATGTCGGTTTCACATCCCATGTAAATCCTAATGTCTCTAACAAACCCGATTCATGTCATGATAAGATTTTGATTAAAATTTTAAATTTTATATACATTTAATCACAATCTTATCATGATCAAATATCCAAAATAAGTTTTTCATTTGTTCATTATATGAATATCAGATCTTAATCATATCAATAATCATGTTAAAATTAAATCCTAAACATGATTTCTAGGCATATAGTATCTATCATGCATAAATAATAATTACTATTTTAACATGACACAATATGATTAAATCTAAATTGATTATTATTTATTATATAATAAATCTTTATCTCTATATCACATATCAAAGTACTCTATTTTAACATGATAATGAACATGCATAAATCTAAATAATATTGTTTATCATCAAATAATAAATATTTTATTTTATTTTAGATTTATTATCAACATATAAAAAATTTAGGATTTTAATCATAAGAAATGATAAAAACTCATATTTTCAATTAGATTGACTCAAGTATCTTATCAGATTAATGAATCTGTATCCTAAGGAGGCTCTGATATCACTGTTCGGAATTATGTATGCAAGACATGAATTAAATTCATGAAAATGCATCAAAAAATAAAATGTAAAATTTCCAGATGCCTAGGATCCTTAGGAATAGATTCATTAAATTAAAATAAAATCTAAACATTAGATTTATAAATACCTGAGTCCTTTATCGATGTAAAAAAGATGAAGCTGGTGAATCCTCTGTCACTAGCCGTCCATGCATCTGGCCTCTAACAGTGATCACGTGGAGAAGAGTAAATGAAGACCTTCAAGGTATGAAGATGACACTTAGGGAGAGAGGGGTGCTAGCGCCTCTCGAATCACCTTCTTGAATTTTAAACTAGAAGATCCCCATAGGTATAAAGATCTAATCTTTTTCTACCATGCTGGAGGAGGAAGATAAGAAAACACATTTATAGAGAGAGGGAAGAAAGAGACATTCCAAGGGAGAGGAAGAGGCCCTTTCCTCATGGCAACGTTAATCAAGGGAGAGGAAGAAACTCCCCTTTCTATGGCAACGTTAATCCAAGGAAAAAGGAAGAGACCCCTTTCTCATGGTAATGTTAATCCAAAGAAGAGGAAGAGACTCCATCCATCTTACATGTGTCAAAATCTCAGCCCTTAAAATTAGGAATTAGTTGTCTCATAACTATATGCCTCAATCTGTACGTGTTCACCATCGAACTATAGAGATTCATCATGCCCCATCGCATGGGCATGAATCCATCTCTACATGGCTGAGATTTGTCATCTATACCCGAATAATTAGAGCTATCTATCACATGGAATAAGCCAAATTTGGGTATCCAATTATTTGTTCATCATATGCAAATTATCTCTCCCTAAAATTCCTTCTTCTATGATGGATCATATTCATTATTATTTTATTTTCTTTAAATTGGGTCTTACCCAATTATCTAATTAGTTCTTATCTAAATTAAATTAAATTTAATTTTCATTTTAATTCATCAAAAATTCTCCTTAATGCATGACCCATTGAGCCCTTTAACATGTTGGTAATAATCATGTCCTAATCAATGACCCTAGGAATGATTGGACAACTCTTTGTCCAAATCAACAACATGATTATAGATCATGAGAGGCCTCTAGCAAAGCATCATGACCACCCAAGTGCTAAGGGTTTGTTGACTTGACCATCAACAACACCTGTCCATGAACGGTTACCGTATGATTCAATCCATTCGTCACATATCCCAGATCAATCAGTGGTATGGATTGTGTCAAACCTGTAATTGATCTTTGTTTACTTGATCTCAGGAATATTGACTCATATGAATTAGAACTTTGAAACCATTTCGAATTCCAACTCAACCTTGCAAGGATTTAACATCAATTTAATCCATCAAGTGGCCGTGAGATATAACCCTTTATATCAAGGGACACGAATCATGTCTTGCTCAAACACCACCTTTATGTGCTTTATGTCATACCCAACTAACACCATATTTGTCACCCATGGCAAAAGCGATGTTTGGATATCGTCAAAGCATGCCATTCCACACATGAGATGCAATGAAAATCTCAAGTCAAAGGATCACTCATACCAACATCATTAGAGATCAACCATCGACACTATATAGAATATCCATATTGGATCTTTGTACGGATCATCCAATGCATCGTTACAATAACGAGCATCCGCACACCTATTCAAGTATCTTCATACTTCAGCTTATGAAATCAGCTGCTCACCCTAAAGGTGAGGATATGCAATGTGTTCCAGTCTCACGGTGTTCGATAGTGTCCAGTCCCATCTACACATCGACTAGAAAAATTTAAAGAATCGAACCATAACATGCAATTTGGATCTCACAATTTGTAATCTCTATTATAAATTTCATATGCACGGTTCACATTATTTTGGACTTTATTTCACATACAAATATATCAAAATATAATAAAGACATCTGGATAGATAAAGAAACCATTTTTATTTGATTTGTATTCATAGAATATATATAGCATCCAATCCGATTGGATCTAGGGCATACACTAACAATTTGTTCATGTGAAAAGTGGAAAATATATAAATATCCTTGTACATATGTCTTAGCAGTGTGCTAGGAGATTGACATGGACTCAACACCTCTTGTTGACGAACTATATAGTATTGGCTCCTACATTACTGCCTGGGATGGGGAGTTTAACCTGGTACCACACGAAGACTATTGGATGGAGATGCCATTCACGTGCATACCTAAGTGGGATCGTCTCAGGTCGAATAAAAAAGGAAAGCCATAGTTAACCCAGATCCCTAATGAAATGTATGAAGTTCAGCCTAGAAGAACAAGTCAATGTTCTATTTGTAGGCAAACGGGTCATTCTAGACGTCATTGTCCTAATGTAACTACTGGACCTTCAAGATCATAAATTTATGTACTCTTAAGTAAATTGGGGTGCTGATAATGCATTTTCTTTATAAGAGTTACTTGATTTTCTTCCCATTAATGGATAATATATATATATATATATATATATATATATATATATATATATATATATATATATATATATATATATATATATATATGATGTCATCTCGAGACATGTTCAAATATGGTGTAAAGATTTTGTGTTATTCATTTCATGATTTTATCGAGTTCTTTAATGTTAATGACAACATCATTAGTTCATATACTTTGATTGAGACAGTTGTATTAATGCAATTATTATGAAATAGAAAGCAGCTCATTTCCATTGAATAGCATTCCTGCAGAGGGCATTGAGATGCAGCTGAAATGTATCACTCTGCAGGCATGTGTATTGTTTCAGGAATTGATACATCACTCTGCACCTTTTAGAAATGTATCACATGCAGCCAATCCTACGGTTATGTTTAGGCTGGTAGCCTTCTTGTCACTGTCAGCAGCCTACTTAGTGCTAGTATATGATACATCTCCTTCTGATTTACTTAATTATTTGAGATTTCTTTGACACTATCAATGGATATGTATGCCTATAATTGAGAACATGATGTTGCACCTTTCTTTCATGTCCATTTCAACTGCCTGCACTGCCCCCTCTTTCAATAATTTCATGCCTAAAATTTCCTCCTCTTTCAATAAAAAGAGTGGCAATGGGGGTGCCAAAAGTTTCTGAGTTGAAAGCACCACTCCAATCGGCGCATTCAGAAAGCGCCACTAGGTAGGGCTCGTTCCATGATATAGTGCTCTATATAAACCAGCAAGTGTAGCCGATCCCCAACTAAGAGCAGCAATGCCTCCAAGTCTTTCAGAAATGACATGTACATTAACTTCACTAAATTACCAGAGATATTCGGAAGAATCACTCCACCAATGATTCGAAGAAGTTGTTCCCTCACGAACTGCTGGACAACCTCATCATCCGCATCTTTGTCCAAGTAAAGGTCGTGATAGAATTGATCGAAGAATCCTAAACAAAAGCGGCCTTTCAAAAATGTGTCAATAGGAGGTTCAACACCAAATAACCTCCCAAATATAACCTGCCACTACTGGATAGTATAGCGTGGATCTAACCCAGTAATCGCGGATCCATCAATCAAGAGGCCACTCAAAATACTGGCATCTTGTAGTGTAATGGTCGCATCATCAAAAGGAAGATGAAATGTGTGGGTCTCTTGCCGCCATCTCTCAACAAGCACAAAATAAGGCCAACAAACCAGTCGAATCTGGCCTATCCGATATATGCCAAACATGATCTAAGTAATACTGCACTCGTGGTTTGACATGCCCAGTGATGGGGGATGGAAAGAAAAAAAATGATGGAATGAGGGGATGATGATGTGTTCTAAGTGATTAACCACCTTTAATGAGCATTTGAACCCAAGCTATGGCTAAATTCATGCATGGAAGGGATGAAGAATATCAAGCCGGAAGCAAAAATCTAAACACACTTGGGCAAGTTTTTTCAAAGAAATAAAAATAAAACAGGACTAAAGGTATGGAAACCTTCAAACTAGGTCAAGCCACCATTAAAGACCTCAGATCTAAAGGATCAAGAGGATTTTTCTTTCCAACAATGAAGTAAGAGCTTGGAGTGGCAGGGATGCTCTCAACACTCAAAGAATTGAGGGTTGGTTGACAAGATCTACACTCCTTACTTAAGAACTCACCTTAGCACTTGCTCCTTGACGTGGAACCATCATCCTCAACTCAAAATCCTCAAGAGAACCTGCAAATGATCAGAAGTAAGGCCATGGAGGCAAAGAATTGAAGGAAAAAAAAAAATTAAACAAGGAAAGAAGGGTTTGAAAAAAATTGCTGAAACTTGGGTAGCACTTATCCTTCTTCCTGAAACTCTTATGAACCTTGGCAGAATGGATTAGAGTAGTAAATGGGTCTCTCACCCTCTCCCTCAAGGAGGACCTAGCTCTAAGACTAGGAAAAAAGAGCCTCAACTGAAACCAAGGGCATCTCACTCTCCATACTCAAAGAGAACAAGGCACTTTGCAAAAACCCAAATAAACTTGATTTTATTTCTTCAACTTTCTTCTTTCTCACAAGAGGGAAAGCTTGGCCCTATTTATAGGCCAAAAGACTTCCAAAAATTTTAGCCAAAAGAGATCATAACTAATTACAAAAGAGCATAACTAATCCAAGGATTAATTATGATATAGCTAACTAATTACAATTCCTAACAAATTCAGTTGCATAAGCTTCCATGTGGCACCTCCTTGGTTTGCTATGTGTCATCACCAGATACCTCCATGTGTCCTCCAAGATTTGACTTCAAGTAAACAAAGAGAAGACTTGATGGCTTGAGAGCAGTATCGGCTCAAGGGCAGGAAGTGTCGACACTTTGAAACTTGGCAAGCGTTGATACTTTGGTATGAGTTGACACTTGAAATTTTGAAGTATGAGTTGCCACTTGAAAAATTGAAACTCTCTTTTATGAATTGGCTCGAGTAAGTGGAACCCATGGAAAGTGGACTAACTACAAAACCAAAGAGTGTCAGTCTGCAACCTTTTCTTCTTGCTGATGTCCCCATCAATCCTTCATGGGTGAAAAAAACTCGGCCCTATGAGTATGGATCATTTTAGCTTTGGTAATATTCAAGCAGATCTGGATTGATCCTTTGCAGTTCTTCTTGAGTGATCCATGAATCTTCAGAATCAGGTCTACCTTGCCAATGGACCAAGTAGCATTGATAGTCTTTATTTCGGATAGTGACAATTTTGTCATCTAATATCCGTTCAATTCTTTCTCGCTTTATGGCTAGTGGACATCTGGGATTGGTTCACTCTCAAAGGATGGATCAGTCCTAAAAACTCACTGGGAGTGACTGTTGGTTCCTTGTATCCTACTGATCTGAAATATTAAAGGTGAAACTAATACCAAAGTTAGAGGTAGGTCCAGTACATAAGCATTAGGTCCAATTCTTTTTATTATTTTGAAAGGACCTGCACCATGGGTGTGTAGTTTCTTCATAGTTCCCTTTGGAAATTGTTCAGGTCTGAGCCTTATCATGACAAAGTCTCCTACATGAAATTCTTTGGCTCTTCTATGGGAATCAGCCATATGCTTGTAACTCTCATTGCTCATATGGATTTTTTGCTAATTTCTTTGTGTAAATCCCTAATGTGTTGTGCATATGACTCAGTAGACTCTAATGTTCATACATGCATGGGTAATGGAATGATCGATTGGCTTTCTTGGTTTGTACCCATGAATAATCTCAAAAGAACTTTTTTCAGTGGATCGTTAACTGAGCTATTATAGGCAAACTCTATACATGGCAGTAAAAGGTCCCAATTTTCAGTATATTTTCCCACTAGATATCTCAACATATTTCCAACTTCTATTTATAACTTCTGTTTGTCCATCAGTTTGGGAGTGATAAGTGGTGAAAAAGTTTAATTTGGTTCCTAATAGGTGCCATAGGGTTTTCCAAAAGTAACTAATGAATTTAACATCCCTATCAGACACGATGGATTTAGGTAACCCGTGTAGCCTAACCATTTCATTCAGAAATAACTTGGCCAATTTTGATGCATCGAAGGTCTGGGAACAAGGCAGAAAATGTGCCATTTTAGAAAATCTATCAACTACACAAAGATGGAATCGTGTCTCCTTAAGGTCTTTGGTAGTCCCAATACAAAGTCCATACTGATGTCTTGCCAAGTCGATTAGGGACGGGTAAAGGGGTGTATACTCAGTATTTTGTTTTGCATTTTAGCAACAGCACATGTCCTACACTGGGCTATAACTTGGGCAACATTTTGTTTCAAGCTAGGCCAAAAGAATTGCTCCTCCAAACTAGAATAGTTTTATTCCTCCTGAAATGGCCCGCTAAACCTCCAGCATGGATCTCCCAAATCAAGAATTCCCTAATTGAGGTTCGGGGAATACACAACTTATCTTCTTTAAAAAGGAACCCATCATGAAGAATAAAGTCTTTATATTCTCTAGATGGCCTTAGACTGACAGATTCAAAAATCTCACTAAAGTCAGAGCAACTTTTATATTCTTCCTTCAACTTATCAAATCCTGTGACTTCAGTACTTACAGACGTCAAGAGCATAAAACATCGACTTAAAGTATCGGTAACCTTATTGTCAAAACCGGCACGGTGTTTTAGAACAAAGGTGTAAGCTTGGATGTATTCTACCATTTTTTCATGCCTAGGGTTTAACTTCTTTTGGGAGCTAAGGAATCGGAGGGCTTCGTGATCGAAAAATAGAACAAACTTCTGCGGTAACAAGTAATGTCTCCAATATTTCAAAGCCTGAACTACGTATATAACTCATTGTCATAGGTGAATATCTCAACTTTGCTCCTTTCAGTTTCTCACTAAAAAAAAGTACCGAGTGGTTCTCCTGACTTAAAACTCCACCAATTCCAATCCCGAAGGCATCACAAGCAACCTCGAAAACTTTAAAGAAGTTAGGTAACCGTAAGATTGGTGCTTGTGTCATTCTTCTTTAATCTCAAGGAAGGCTTTATTGGCTTGTTTGGTCCATTCAAAATTTCTTTCTTAAGATAATCCGTGATTGGAGTAACAATGGTGCTAAACCCTCAGATGAATCTCCTATAGAAGGTGGCAAGACCGTGGAAGCTACGGACGTCATGTACATTCTTGGGTTCGGGCCACTCGATTATGGACTTAATTTTTTTGGGATCAGCAGAAACACCATCAGTAGTAACAATGTACCCTAGAAAGGTCACTCTATTAGTCATGAATTTGCACTTCTTCAGATTGGCATATAAATTTTCCTTTCTAAGGGTGTAACAGACTTGTCTAAGGTGATCTAAATGGTCTTCTCTAGTCTTACTATAGATGAGAATGTCATCAAAATATACCACAACAAATTTTTTCATGAAAGGTCTCAAAACTTGAGTCATGATCTCATAAATGTACTAGAGGCATTTGATAGACCAAAGGGCATAACCAACCATTCATAAAAACCATCCTTAGTTTTGAATACAGTTTTTCACTCATCTCCAGGTTTGATCCTAACCCGATGATAACCACTCTTAAGATCAATCTTGAAAAAAATAGTGGCTCCGATCATCATATCAAGCATATCATCAAGGCGAGGGATAGAAAATCGATACTTGACCATGATTTTGTTGATGGCATGACTATCGGTGCATATTTTTCAAGTGCCATCCTTTTTAGGGATCAATAGGGTAGGTACTGCACAAGGATTTAAACTCTCCCTAATAAACCCTTTTTGGAGGGGATCTCCAACTTGTCTTTGTAGCTCAGCATGCTCAGTAGGATTCATCCTATAGTGAGGTAGGTTAGGCAAGGTTGCTCCTGAGACTAGATCAATTGTATGCTAAATATCCCTAAGCGGGGGTAGGTGATCGGGTAGGTCTTCTGGGAATACATCCTTAAAGTCTTCTAAGATCTTTGTGACTTCTGAGGTGGTTCCTTAGGATCTTCTTCTCGACTTTCTTTAAGTGCCAAAATCCACATAGGTGATCCTTTATTGATTTCTTTCTTCATTTCTTTAACACTAATCAAATTCAGATCTTGTTTCTTCTCTTTCAAATCACTAGACCCTTTCTTGATATTGTCTTTAGGTGGGGTCGAGTTAATGACAAGCTTTTTCCCAAGATGGTTGAAAGTACAAGAATTGGATTGACCATATAAAGTTTCATCATGGTCATACAGCCAAGGTCTACCCAAAATGATGCTACTTACCCCCATGGGTAGTACATCGCACCAGACTTGTTCATGATAGGATTGGATTTGAATGGGAACTTGACATCTGGATTTAATGGGAATGGATGTTGAATCTATCCAAGAAACTTTGTATGGATTGGGATGGGGAACAGGGTCAAGCCTAAATTCTTAATGGCTTTAGTGGAAATAGCATTCACACAACTCCCATTGTCTATAATGATTTTTAAACCTTCTCCCCTATCTTGATAAATATTTGGAGTATATTAGTTCTTCTCCAATCCTTATTTTCCTTTTTTGGGTCAAAATTCTAACAATACCCAAAGCCTCATCATAATCAACCTCTTCTTCCTCATCATCACACTCATTGATCAGATTGGATTCAGCCTCATATACCTCTTCTTCAAACTCTTTAGTGTCTTCAGGGTCCTCTTCATCTAGTTCTCCTATGTGTAGAGAACGAGCAGGGTATTGGTTGGTGTAGTGTCCCTTCTTATTACATCTAAAACATTGGACATTCGGGGTGCTACTCTTTTGAACTACAGGGGCCTTACCCTTGTCACTCGTTTGACCGAATGGGATAGTAGGAGTGGGGCGATGTGGTCGCATTTGGTTGAACCCTGGTTTCTGTGTAGAGGTGCTAACCTTACTTAGTTAGGGTCATTTGACTATCGGTCCCCTTTGAAACCTTTTACAATCTTTGGCTATCTGATAGGCTTGATCTAGGTCTGTGATTTCTCTTAGAAATAATTCTCTTTAAATTTCTTCACGCAAACGGCTCTAAACTTAGACAATGTTACAGCTTCTGATTCATCGATGTTACACCTCATCACAAACTCATCAAACTTGGCAATATATTCAGACACAGTCTTATTGCCATAGTATAATCTTTTTCACTGATCTAATAGTCTTTGGTGATAGGACATAGGGAGATACTTTTCCTAAGCTTAACTTTCATGGCTCTCCAAGTGGTTATGGGCATGTCTCCTCTTTGCCTAAGCATTCACCCATATTCTTCCAGTATAACCTAGCCTGGCGGACTAACCTCAGTTTGGCAAACTTATACTTTCTCTCCTCGGTCATCTCGTACCATTCAAAATATTGATCCATTTCTTCCCAGTCAATATAAGCCTTAGGGTCTAGGCTTTCATCAAAGATAGGAGCCTCTAATCGAATGTTCCTCAAGCTTCTTTCATCTTGATCTAAGTAATCCTAGTGAATTCGCCTAGGGATAATCAGGAGTGAAGTCAGGCCGATGGACTCGACGGGCTTCTTCCATGAAATCAGGGTCAAGTCTCCTTGGATTGTACTCAGGGGTGTGCTCATGATATTGGACTCTTGGACCTCGATGGATTGTCCTTGATGACTCAGGTTCGATGGGGATCCTTTGGGGCTCTTCAAGGGTCCCAACTCTATCTTTTACTTGATTTAATTTTTCTTGACTTGCCCTAATTGCTCGGTTACAGTGTCAAACTTTTGAGTTAGGGTCCTCATAAAGAGTTCAAGATTAGGATCCATGGGTAAACCAAGCTGAGCGTGGGGCTATTGGTATAGATCTTTTGACCTATAAGACAAGTAGTACTAACCTAGCTTCTAGGGCTCCTAGACCTAGAAGTTCAAAATACAGGAATTGACTAGTACTAGTTAAGGATGCAATTACCTTTTTCACTAGCCAAGTAAGAGGTGGGAATGCGGGAGGTCCCCCTTGCTTTCACAAGGACCAATTAAAAAACCGCAAGTCCGCTTAAGGCATTTTCCATTATACCTCTAGTATTAGACACCAATTTCTAGGAATAAATACAAACTTAAATAGCACTTTGCTCCTCTTGCACTTGAACCCAACTTGTGGGTGTCATAGTTTAGGTGTATACTTGATATTTAATTAAGGCTCAGGTCAATGCATAATGAGGATGATTGTTGTGGGCTAAGGAAAGGTTATTAACTCCTTCCCTTATGTTATATTGAATGCCCTTAAGATGGTTTTATATATGGCTGCACACAATTTCAATAATTAACTAGTACAATCAACTAAACTTAACACAAATATGTGAAATTTAACCAAATTTTAAAATTCAGCAAATGCCAATTTAAATTGAAAATTCAAATCTTGAAGTCTAGATTTCATAAGCCAATTTTTTTCAAATTTCAAATTAAAATTTGTCCTTGGAGTAAAAGTGGTTAAATGAAATTTTTAGCCTCTAACTAACCTCTAACTAACTCGGTTTTAAAATTTGAAATTTAAAATTTAAAATTTTCAAAAATTTGAAATGAAAATTGAATTAGTTAGATCTTAGAGTGAAAATCCCAGATATTGAAATTTTGAATTCAAAATTTTAAAATTGGTTGAGGAAGTTGTTATGAAAGTAGTTGCTAGAAGATTCTAGCAGCTTGACAAACTCTCTACTACTGTTTCAAAACTCGAATTTCAAATTAAAAACCCCTATAAAATTTAAAATTTAAGTGGAAAACAATAGAATTCAAAGTCTAAACCTCAGATCTCAAATTATATATATATATATATATATATATATATATATATATATATATAATAAATAATGGAGGGAACTAAAATAGTCTTCAGAAAACAACCTAAGAACTTGAATTTTTAACTCCAAAATTCTAGAAAAAATATTTTTTGAATATTTTAGATTTTAGAACCTAAAGTCCTAAAGTGCAGTAATGAATTTTTTTTTACCCTTAAAAAATATAAAAAAATTATGGACATCTTGGACTGAAACTAGAATATGAATTCCAGCACTTACAAGCTTAACCTAGAAACCTAAGCTCTAATACCAAAGCCGATGGGGGACGAAAAGAAAAAAAAAATGGTGGAATGAGGGGATGATGATGTGTTCTAAGTGGTTAACCATCTTTAATAAGCATTTGAACCTAAGCTATGGCTGAATTCATACATGGAAGGGATGAAAAACATCAAGCCGGAAGAAGAAATCTAAACACCCTTGGGCAAGCTTTTTTCAAAGAAATAAAAATAAAACAGGATCTAAAGGTATAGAAACCTTCAACCTAGGTCAAGACACCTTTAAAGACCTCAAATCCAAAGGATCAAGAGTATTTTTTTTTCCAACAATGAAGTAAGAGCTTGGAGTGGAAGGGATGTACTCCATACTCAAAGAATTGAGGGTTAGTTGACAAGATCTATACTCCTTAGTTAAGAACTCACCTTGGCACTTGATCCTTGACGTGAGACCATCATCATCAACTCCAAAATCCTCAAGAGAACCTGCAAATGATCAGAAGTAAGGCCGTGGAGGCAAAGGAATTGAAGGAAAGAAAAAAAATTCAAACAAGGAAAGGAAGGGTTTAAAAAAAATTGCTAAAACTTAGGTAGCACTTGTCCTCTCCTGAAACTCTTATGGAACCTTGGCAGAATGGATTAGAGTAGCAAATTAGGTCTCTCACCCTCTCCCTCAAGGAGTGACCTAGCTCTAAAACTAGAAAAACAAGAGCCTTAACTGAAACCAAGGGCATCTCACCCTCCATACTCAAAAGAAACAAGGCACTTTGCAAAAACCCAAATAAACTTGATTTTATTTCTCCAACTTTCTTCTTCCTCACAAGAGGGAAAGCTTGGCCCTTTTATAGGCCAAAAGACTTCCAGAAATTTCAACCAAAAGAGATCATAACTAATTACAAAAGAGCATAACTAATCCAAGGATTAATTATGATATAGCTAACTAATTATAATTCCTAACAAATTCAGTTGCACAAGCTTTCATGTTGTACCTCCTTGGTTTGCCATGCGTCATCACCAGATACCTTCATGTGTCCTCCAAGATTTGACTTCCAAGTAAACAAAGAAAAGACTTGATGGCTTGACAGCAGTGTCGGCTCAAGGGTATAAAGTGTCGACACTTTAAAACTTGGCAGGCATTGATACTTTGGTATGAGTCGACACTTGAAATTTTGAAGCATGAGTTGCCACTTGAAAAATTGGAACTCTTCTTTCATGAATTGGCTCAAGTAAGTGGAACCCATGGAAAGTGGACTAATATAAACCAAAGAGTATCAGTTTGTAACCTTTTCTTCTTGCTGATGTCCCCATCACCCGTGTTTCTTTCCATATATGCGTGTCATGCCGATGGCATCTAAGCACCGATAACTCTTGCAAATTTTTTTTGCAATGATACGTCAACATTCATATAAACACATGACAACTAATTAAGGACCGTCGATCAAATATACACCTCGCCCTCAAATATATTGGTTGATCTATGCAACCATTGCAAAGTGAGAACACTGGGATCACGAGGCCCTGAATCTAAAACATTATTTGATAATCTGACAAAACAAGTTAAAAAAATTATAACTTATCTGGTGATCAAACAAACTTCATTCTATTATATTCATAGAACAAGAGGAAGTAGCACACACATATAAGAATTAAATATTGCAACTTGTGAATTAATATTGCAACTATAGAAGGCATATGGCTATAGTTCAACAATAGCTCAAGCAACAAATAATATTAGTTGTTAATCACAGTGCATTAACAATATAGTTCAACTATAGCAGGCATATAGATATAGTTCAGTAAGAGTT
The DNA here is from genome assembly GCA_900491605.1 of Calamus simplicifolius. Classification (NCBI taxonomy): domain Eukaryota; kingdom Viridiplantae; phylum Streptophyta; class Magnoliopsida; order Arecales; family Arecaceae; genus Calamus; species Calamus simplicifolius. The sequence goes on from UESW01003952.1 coordinate 1,504,453, forward strand.
TTGTTTAGTGCATTAAAACTTGGCACATCCCCTATATTGAATTTTGATTCAATACTAATATGATACATTCAGTACAGGACAATACGCACTGATACAGCATAACATGGTCAGCACCTTCCATAATATGCTATTTATTATTAGCTACCAACTTGGTGAACTCCAGAACATCTTCAGATGGCATAATTTCATCCTTTGAACAATGAATTGTCAAGAACCTGTAGTTTTGGTCAACTGACAGGCATCCAAAATGAATATCAGTTCCTAGACGATCCTTTAGTCTTTTTTCATTCACATAGTAACTAATTCTCCCCATTTTGTCCCTCACATTAATGAACCTCTCCTCCTTTATTCTATGCATAATATCTTTTCCTAAGCATTTTTCAATGCCTCTTTCCATTCTGCCCACTTTGTAGATTGGCATGTATCATTCTGCCCATTATTCCGCATCTACTCGGCTTCTCTAGCTATAAAACTAGCTGATCGAATAGGTGATCCTGGTTCATCCAGCTCTAGCTATTGCTTTGGCCTTCAAGTTATCCAATCATCAACTCCTCATCATATATAAATCATTATGGAGTGGATCATCATACTTCAGCTCCACCTCCTTATGCATTTCAATGTATGGCACATATAAATTTAGTGATGCGTTGGATCGTCTCAACAACTTGCTTCACTCTATATATCTTCCTAGTATCTACAAGCATAAAATCTATATAGAGGCGATGCATAGGGTTTAAATATGTGCTACCTTCTAATCATCAAAATATCACCAGCCACCTTGTAATGTGGTCTGTTGTTATTAGTGACCACCTTAACATTATACTCCTCTATCTGATCAATCATTTATTCCATTAGGCCAAGGATGTAGTGAGCATTGTGCATTTTATCCAAAGCATCAATTGACTCATGGAAAATGTTTTCTTATCATAGTACATCAAAATGTTGCTGATGCTTCGTCTACTAAGATGCATTCATCCATTACACATCAATGTAACATCATAAGTGCCCCACTTATTGTGATATGAGGCTGTCCATTTTTTAAGGATCTACACCCTGACCAACAATCTAGATAGCAATAGTGATGGATTAGAAATAATGTTATCAGCTGCATTTGCAGGAATGTGGCTGAAATGGAACCATAAAGCTATAGCCCTCCACATGTCCTCATCCTTTACTAGTTTTGTTTCAATTCTTTGCTGCTTTGAATCTCTACTAAGGAAGGCATGTGAATCTCTACCTGGAAGGGACTGAGGGTGGAGTCCATGCAACAATAGTTGGGGCAACTCATCAAGGGAGAATGGCTTGGCTCTCGGGCCAAAGACGCAATCATTCGGACGAAGGATGTCACGGGCGACTCGGGCCGAAGACGAGGATGGATCATGGAGGATTGGTGGTTCGACGAGAGGGGCGAAGGACTCACAGCCCGACGAGACCGAGCTTAAGCAAAGAGGCGGGTGACGAAGTGGGGTCCTAGGAGCAATGTCGAGCTCCTGGGAGCAAGGGTCTAGGTTTAAAACCAGGAGCAATGTCAGGCTCCTGGAAGGAGGGTGTAAAACCGAGAAAAGCGCCACTCGGTATGGCAATTTCAGTAGAGAAATGATGATTTTAGTAGATAGAAATCGCCACTTGAAACAAAGTTTTTTAAACCAGTGTCTTTTGGCACTGGTTTTACAAGAAGATGATGGGAAATGAAGTTTTTGTAAAAATGGTGTTAAAATGAAAAACACCATTTGAAATGACATTTTTCACTTCCATCTTATCCCTCCCTGCTTTGCCCCATCAGCGAAAAGCTTCAGCTGGCGTGGTGGAGGCCCGAGTGGAAATCGCCACTCTGCCACTTGGAGTGGCAATTTCTACTCTACTGAAATCGCCACTTGAAATGACGTTTTTTACTTTAACATCATTTTTACAAAAACTTTGTTTCCCATCCTTTTCTTGCAAAACTGGTGCCAAAAGACACGGTTTAAAAAATGACTCCATTGCCTTATCCTGAAACCGTTTGGACCCACCACGAGCATACCCTTCTCCGAAACCCATGGCTGCCAAGAGTCATGCGACAAACCAGAGTCCTGGAATGAAAGTCATAAGCGTTTTTGCGAGCATAGGACCTACAAGTCCTATTCGGCATGCCATTCCCTCGAACTTATCTATGATCTATCCCCATACATCAGCGGAACCAGGGGAGCTTCTATTTGCACCACAAAAATTGTTCAGTACACCCCCCAAATTTTTTAAAAATTTAATTCCTAAACTACCCTTAAAACCCTCGCCCCTCCGCCCTTGAATGCTCCGCTACTGCAGCCCCCTTCCCCCTCGCCCCTTCCTCCCGTTTCAGGCATCGACCCCCTTCCCTGACTTTTCCTTGCCCCAGTGCTTGAGGAGGGCAAGGGGAAGCTATGCGAATGGGGAAGCGAGGGGAGGGAGATTATCGGAGCGTAAGAGGAAGGGATGAGTGTTTTAAGGGTAGTTTAAAAATTAAATATTTTAAAAAAGTTTGAAGGGGGGGTTGGGTTTTGAACCGAGCAATTTTTGCGGGGCAAATAAAAGCTCCCCGGAATTAGATCGAGGTTTTTGCAATGTCGATGATTGATCTTGCATCCGTATAAATATTCTAAGCAGAATGTTCTTTGCGATAATTCACCGCAAGTCCTATGTATATAAAACCTAGCCATGGAGAGTCCCTCCGGATTGCTTCCAGTCAAGATCGCAAATCAGAGTCTACGATTTCTCTCCGCTGATATCTAAGAAGGGAACTCAATCGGTTCTCTCTCTCGCCCTTCGACTTTGATCCCGGTTCTTTGTATCGGAACAATCCTCTTTGGGTGAATTGGATGATTTCTCCAGATGGGTTTTCGTCTGCTGGCCAGGAATTAGAAAACCCATCGGGGGATTTCCCTCTTCCCAAGAACCGATAGATTGCGGATGGGAGCGGGGTTTGGCGTGTAGAAAGGACAGATGGGGGGTTTTCTTGGTCGATTCGTACTGTTGGATAAGTTTGAGGAAAGATAGTACCCGGGATGATATTATCTATTTGAATGTATTTGAGAAGATGCTATGGCATGCACGGCACTGTCCTTAAGAGTAGATTCACGCCGTTCAAAGATAATATTTTGGTGCAGAAGATCAGAGCATGACTATCCTTCAGGATACAACAGCAGAGTCTTCTAACAGGCGTGCACACACCAATGTCAGAAAAGGATGAACAACCGAATGAGTTCCTTCTCTTTGGATAAGTACAGAAGCAAAATGAATTGAATAATATAAACACTGGTATTGCTTCGAATTTATAAAGAAGCACGCTCCGGTTGAGAGCGATGAATCAATCTAATCCAACAGGTTGAATTAGTCCAATGGTCGGTCAATGAAAGACTTATCACGTACATAGAGATGTATAAATCAAAAGACTAGTCACAAATCAAAAGATCTTATCCCTATCGATTGATAACGACGTATCAGATAAACAGACTTATCAAGTCAAAAAGGTTTTTGAATATTGAAATACACTAGATTCCAATAATCCCCCACTATTCAATATACAAAAGAAGACAAGATAGATTTTGAAGGAACTTAAGAATGTAATGCATAAGCATGGTGTCTATGTGACTATGAACCAGCATAGAGAAAATAAGTGTAATCGATAAAGGTTGGTGAAACTAAGTTTCTATGAACCATCCTTCTTTATTGGATCATTGACTTATAACTCACATTCCATCTCTCAGATTTTGTTTCAAGCAGGTTGACACGTTTCGGCCATGCGTCTATCTGGATATTCATGAGTGATCTAGAGATCTCACCCAAGTCTCATAGGAAGCGGCACCACCTCCATACTCATATAGGTGGATTGTCATCAAGTATACACTGCAGTTTTGTATACCACCCAAATTAGGCTATGACATCCATTAAGAACTTCACATATTAGTTCAACCTAAACACTGCAGAATACTATCTCACACTATAGAAAGGGATTTCATAATATAAATAATTATGATAGTATACTCCAAGTTGTCCAGTGAATTATTTTTCCATATGAACCTTCTTCCCTGGATCTCCATTCATGAAGGTTGGGTTACCATCACTTCAACTTTGATCTGGGTATAATCCCATTTCCCTTGATGTATGCTCACAAGCTTTTTGCTTAAAGGCTTAGTCAGAGGATCGGCCAAATTTAACTCTGACCTTACATAATCCAAAGATATTACTCCATCATTTATAAGCTGCCTCATAAATTATGTCTTAGACATATATGTCTACTCTTTCCATTAAATTTTGTTTTTAGCTTTAGCTATGGCAGGCTGACTATCACAATGTATAGATACAGATGAAGCTGGTCTCATTTAAATGGAAAGATCTTCCAAAGATTTCTAAGCCATTCGGCCTCAGTCCTAGCCTTCTCCAAGGCAATAAACTCGGATTCCATTGTAGACCAAGCTATACATGTTTGCTTAGATGATTTCCATGACACTGCTCCTCCTCCAAGGGTAAACACATATCTGTTAGTGGATTTCATCTAATCAGAGTCTGAAATCCAGTTAGCATCACCATACCCTTCTAATACACTAAGAGTCCCACGATACATTAAACCATAGTTTCATGGTTCCTTTCAAATATCTAAGCACACTTTGTAAATGCAATTCAATAATCTTTATTAGGACATTTGGTATATCTGCTTAGTCTTCCTATAGCATAAGCATGTCAGATCGAGTGCAATTAATCAATACATAAGACTACCAATAATTTGAGCATATTGGATTATAAGACACCATTGTTTATCTCTCTAAACACCAACTTCATTTTTATTAAAATTTATTTAATTAAGTCACTCTGGTGAACATTAATTAATATAATTTAATAATATTGTTGCCTTGGATTATGATGATTTATTTTTCCACATAAATCATGAGCTATCACATTCAATAATCAGTATATATATATATATATATATATATATATATATTGAAAATAATTACCTTGAAATAGTGGCATGGACAAATGGCCATATGTAGTGTTAATACACAGCTATACTCGAATAGCCAATAGCATAAATTGAGTGTGGCCTCTTGCCAAAAGAGAAGCGCCCCAGTATATGAGGTTCCCCCACCATAGGTACCAAGGAGACTCAAATATATCCAGTCTTACCTCCACGTGTGGAGAGGCTCTCCTCATGTTTTAAACCCATGATACCTGGATCATAAAGAAGCAATCTTACGGTTGTGCCAAGGCCCATCCTTTGTTGCCAACTGTAGCAATGACAATGCCTTGTGTTGGGGTGCCCTTGTATTTCTTATCCATATTTCTCCATGCTATGGTTCATTAATATTACTAAAGTGCTTGGTTTGTTGATAAAATAATCTTGATAAATTAAATACTGAAAAATAATATATCACAAACTAGAGAAGTGGTATCACCGCTGGGTTGGCACAGAAGATGTCAATTCCTAGTTATAATTTGCCATGATGAAGCCGTAATATTCCAAACTCTGTGGAAAAGACCTTAATAGATATAACCAGTCTAACAAATCGCATGAACACTCCAAACAAGCTGTGGACACAAGCAAATTAGAGGAAAGGGGACCACAAAATTAAGGGGGGGGGGGGGGGGGGGGAAGCACTCATCAATAAATCAATCAATTAACATGCTATCAACTTGTATATAATACACGACAACCGTAGAATCATGAACCGCTGCGTTTTCACCGCTTGCAACAACTAGAAAAGAAAAAAGGACTAGATAAGGGGATATTTGATCAGCAAAGCCTACATAATCTGTTAGCCCTTTCCCAATTTAGAAGGTCATCCTCTTTTTAGGATCAGTCAAAATATGCTATATTATAAACATCTAATATTAAAAATAATTTTTCTTGCCAACGTTTATAATGGAAACCAGTAAATTGCTCAATCTTGGATGTATCGGGAAAGGACTTAGTAGGAGTAACCATAATAGAGTCCATAATCTACTCTTAAGATTGTTGGATAAGTTTGAGGAAAGATAGTACTCGGGATGATATTATCTATTTGAATGTATTTGAGAAGATGCTGTGGCATGCACGGCACTGTCCTTAAGAGTAGATTCATGCCCTCTCGGAGATAATATCTCGGTGCATAAGATCAGAGCACGACTACCCTCCAGGATACAACAGCAGAGTCTTCTAACAGGCGTGCACACACCAATGTCAGAAGAGGATGAATAACCGAATGAGTTTCTTCTCTTTGGATAAGTACGGAAGCAAAATGAATTGAATAATATAACACCGGTATTGCTTCCAATTTATAAAGAAGCATGCACCGGTTGAGAGCGACGAATCAATCTAATCCAATGGGTTGAATTAGTCCAACGGTCGGTCAACGAAAGACTTATCACGTACATAGAGACGTATAAGTCAAAAGACTAGTTAACAAATCAAATGGTTTTATCCTTACCGATTGATAACGACGTATCAGATAAACGGACTTATCAAGTCAAAAAGGTTTTTGAATATTGAAATACACTAGATTTTCAACACGTACTACCTTTGCTTCTCTTAGCAGGTATTGCTCCTTCTTTCTCTCATTGCGGATCATGTGCGAGGGATAATTGACAACATTTTGTGTTCTTGAATGATATCTGTAACCAACGGATGCGATGAGTTCTTTAATGTTTCAAGAATTTAATAGTAGTTTGCTTTTTCAGAATCATGAGAATTCTTATTAAACGATCATTTAATATGTTCACATTTATCCTTTGTCTTTTTTTTTTTTGGCTGGGGGCACAAACTCCCTAGGAGCAAGATCAGCGTACCTGGTGTGAACATGTTCAGAACTTTTGATGCTAATAAGAACGGGCAAAATACAGATTAACACCAAGGATATGCATGTGACATTTTCTGTGCGTTAGCGTCTATTTATAATGGGTTTTAGCACTTGAAATCAGTGAAATCGGTAGCAATTTCCCTCAATCTTCTCCTCAGTCCTTCAATCTTCTAATCATCACAATGTACTTGCTAAGATTTTTTGAAAAATTTTGGGTTTGAAGATTTTTTGATAGTCCCCAATTTATAAGTAGATGCAGTTTTTCTACTTTGATGGGAGTCCCTAGTTTTGTAATCTAGGCCAATGTTAGATATCACATGAGTTGCTTGTGCAAAAAGTTAACAGTGTACCCCTTCTTGTGATAGCTACCGTAAAAAAAAAAAAATTGGTAGTCAAGTGCAATATTTCAAACCACATTGGTGTGATTTGATAGCGTTTTAAACTACAGGGTAATAATCTATATTTTACCCTAAATTATTTTTAAGAATTATCCTAGAGTTTTGAGTGATGGAGTGGAGGCTGTTTCTCCATGATTTGGACAACTCTTGCATTTCTTTATCTCACAATCGCTTAATCAGGATTTCTTCCGAGCAAGGTGTTGGGAGGCATAGGGGCCAACAATTTAGTATTACTGTTAGACAATGAATGGAAGGGGAAGAACTTTTCCAAAACAAGAAAAGCCAGCAAGATGGGATCAAGTTTTTGAAGACATTGTCTTGTAACATTGAATACCAAATTTGAGCTTGTCAATAGCTTCTTAACTGGATGCTTACTGTTGCTTGATTCATGCAGCTGTATGAGGTCAACTTATCATGCAGGATCCTCCTTTAGTGATTTTACTAGGAGTAGCCAGACTTGTTCGATTGAGCCGCATTTTTTTTTATTTTTTCCAAGGGGGAGGTTGCATCCTGGACTGAGCAAATGGAATGGTTGTTTTTGTACCATGGCATCAAAGAGAAGCAGGTAGCACTTGCCGGGTCCTCCTGCGAGTTGATGCACTCTGGTGTTTTCATTGGTTTCAAAGGGACCTAGAGAATAAATTGTGGGTGAAACTCACTCATGCTCTTGGTGCTTCATGCCAGACAAATGGAGTATGGAGATTCCATTATTGCCAAGATAAGGCATTTAAGTGTCTGAGCTGAGTACAAAATTGAGTTTGAAAGGCTTCCTAACTGAATGGAGGGCTTAAGCAAGCCTTCCTATCTGCTTGTTTATGTCTGGGAGAGACATTGGAATTTAAATCTAGATGTCATGTCTTTGCCATCTGATGGCTGCCATTGTTTCTCACATCCATACGAGGAGAAAATGCAATTTTGGGATGATGGTTAACAGAAAGCAGTGACCAACCTTTGCTTGTCTTGTAATGGGAACATTGCCTAGATATGATTCTTTAGGACCTGGAAAATTTTTAACTGCAGTGTTTGTATGCTCTCTAGCAATGCACAGGTAATCGACTATGCATGATACAGTGTGCTGCATGTCAAAGCTTGCAAGCATGTGTCCTATGTCCATACCAAGATGAATCAACTAATTATGAGTAGGTATTGGGGTATACTGCGTCCTGATACATGATTGGTGCAGCTGTACTCTGATATTTGAAACCTTGCTCTCCAAGTTATGAGTTAACTGAATGCAGTTGGGTTTGTCACCCATTGCTTATTCAGTTATGAGTTAATTGAATGCATTGGGTTTATCACCCGTTGCTTTTATAGGTTATGGGCTGAATGCAATCGGGATTATCACCTGTTGATATCGTAAGATGGGTCCAAATTCTACAATCTGAGCTCCAATTGCATGATACACTACAATAACCAATGAACGTATAATTTTTGGTAATATAGTATGTCCCTCAATTAGCCAACATTTGTATTGTTGGTTAGTATGAGGGCTGGTGCACTATAATGGTTTACTAAGCCTCATGTAGTTTGCGATCAAGGGCTGTGGTATGTTGAATTTGCTTGGTTTTTAGGATGGATCAGCCTTTTAAATCCTCTTGATCATGCAATTTCTGCCCTAGAATCAACCATCATTTTGAAGATCAGCACATTTAAGGTGCTTATAAAAAGTGAGTATATAAGAGGATGGAGTTCTTTTTTCAATAACTCATTGACAACAACACTTCTTAAATATGTAACTAGCTCAATGCCTTCTATCTAGATCCAATCCCTAGAGTTTGGAGGTCCAAGGTGCTCTCGAGCCTACCTATGAATACTGTGTTGCTTGGCTTTGCCTTAGGTTTATTATTTTGCTTTCCAACCCATAAAGTGTTCATTGCAATGAGACTTTTATTTGTTTTCTTTTCCTCTATGTATGTGTGTGTACTCACAAACCCCAAAAAATCTCTCTTCCTTTGACCTAACAATGCACTACTCCTTACGTAATCTCTCTATCACTTGAATGTCTTGCTTCTGTTTGAAATTGAAATTGGGAAGTCTTCTTCATTTAGCCATAGAACCCATGATGCTTGGTAATCCATCTAGCTGGTTCATGCCAGATCACTCTGCAAAGGGTTGATCGGGCATGCCACTAGCACACGAACTTATCATGTGGACATTAATGTACCGCCTTGCGGAAAATCACACTGTAACTGAACCCTATTTATAGGACATTTGACCCACCTAAAACACTTGTCATATACTATAAATTTTGTGGATCCCTATTGGATCTACAAACTCATAATTAGGCTACATCTAGAGGTGTTTAACTTAAATCATATTATGATAGTTTTCTAGAATTTTGATATTTTTTAGGAGTATTAATTTGAGGAGCACTGATAAGTATAAATTCGATCATTTAATTCATATACTTTCGTAACAATATTAGCTATTTTTTTATTTATTTTGAGTTACATTTATTTATTTTTATTTATTTTTTAATTTATTTTGAAGGAAAATAAAATAGATGCGAACATGCATAGATGAGGACTCCTTCACGCGGATTCAACACGGGACCGTCCCCTAGCTGGCTTTCTTGCCGTATTTCATTGAGGGAGTTTCCTTTGGGCGGTTACTAATCCAAAATTCTATCCTTATCCTTCCATCTCAGCCATTCAATGATCATCCAACGGTCAAAAGGATGAGGCCCAGTTGGCAACACGGTAGTTATCCGAGAAAGGACTCTAAGGCTATGATTTCCATCGTATTCAACATAGCTTGAGTTAAATCTTATCCTTATTCATCCAACTATAAAAAGAAAGCAGAGGGTCTTTAACCAGATATAGAATAGAGACTTAGAGACTTTTAGAGTTTTTCAACGGAGGAGGATCTGAAGAACAAAGGCGAAAGCTGCGTTTCATCAATTGCTTCCAATGAAAAACATAAGTTTCTTTAGTTTTTTTTTGCTTTTATTATGAACTAAATTTTTTTTCCCTAGAGCATTGATGTAATCTATCAATGAACACACAATTTATTTTATTAGTTATTTTATTTTTAATATTTTCATGATTGAGTATTTAATTCTTATGATTAATGCTTACAATTTATTATTTGATTAATTAAATTACAATGAGACCGAGAGGTGATTTATTTTTTTTATGATTAATTCTTACAATTTATTGTTTGATCAATTGAATTACAATAAGACCGAGAGGTGATTTGTTATTTTAGATTTAGAATTAAACACCATTAGTTGAGCGAAAGTAGAGATACTTTATCGCGATTAATGTGATTTTTAGAAAATTCAAAGTACACAATGAGTCTTCAATTAATTAAATTCACATAAAGATATAGAGTTGTTAGTTGGAGATATTTTTGATATCGTTCGAGAGAAGATATTGGATAATTAAGGAATTTTTAACCATCAACATAGGATTATTAGAATTTAATAATTAAGAAGAATAAATTGTGTGGAATTTGTTAGGCAAAATCAATCGCTCTAGATATATTCCTTTTTATTATTGCTCACTCTAGATCTATTCCTTTTTATTATTGCCAGAGTCTCCATGCTTAGATCTTCATGAGATCTTAGGATTCATACAAAGACACGTCCACACGTAGCTGCAAGGATTTGAACCCAGGATTAAAGGGTTCAATAAGGGACACGTTACTACTGCACCAATCTGTCGTTGGTAACAAAAAAGTGAAAGCCTAGGCATATCTCCAGCAAGATTGATCCCATTTGATCTTCCTCCAAAGCCAAATCTAAAAGGACTTAAAGTGTATACCCCGATCTAAACTATTAGAGCTTACAACCCTTTGATCCCGAGATTGAAAGAACCTTACGGCAGCTCAAGAAAAAGAAAAAGAAAGATAAAAAAAGAAGAAGAAGAAGCCAACATATCTCTACCTAATATGGCTGATCAAGAGCACAAGGCGTTACGAGACTATGCTATGCCCTTGGTAAACGGGGCTACATCAAGTATAAGGAGACCAGCCATACAAGCCAATAATTTTGAGATCAAACTAGCTATCATTCACATGATACAACAGATTGTCCAATTCGGAGGGTTAGCACAAGATGATCCGAACGTCCATATTGCAAATTTCTTAAAAATTTGTGACACTTTTAAACATAATGGAGTAACAGATGATGCGATTCGACTAAGGCCGTTTCCCTTCTCACTTAGGGATAAAGCCAAGGCTTGGCTGAATTCTTTGTCGTCTGGCATCATCACTACTTGGAAAGAATTAGCACAAAATTTTTAGCAAAATATTTTCTTCCTGCAAAAACAGCAAGGCTAAGGAATGACATCACTACATTCATCTAATTTGAGGGTGAATTATTATATGAAGTATGGGAAAGGTACAAAGATTTATTGAGAAGATGTCCTCATCATGACCTTCCAGCATGGCTTCAAGTACAAACATTCTACAATGGTCTAGGAGCTACAAATAGGTCTATGGTTGATGCAGTAGCTGGTGGAGCTTTAATGAGTAAAACTCATGAGGCAGCATATGAACTTCCGGAAGAATTAGCATCTAACAACTTTCAATGGCCTGCAGAAAGAGCAATACCAAGAAAGACACCTGGAGTTTTAGAACTTGATTCTATAAATTCATTCGCAGCACAAATGACAAATTTGTCTCAACAACTAGGTAAGGTAAATGTTAATGCTATTCAAACTAATGATGTCTGTGATCATTGTGAAGGAAATCATTTAAGTGTCGACTGCTAAGTGGGAAATCCTTTTGCCCAATCAAGTTATGGACAAGCAAATTACGTGTCAATTTTTCAATGTCAAAATAATCCATACAATCATGGATGGAGGAATCATCCCAATATCTCATGGATCAATAACCAAGGGCAAGCTAAACCATCAGCAATTTTCATGCAAGAGAAAAAGCCAACACTTAAGGACATGTTTATGCTATACATCTAGAAAACAGATGTGGCGATCCACAACTCAAGCTCAATTCATAATCTTAGGTACAAATCGGCCAGCTCTCAAACTTGCTCACAGAGAGGACTGCTGGAACTTTACCAAGCAACATTGTCACTAATCCCAAAGAACATGCAAAGGCAATAACATTGAGAAGTGGACGAATATATGGGGAGCAATAAGTAACAAATGCCAAACAAGATGAAGTTGTGGATGAGGAGGAGTCCAAGATGAAGGAAGCTGAGTCAGAGATGAAAGAAGTGGAGCAAGCTGAGAAGACTAAGAGAATGAAAGAGCTTCAAAATCAAAAAAAAATCCAGGGAAATTATTTTTGAGACTTATTCTCCTTCAATATATGACCCACCAATTATTTTTCCGCAAAGATTAAAAAAGAATAATATGGATGAACAGTTTTCTAAATTTTTAAGTATATTTAAGCAATTGCATATTAATATTCCTCTCATTGAAGCTTTAGAACAAATGCCTAAATATGCTAAATTTTTAAAAAATATTATATTAAAGAAGCGGAAATTGGAGGAGCATGAAACAATAATGCTGACAGAGAGAGTAGTGCAATCTTACAAAAAAAGCTTCCACCTAAGCTGAAAGATCCAGAGAGTTTCACTATCCTTGCACTATAGGAAATTCTTATTTTGATAGAGCTTTATGTGACTTAGGGGCCAGTATTAATCTAATGTCTCTCTCAGTTTTTAGGAAATTAGGTCTAGGAGAAGTAAATCTAACCACCATCTCTTTACATTGGCTGACGGATCTATAAAATACCCGAGAGGAGTCATTGAGGAAGTATTAGTGAAAGTTGACAAGTTCATATTTTTGGCTGACTTCACTGTTCTTGATATGAAGAAGGATGAGGAGATCCCTTTAATATTAGGTTGATCTTTCCTTGCGACAGGGAGAACCTTAATTGATGTTCAGGAAGGAAAACTTGTTTTAAGGATCGGAGAGGATGAGGTCACTTTTGATGTACTTAAGCCTATGAAACTTCCTTCTGAGACTCATTCTTGTTTCAAATAAGTGATCGAGATGTGATCATGGCTAATAAGACTTATATAGATAATTTTTTTTAAAGCTACCACTTGAGGTATGTCTTACTCGCTCTACATCTATTGAATTTGATGATGAAGAAGTTAAAGAGTGTGAAAGATATTTGGAGGCTACACTAATTTTTTCTCCTTCAATGCAACCAAAAGTGAAAGATTTAAAATCACTTGAGCCAACATCTACACCAAAGAAACTACTTAAACTTGAGCTAAAACAACTTCCATCAAATTTAAGGTATGCTTTCTTAGGCCAGACTCTACTTTTTCAGTTATTATTAACAATTCTTTGAATGATATAGAGGAGAAAAAGTTGCTTAGAATCTTAAGGGAACATAAATTGGCTTTGGATTGGACCATTTCTGACATCAAAGGAATTAGTCCTTCAATTTACACACAAGATTTTAATGGAGGATAATATAAGCCGATTGTTCAACCCTAGAGAAGATTGAATCTATCAATGCAAGAAGTGGTACATAAAGAAGTGCTGAAACTATTAGATGCTGGAATTATTTATCCTATCTCGGCATGGGTAAGTCCAATACAAGTTGTACCAAAGAAAGGTGGAATAACTATGATAAAAAATGATAATAATGAACTATACCAACAAGGATGGTCACGGGATGGCGAGTATGCATAGATTATAGAAAACTTAATGATGCAACTCGAAAAGATCATTTTTTCTTACCTTTATTGATCAAATGCTAGAGAGACTTGCAGGACATGCTTACTACTATTTTCTGGATGGGTACTTTGGTTATAATCAAATAGCCATCGCATTTGAAGATCAAGAGAAGACCACTTTTACTTGTCCATATGGAACATTTGCATATAGAATGATGCCTTTTGGTCTATGTAATGCGCTAGCCATATTTCAAAGATGCATGATGTCCATCTTCTCGGACATGGTGAAAATATTTTAGAAGTCTTCATGAATGATTTCTCTATCTTTGGATATTTTTTTGATAATTATTTGTCTAACTTATCTTCAGTTTTGCAGAAATGCAAGGAGAAAAATTTAATTTTGAACCGAAAAAAATGCCACTTCATGGTAAAGGAGGGGATAGTGCTAGGCCACCGAATTTTCCTCTAAGGGAATTGAAGTTGACAGAGCAAAATTAGAAGTGATTGAAAAACTTCCACCACTAACCAATGTGAAGGGCATTAGAAGTTTCTTGGAACACATCGGATTCTATCGACAGTTTATTAAGGATTTTTCTAAAATCACTAAACCTTTTTGCAATTTGTTAATTAAAGACACTCAATTTAAATTTTCTGATGAATGCTTGTATGCTTTTGAAACACTGAAAAAAAAATTAATTTCAGCATTTATTCCTGATTCTATCCTCTCTGCTTGGATACCATCCTCTGGCCACTGATTAACTTCCATTGACAGCTGCACAAAGTACGGGGGAGCCTCTGATCCTTGTGTAATGACCTCCAATATCTAGAGAAACTTATTGCTATCATTTTAAAGAGGTTTGTTACTTGTGAGACTAACTGTTGTAACCTATTCCTCCAACCTTAGCTATGATGATTATGACGACATGGGACAGATGGGTTTGTCAAAAGAGAAAACTTATCCAACATGAAGTACCACTTCAAATACACACCAAGAAGGTACCGAATCATATCATATCATTTGGTAACTGCACTTTTAAGGTTAATGGCAGAATAGCAATGTTTAAAAAACACTGCATTGTAAAGCATGCAAACACTGCAGCCCCACTGGGCAAAACACACTCTTCCGTATCTTAGAGCTCTTTGTCATCCTACTAATGATTAGTGTCAATATAAATTACAACATGACTAGTGGTTATGCTATGATCATTTGCAGTACATTACCAGTGGTGTAGATAAATATGAACCTTTTAACACCCAAACTTCTTTTTAAAAAAAGGTACTTTTTGCATGGTATAATTCCATAATAAGTGCAATCTTATTTTGTGTTCTGGTGTGAAATTACTAGCTTGAAACATGTCCACCAGGAACAGTCAAGCTTTAGAACATCATCCTTGTTCTAATTTTTTCTTTTTTTAATAATGTATCACTGTAACTCTATAGCAAGGAAGGCAGCATCCAAACCAAAACGGTCAATTCAAGCTGAACCGAACCAAACTGAATTGACTAGAAATCAATTCAAAAACTAGTTTCAGTTCGATTCTACCATCGAACCAATCCAAGCCGTGCTGAACCACCTGGTTTGGGCTGACTCAAGTGTGGGATGGGTGGGGCTGGGCTGGATGGCATGTCAGCTCATATGAACTTACTTAAAAGGAGAGAGAGAGGCTGAAAGCCTCCCATGAACTCTCATCCTCTCTCCTCTCTCTTATTCATGCCATTCTCTCTCTTATTTTTCTTTCCTTTTTCATTAACTAAATATTTCTTATAAAAATAAGAGAGATATCTTTCATATGAATTCAACAAAAATATCAAAAAAAATAATTTCTTAAGAATAAAATGTTAACTCTTCTTCTCAAGAATAAACTTAAAAATTTTTAAAAAATTTCAGTTTAACAAATATCAAGTTAAGGTTCTCCACTCTGGATAAGAATCCAAGAAAATCAATTTAACTTGAAAATGATAAGAAAACAAAATAGCGAAAAAAATATTTTTAAATACAATTTGTAAGGTTTTAGTCAATACTTAATCAAACTTATAAGGTTTCCATACGTTGACAGGATCACAATAAAAACAAATTTCTCATTAACCTATGTCGACTCGATTTATAGCTCAGCAAAACAATAAAATTAAACTCATCATATAATCATAAGATTCAAACATATTCTTTAGATCCAAATCAGATGTATCACTAGACTGAAAAAGAGATGATAACATTTACTTAAATGATTTTGAATAAAAGTAAAAGACAGAAGAGAGGACAAAAACTCATGAAAAGATCTCATCCTTATGTACCACATTAAAAAAATAAAAAATTATAAAAAATAAAAAAAATGGTGTACTAGACCAAATCACTAGCACACTACCAGTTTAGTTTGGTTCGGTGCCAAACCAATCTGATACTAGTTCAATACCAGTACCGAGTTCCACCAACCTTGATTACAAAACATGCATTAACATGCAAACTACACTGCCCATGGAATATGACGCTCAATCTTATATGGTCATGACTCATGACAGGTTTTGGGGACCGGATTTGGTAAGTTTATGCAGTACAATCAACCAGCCCACCATGTACTCATTGCTGGCAACATGGTATGGTACACCTCTTGGTGCCAATGCTCAAACAGGGATTGTACCAGGTGTGCTGCTATAGTACCTCATGCCAGGCAATACAGTTCAACAAGGGAAAACCCCATAACAAACAATAATTTGGATTTCGTAGTTCAAATACCCCTTATGAATTTGGAGTTTCCTTACAACTTTGTATCATGTTACATAGCTGAATATTTCTAAGCATCTGCTAAGATGTTGCTGCAATCACACTAGCATTATTACTTGCTCATAACTGATAATGAATAAGAAATTTGCTTTTGCTTTAGCGAATCAGTGAACCCACAGTTGGACTTTCAATGATAATCTAGTTTATATTTATGATTTAAGAGACATACGTCACCATTGGAAATTTAAATTCCTAACCAAAGTAGAAGCTTATTTTCTGAGTTTTATTCCTCATCTTGTGCTTTATACATTTTTTTCAGAGCAGCCAGTGAGAGCAATAGCAGACCTATTTGAGGAGGTGACTCATTATTTTGAAGTTGGCTTTTTGGACCTAGAGATTACTGAAGTGGCATCAGCAATGTATCGAGCAGCGTTTAGTGCTTGTACGGTATTGGGTATAAGAGGATATTCCAACGTTTGTAAGTAAATTTTTTGTCCAAATGATATTGATAGTATTATACGCTTTAGTCATACATGCTTTGATCATGTACTTTCTATTGACAATGTTGAATTTCAATTATATTTTGATTGACTATGATATCAGTGTTCACTTTAGGAGGAGGAGCCATTATATGGAGAAGCATCAAGCAAACCTGCATTGCTGACTCCACCATGAAGGCTTAATATGTAGTAGCTAAAGAGGCAATATGGTTTTGTGAATTTTGAAAGTTTTAGAAGTTATTCCAGATACGCAAAACTAATTAGACTCTACTGTGATAACAGTGGAGCAGTAGCCAATGCAAAGGAATCCAGAAACCACCGTAAAGAAAAGCATATAGAGAGAAAATTTTATTTTATGAGAGATTGTCACCAGAGGAGATGTTTTAGTTGAGAAGATCGCA
The DNA here is from genome assembly GCA_900491605.1 of Calamus simplicifolius. Classification (NCBI taxonomy): domain Eukaryota; kingdom Viridiplantae; phylum Streptophyta; class Magnoliopsida; order Arecales; family Arecaceae; genus Calamus; species Calamus simplicifolius. The sequence continues at coordinate 1,521,857 of UESW01003952.1, forward strand.
TCTGCGAACAATATAGCTGATTCGTTCACTAAAACATTACTAGCTTGGGGCTTTGAGCTACATCTTGAAGGGATGGGACTTAGAGACATGTCTCATTTGCTTTAGGAAAAGTAGGAGATTATTGGGATATGTGCCCATAAATAAATAATATTCATTATTTTTCTGATTAATTTGAGAAATTTTTTAATATTATTTATGTTTGCATGTTTTGATGCTTTATAAATATCAAAATTCTTTGGATTATTTAAATATGACTTTAAATATTATATATAAGTGTTATATACAGAGGATAATATTTAAAGTAAAATAATCTAAATATGTCCATAATTATAAATTAAAGTTAGGATCTTTAATTTAAAATTATTAGCATGGTTCATTACATTCTGAATGAAATGATTTTATCCGAATTGTTGATAATGAGATTATCGGAATGAAAATACTTTATATAATTTGATTATATAGGACTGGAATGTGATTAATTATGATCTCTAATAAATTTTATTGTTAAAATAGAGCATTTAAAATTAATCAATGATGGTCATATATGAATCGATCTTAATTCTGAGTAATTAAAAATCTTGTAGAGCAACTCCATTTAAGACGGTGTTGAATAAGTCTTCTCTTGGGCTCCATGTAGACCTCTAACAAGTGATTTGAGGAGAAGGGTCTAAATTGGCAAGGGAACTTGATTATCATTTGATTATTTACCTTTTAGATTCTATCATCCAATAAGAGTCTCTAGTTCATCTTGAAGTAGGGGTCTCTATTGTATCACTTCATCTTTTGTCCTCCTATTGTTTCTTCTATTTCTCTCCTTTGTTTCTTAGTTCTTCCTCTCTGCTCTTCTATCTCCTTTCTTTCCTGTTGCTTTAACATCTTTTCATAGTTCTCCATAAATTCTACTCCTGATTTTCTTTCATTAGTAAAATTTAGGAAAATTTCTTTCTCCAATTTACCATCAAAAAGGAGAAAAATGAAAAGATAGCTATTGTTTGTGAAAATGAAGATCACAAGAGCACATAGAGATATCACATTGGATCTTAAGCTTAGGGATGAAATGCAGCTTTTTTTAGCTATCTAATAATGGAGAAAATAAGGGATGAGAATAAACTCTTAAGGATGAAAAAATGTTCTTCTTGAATAGACTCCCAAATACTTCAAAAAAATTCTAGAAGATCCGGAACCCTCCTCTAAAATTGCCATTTTTTTTTTCTCTCTTTTTTTCTTCATGTTTTGCAATCTCAATTATTTCAGCCTTCGTATGTAAGTTCTCAAACAGCCATGGTTTTTGAATCAAACCCAATTCAATAACTCAAAATGATAATGGTAAGTAGGTTAAGATAGATCATGAGATTTACTAACCTAAATGGCTTGACCCAAAAAAAGTTCAATAATCTTCCACTTGGAAGCAAATTTTCATTATTCAATATAGCTAACTTCATATTCAAGATAGCTAGCATTATTGATGTATTGTTCTTCAATTATTTGAGCTACGTCTATATTAACCTAAAAATTCACTTGCACAACAAATTTTTCCTACCAGTCATGATCTTTGTTAGCATACCAGCAAGATTTCTTTTTGTATGAACTTTTCTACAAGCAAATCATGATACTTTAAAGTAAATTGAATGAAATGGTATCATTTTGCAGTTACATTCTTTGTAAGATGAGTTATATTTTGATTATTAGAGTATGCAACATATTTCTCTTATCCCATTCCAAGCTGATCAAAAAGTCTCTTTAAACATTTCTTTTGCTACCTCTGTCAAAGTAATATACTCATTTTTAGTCTCTTTAAACAACCATATACTGCAATTATGATATCCAACTAACATTACCACCATCAATTGTAAAAATAGACTAGTAATATATCTTTTTATATCCTTACAATGAGTGCAGCCTGTATCAACAAAACTAACAAACTCTAAGGAAGTGCTTCCGAAACACAAGCTACTATTCTTCATCCCTCTAAGTGTTGAAGGATCTATTTCATGGCTTGTTAATGTTTCCATCCTAAATTTGACATGTGTTTAGAGACAACTTCAGCTATATAAGAAATATCATGCCATATGCATATCATAGGAACACTGCATGAAATTGGAAGGCGAGTTGATAAATAAAAATTGAATTTAGGGATCAAGCACATAAAATTAAAGAAATTTAGATCAAAGAACCCTTCATTGATAGAAAAAGTTCTCATAAAATAAATTTGACTAATATATCAAAGGCTGTTCATAATGAATTAGGAATATATATATAAACCACGGTTGTAATCCTAGTTTGGATATTAAATCCGATATAAAATCTTACAAGGAATAGGACTAGATAATAAAGAAATGTGAAAAATCATACTAGAAATAGGCCTTGTTATAGGAAAATATGCTAGAATTATTTATGTGCAAATTAAGAAATTTAACTAAAGTTCGATACTGACTTTAATTTAAAGAAAAATCTCTCTCTTAATAACCTAAGCTCCATTGAAGTTTAGCATGGTCTTACTAATTATAGTATCTTCTTGTTATATCTTATGTTGCATCACATAGTATACATAAAGCTGCATATAATAGAAGTATATGGAAAACTTTTCATTCTTTCTTTTAGTTTCCATTATAGTTTGAAAAGACTTCTTGACAAAATAGAAAACTTTAATAAGTTTCGTTTTAGGAGTCTTATTTTTGTAAGTAGAACTCCGACTTTTTGTTAATGTTGAATAAGTCTATTAGTGGTCTCTTATTTTTTAAAATATCATGATTTTTATTTGATTTTTTTAAGCCAATTTTGCTCTATAAATAGTTAATAGTTGCCCCATTGAATTGATGAATTGAGTATAAAATTTTGAGAGTTTTTCCCTGCTTGGAATGATCTTTTGCTTAAATGGTATGAAGCAACAGATTTCTCTAAAGCTATCCCCTTTCATCATTGGCATCCTCTCATCTAGCTGGCCGATCATGCCCCAATCCCTATTCCAAATCAGCACCGCCCATCATTTGCTATTGTCCTTTATCTTGTCATCGACCACATTGACCAGGATCTACAGTGATGTTGGTAGGCCGCAAAGAAGTCACCTATTCTCCAAGTCAAGAGGATTCCTCTTAGACTAGAAGAATTCTTTCCTAATTAATCATAATTTCATCACTGGGGAGAAATTTTGCAAACACCAGGCCAAATCCTTACTTGATCATCATGAGATTTGGTCCAAAAGACACCTAAAATAAATCAAGAATAAGGCTGTAATAATACTTGAATAAGTTGAATCACTATTCCATCCTTATTGAATAACTATTCCATCCTTATTCCATTTTGGAATAATTATTTATCAAGAGGATTCTTCTTAGATTAGGAATAGAGGTGGGAACTGGGCCGTGCCTGGCACGGCACGACCCAGGCCCACCGTGCCTCTAAAGTTATCGTACAGTGCCTAGCACGGCCTAGTAACAAACGGGCCGTGCCAGGCATGGCACGGTAAAATAAAAATTTAGGCCCGACGCGGTCCATGATGGGCGTGCCTGGCACGGCCCAGCCTTACTGAGCCTTGGACAGCCTAGGGCCGTGCCCAGGCACGGCTCAAGCCGTGGCGTGCCTCAGGCCGTGCCAACCATGGCCCTGGTGGGCCGTGCCTGGCACGGCATGGCCTCTAAGGCTATATAGCCATTTAGAAAGGGGTTTAGACCATTTTACCCCAAACAGCCATATAACAGCTATATCAAAGGGTATTTTTGGAAAAAAATTGGGGCTTCTATAAATAGCCCATTTCTTCCTCATTCTTACCATACCAAACTAACTTCTCTATTACTACTATTTCTCTCTTCTAGCAAATGCTTAGTAAATTAGTAATTTAATTTTAGTTGCAAGTGGCAAGTGCTCAAGCAAGTAGTCAAGTGCTACAAGGTCACTTCTTGTTGAGAAGCAGAGCGTAAGAGGAAGCTCACAAATCTCGGTTCCATGCCTCACCTTGATCCTTTTCTCAATTCCTTTTTGTGGGTTAGTTTTTTTTTTTTTTTATTAATTAAAAATTTTAGATATGACATCTTTTAACGAAAGTAATTTTAACATGCATCCTTTTTTCTGAGGGTGAGGAAACTAATCCCCAACCTCAAGTTTCCTCTAGAGCCGTGTTAGTAAATATCAAACCTCTTCTCGTAAGAGAACTAGTGATGTTTGGAATGGTTTCGATAGAATTATGGTTGATGAAGTCTATAAAGCAAAATGTAAAAAATGTGCAAAACTTTACAGTTGTTCTAGTACTGTGGAACAGGGCATTTAAAAAGACATCAAGAGACTCATAGGATGCATGATTCCCGTCGGCAATGTATCCTTAATATACAAGAGGGATACTTGTAGGTAATTTTGCATATAACCAAGAAAATCAGAAAATTACTGGTAAGATAGATAGTCAAGATGAATTACCTTTTAGTTTATCTGAATCTTATAATTTTGAAAGATATGTTCAATTAGGCCTACAACCTGTTATAAAAGAACTAGTAGCCGTACCTTTAGAAGAGTAGCTATGACAAACTTTTTAGCAATGAAACAAAGTTTAACTGAAAGTCTCTTAAATTTAAATGCTAGAATTTCTTTAACTTCAGATATTTGGTCGGCATCTATAGGTAGTAATTATTTTATTGCTATTATTGGTCATTATATTGATAATGATCGGCAACTAAATAACAAATTATTGCTTTTCGTGCTTTTGATTTTTCGCATTCAGGACAACAAATTTTAAATATTATTTATCAAACCACATGCTCATATAATATTAATAATAAAATAATATCAATTACTTTTGATAATACATCTAATAATAATTATGCCGTTGCATTATTAAATGACTCTTTGCATCCCATTTTAGATGGACAATTATTTCATATTAGATGTGCATATCATATATTAATCTTTCTGCTCAATCTGGCATAACATAATACAAGAGGTTATTTCAAAAATTAGAAATGCAGTTTCTTTTATTCATGCTTTAAGGTCAAGACTTCAAAAATTTAAATAATTATGTGTAGATATGGTAAACGTTTTAAAAATTTAAACTTGATGTAATAACTGTTGGAATGTACCTATACCATGATACATGATGCATATCCATATAAGAACTTATTAAGTGCTTATATTAATGATTGTGGATTAGGATTTACATTGACTGAAACTGATTGGCATCAAGGTAAAATTTTAGAAGATTTTTTTGGTTACTTTTTATGATGCTACAAATGTTCTTTCAGTATTTATTATCTAACTTCTTGTTATTTTTACAAAAAGCATATGTAATTAGTGAAAAATTTAAAGAATATAGATATCATGAAGTTTTAATGCCTATTATATGTAATATGGAAACTAAATGGAATGAATATTGGAATAGGATATGTCCATTGCATAACTTAGCTGTACTGTTTTTGATCTAGAGTTAAATTAAATGGTGTAATTTTTTAATTGATCAATATTGTGAAAACATGGATCAAAATCCTGAACCTGCTAAAGATGAGGTAACACGACTTCTTAATGATATTTATGTTTATATAATGATAAAATTTATGATGTAGAATACTTCTCAAAGCTCTGCTTCTTCTTCTAGATCTCGTTCGTCATCTATTTTTTATTCATTAGAAGACACACACATGCTTCATCATCTTCTTCATCTTTAAGTAATGAATTGGAATTTTATTTATAAAACGATCTTCATTCTGCTATGATGAAGATCAAATAGAAAGTCCAGATGTATTAGCTTGGTGGAAGAGTGTTAAAATCAATATCCTGTTATGTCTGCCATTGCACGAGATATTTTAGCTGTGTTGATGTCCACGTAGCATCGGAATCCATTTCAGTACAGGTTGACGTATTTTGGACGAAAGAGAAGTAGGATGACTGGCGAGACAGTTGAGATGCTTATCTGCTTCAAAGACTGGTTGGATGCTGAGGCAAGGCTTCAAATTAAAGATGGATATGACTTAACCAGCGAAGTTGACGATGACACAAATACTACTGATGACTGATGAGTGATGAGTGAGTCATTTCTACTTTTATAATTGTATATTTTAATTTTTTAATTATTAAAAACTTAAAGTAAGTCATCTTTATTTTTTTCTTTCTATTTTTTTCTTTGCTTATTGTATTATGCTCTGGAGGTCAGGCCTAGCCCTCCTCTCTTCTGTACCATTTTGATTTTANCTTGGATAGCGGTGACTTTCGCTTCCCACGCTCTTGGTAGTGACCTAAGAATTTTGCGCACAAGGTCAGCATTAGAATAAATTCTACCAAGACTCTTTAAACCATTCACAATATCAGTGAATCTAGTGAACATGCATGTGATGGTTTCAGTTTATTCCATTGTAAACAATTCATATTTATGAACCAAAATGTTTATTTTTGATTCCTTAACTTGGTTTGTTCCTTCATGCGTTATTTCCAACCTATCCCAAATTTCTTTTGCGGAATTACATGTTGAGATTCGGTTGAATTCATTAGAGTCTAAGGAACAATATAAAATGTTAATGCTTTAGCATTTAATTGTGCCATTCTCCTATCATTATCATTCCAATCCCTTTCGGGCTTAGGAACAATAGTGCCATCTATCAAGTGTGTGGTGTACTAGGTCCATTGATTATTACTCCCCACAATTCATAGTCAGAAGCTTGAATGAATATTCTCATTCTAGCTTTCCAATATGAATAGTTGGTTCCATTAAATAAAGGAGGTCTATTCGTAGAATGACCTTCAGCAAAACATGAACCACTTTGTGTTGCCATAAGGATCTTTAGCCCTTGATCGTGAGATCAAATTCCAAATGAGCACTTGCTCTGATACCAATTGTTGGCCCAGATGGCAACCCAAGAGGGGGGGGGTGAATTGGGTTCTTTAAAAATTAGCCCTTTTTCAAATAGTTTGCTAGTGATTTATGATGGCAAATGCAAGTTAATTATAAAGAACAGTGAATAAGATAGAGATAGAGAAAGAGACAATGAGACACTGCAAACACAAGAGATTTTATAGTGGTTCGGTGCAACCAGCACCTACGTCCACTCCCAAGATTCACTTGGGTCCACACTATAATCTCTCTAGATTACAGCCGAGTTGTTTTCCAAGCTCACAACTCAAACTTGTTGTTTTCTCGGTGCACAACGAACCCAGCCGGTTTTACTCGGGATTACCAGCACAAAACCCTACACGTTGTTTTTCACGGGCTCACAACTAACCCAAGCTTAAACAAGCTTAAACCGAGGTAAAACTACCTCCTCTAGTTCAATCCTCCAGATTGAACTAGGCAAAAATAAGATAAGTATTGTGTGTGAATACAAAGCTCCTCAATGAGCAAGTATACAAATTAAGAATAACAAGGTTTAGAAAAGCCTGATTTGAAGATAGGTTGGCTTTTGATCTTTTCTTCTTTTCTTCTTTTCTTCTTCTCCTTGCTGGATTGAATCAAGCCTCAGCTCCGATTCTTCGTGGTTGAAGCAGTTGAGAAGGGTTGAAAAGCAAGAAATGAATCTCCTTTCTCCAAGTTGGGAAATCCTCCAAGACTTCGATTTGAACGCTTTGGATTCCTCTTGAGCCTTTTTGGAGTGGAGTGGATTTGAGCTAGAAGGTTTTCCTCTCAAGATTCAAGCTCACGGATTTTTGCAATGGGATTTGTCTATCTCAGATTTTCTCTCTTGTTTTTCAGATTTTCCGTTCTCTTTTTTTGAACAATAGACTTCCCTTTTTATAGATTTCTTTTACACCATTTTTAGAAGAAAACTATCCGTTGGAGTGTACCTTGTATCAAAATATATCCGTTAGAAATGAGGTAAAATAGAAATATTACCGTTAGAGCTGATCTGGCAACTTTATTTTTCGTTCCAGGTGGGTTGGAGTCGACTCTAACTTTTCTGGAGTCGGCTCTAGCTCGAGGTTTTAAAATGATATTTCTGGAGTCGTCTCTAGCTTTTCTGGGGTCGACAAGAAACCTTTCCGGAGTCGACTCTAACTTACCCGGAGTCGACTCTAGGTCGGGGCCAGAAAAAAATGACTTTCTGCTTCTTCTGTGAGAGTCGACTCTAACAGTCTCGGAGTCGACTCTAATGTCCGTGCCAGTTCCGGAGTCGGCTCTGTGATTCTCGGAGTCGACTCTAATGTCTGCAATTCTTACCTAGACATTAGATTCGATCCAGAACACAATGTAACTTCTGATTTTGATCATTCAATAGTCTTATAATCTGAAACACTAAATCAAAATCATCAGAGCCTTCAAGAGTTATACTCAGATAGTTTTGTTAATCATCAAAATCATCAATTGGGTCAACACCAGTCATCGATGGGTTTGGTGGGGGTAGTTGTCGAAGCTCTTGTGGACGTTCTACTCTGTGGGCTGCTTCGGGGGTGTATTGATTGAACCTCCATGCCGGGCTTCTGGCGTGCTTTCTTAGCGGTGGGGCCCCATGGAGATGAGGTAGGCTCATAGGGCTAGTCGGTCGATTCTTTTCTGAGTCTTTTTTCTCCTTGAATTGTTATGCTCGAGTTGACCATCTTGATTCTTCGACCCTGGCTTACTTGTCTGCCAAGGCCATCATATCGGAGAGGTTCTTCGGGTAGTTGATTTTCATGGCTAAGTAGAAGTCCCCCTCCTTTGGCACTCCGCCAGCTAGAGTAGACATGGCTACCTCATGGTTGAGGTGGTCAACTTCTAGCATAGCCGTGTTAAAATGGCCAAGAAAACTTCTCAAGGACTTCTTCTCTCGCTGCTTGACTTCGGAGAGGGAGTCAGATTTTCTGTGGCGGCGGTTGCTGATGAACTGACTAGTGAATAGGCAACCCAGTTCATCGAAGGAATCGATGGAATTTGGCTTCAGAGTGTTGAATCACGTTCTTATGGACCCCCCGAGAGTAGAGGGAAAGGCTCGGTATAGGATCGCATCCGACGCTTCATGGAACATCATGATGGACCGAAAGCTACTTAAGTGGTCGTCAGGGTTGGTGACCCCATGGTATGGCTCGATGGTGGGGAGCTTGATATGGGGCGAGATCACCTCCTGCATGATCTTCTCGGTAAAAGGTATACCTTGCTCCACCTTGGGTTGAGGATGGGGCGCCTGCTTGACGACGTCTAATTCCTGATGCAACTCTTTGCGCATCTTCTAGAGTTGCCGTTGAACCCCATTATTCCAAACAGTAGAAGAGACGGAGCAGGGGGATCGCGGCGTCAAGTCGTGGCGAGAGAATACAAGGGATAGGGAATGCCCCGATGGGATTTAGGTAGGCTCCTATCTCTGTCCTTCTAGGAAGGCGGTTCAACTCCTTCATAGCCGGTCGTCAAGGGAGGCTCGTGGCCTCGAATGGATTGGGTGGAAGAGCTGCCGGTGGAACCGGGGCGGTTATTCCACTAGGAAGCTGTTGAGTGGGCGCAGCTGGAAGAGGAACTCCAGGAAGCCTTTGCACCAGTTGTGACAAGGCTTGAACTTGTTGGACCAGCATGGCAAACTGGTCCTGGGTGATCGGGGCTACTGGTGATGGAGGAACTTCGGTTGGTGACGGCTGCGAGGGCGTCGTGTTGTCTATAGGATCAGGTCTTTGAGGTGGCCTGATTAGGAGCATATGCGGTTGCTCTTTTGCGGTTGACCATCTAGGAACATGTCCTTCTTATTTGGAACATTGTCTCTTTAATTATAAGTTTTAATGGGACTTGAGGCCCTTCCCCTAGTGCCAATCTATTGCTACTGAATTCCGTTCTTCGGCTTGGGGATGGTACACGTCAGAATTCGGGTAGCGCTCTTCCATTCGGATGGACCTGCAAGGCAGTCTTTATGCAGAAAGTACAAGGGATGGACCCTGCGAAAGACCCTCCGATGCCCAAGTCAGTAGAAACTCTTAGCAAACAAATGAGAGGAGAAGGCTCTGACAAAAGGATCTCTCTCTCTGAGAGGGTTTCTCAAGAGTAATGGCCTTTGCTAGAGTTACAAGAATATGAGAGTCCTTTTTTTCTTACCTGAAGGGTCTAGGGATGTGGCATTTATGCGCCGCTAGGATGGTGAGTAGTTACCTGACTTCTCGGGCGCGTTTTAGGGAGTTGGCATCTGATAAGACTGAAATCTCATCGGTTATGGGGATTGGCAGTTGATGAAGCTGACGGCGCTTTATTAAAAATTTGAAATCCCATTGATTACGGATGGAGTGCTGTATTTGGCTTCTGTATCTGTTTTAGGAAGCTCACTCCACAATCCTTGCGATCGGGGTGGTTCATCCTCCGAGATATCCAGCGTGGTTTGAAGAAGCAGTGGCGCTTACGTTGAGGGAATGAGGGTCGATCTCGCCGAGGTATGGAGGTGGTTCGGCCTTGCCGAGATACTGAGATAGGTCGGCCTTACCGAGGTTCGAAGATAGCTCGGCCTTGCCGAGGTATAGGATAACTCGGCCCTGCTGAGGTTCGGAAATTGCTGATGCCAAATCATCTCTCTTGAATGCCCGTGAGGGAATGGTCTTCTTCTCCTTTAGTGGATACCAAGGTGCCATCACTTGGCAGAGAATAAGCGTTGAGGCCAGGTATCGTCAGGCATGTACCGACGCTGAAGACCGAGGTTGAATTTGGGGTCGGTGCTGAGTCCAACTCTAGAGTCGATGCTGACTCTAGAAGCTAAGACCGACTCTGATGTCGGTGTCGTGTCCGACTCTGGCCTTGGTGCCGAGTCCGACTCTGGCATCGGTGCCGGGCTCGACTCTGGCTATCGGTTGGACTATAGCTTTGTCAGTCAATTTGAACGTGGCTTGATCAGCCACATCGGAGATAACTTGGCCCTTGTTGCCATGCACGTTTATTGATGTGGTGATGATTTTCCCCCGCATCAAATCTGAAGATGTTTCAAGTTTTAATGTTCAAGCTCAATCTAAATTTTATTAATTGCATCAATATTTATATATTAATAATAGTGACATAAAATAAAAGCTATATTTGAATGCATCTTATTCTTCTACTAGAAAGCCTCATATTTTAATTCTCAGAAAAGTGTTTGTTCATTTGGCTTCTCATGTTTAATATTCATTGTTTTAACTTAAAATCTAGAGGAACTTGCGTGTGAGTTAAGTGATATTGTTTGACAGTTATATGTTATATGATAACATATTAAGGGTAAAAATGTAGTTTTAATGCACGATCTTGTTAAGGTAGTTCTCTACTTAGAATCTGTTGCAAGAAATACCATCATATAATCTTTATATTACTATATTATTCTAGACCAGAAGAAAAGGATATAACAAGGTGGATGGAGAAAGATATGCACATTAACACTGTATTCAACTGAAAAATGCTAGCAGAACTGAATCAATTCTTGATGATTTAATGATTTACAACTTCTTGTAGATAATTGATCAAGAATAGCAGTGGTAAGCAGCATGACTCATGCAGTAAACAAGCCTGCTGACCACCGATCACACATCATAATTTCATGATTCTTTGATATTTTAAAGGCTTATTAAAATGGAGGGTGATTTGCACGCAGTCTTTTTTGCACACTCACTTTACTACGTGGTCAATGACTCAATTAATATACGGTTAAAAAGAATATATCACGTAGTTTTGAGTATTATCTCCTGGAAAGGTTTTATTTAGTTGCTTCATGCAGTGCTCGAGTTTTGGCATATTTTTACTTCTTTTTTTTAACCTTGTATGTGCATGCATTTTTGTATTGGGTGTGGGGAAGACATCGGCGGTGTCTGGCTTGCTATTGAAGTATCAAGCCAGATCTCTATCATTACTAGTAACAAAAGACAGATCTACAGTCTGCTCTCAGGAGTGATTAAGATGCTTGTTTGTTTTGTTAACTGCAATGCATTGATCGCAAAATCAGCCCACATAGTTTATAGTTATTTTCTGGTAGTAGTGATAGTTGGACAGCAAATAATGTACTGAACCAACCAACCTGCTATTGAGTTGAAAAATTCATGTGCCGATAATCTTAAATATGTAAATCTGTAGAGTTATATAGAGACCATTCTCAGATGCCTGTTTGTGACCAAAAATGAGAAGGAATTTGTCAGAACAGTAATTGAGCTCATGTGAGAATGAGGAGTGAAAAAAAGCCAGGTTTTATGAACTATCAAGAAGCAATTATCAAATTGCGAGCCACAAATTTCCATTTGAGTCTGGCTTCCAACTGTTAACCCATTTTTGCAGACAAATGAACTGTTATCAGTTCGAGTTGATTCCATGGAAGCAAAACTGAGGTTGCTGAAGGAAATTGCTGAAGAACATCATCGGAATCCCTTTCCTGTGAAACAGATTTCCTCAAGCCACTTGAAAATTTAATGGTACACTGCTGTGATTATGTAATATTATCAGGATTATGTATTCTCTTGAACAGAATCGGAGGTTGTCTTTATTAATCATCAGAATGGGCCACGTCATTCTTTGGTCTGATATTACCCCTTCCCAGGGAGAAACATGATGAACGAAAATCTTCCACTCATGTGGAAGATTGTCATGGAGAACCTGATCCAGGTACAGGTTCTGATTCCTTTAATATTCCATTTGAAAGTTTTTTCTGATTGATTTCTTATGCTTCTTCATCAACTAAAGAACTAGTTCCTCCACCATTAGAACTATCCACTCCCTTATTTGACTTGGGGCTTGACCATGAGTTCGTGAACTCACTCTTTCAGAAAATCTTCTTGAGGACCTGACGTAGATGGCCCATAGACATTAATCACCACCTTGCAAAGCCCACCTTATATGTCAGTTGCTCCTGAGGAAAATAAACATTTCATTTGTTTCATTTCCACTTTTGTCCTCCACTTCCTTTTGTATGGAGCAGAGTTAGGCCATGTGTAGACTTGCAATATATAGTTGCTGTTGGAAAAGTTTAAAATAAAATAAAATAAAAAAAAGGGACCCATGCGAGCATTTTTTTAATGCTCGCGTGGGACGTGAGCAAAACACTCGCTGCCAGCGAGCATTCATTGAATGCTCGCGTAGCAAGCATTTTGCGAACGCTCGCCAGCGAGTGTTCCGCATTATCCTTTCCACGAATGCTCGAGCATTCCGCGATCCTTTCCGCAAACTTTGCGTGACCAACGTTTTGGGAGGAACGGTCACAAGGCTAAACGGCTAAAAGATTTTGTATATATATATACATGGATAGGCTATGGAAAAAAAGAGGATCTTGTGATTAGCCTTACAAGTATTTTTATCTTATTTTATTTTCAATGTTTATTATGATTGAATTTTTTCTTGGGCATCTGAAGGATTCATTGGGTTGCACCTCCACACGATCGTGCTCATGGTGGAAGGTTCGGATCGAGCCGGGTCGTTATACCTTGAGGACAGATTGCCAACAACCTGCACGAAGGGGCGAAGACTGATCCATAGGGCAGTGTCTAACACACCTCGGTCCAGGCTTGATTCTTGTTGCCGCCGGGATCCGTCCTCCGACTCGGGCGCGGTCGATCCTCAGGGAGTGGGGTGCGGCGGACCTGCAAAACAGGAAGCCCACACGCGGAGGGACGCCGGGGGTGGTCCTCCGCGGAAGGCCCTCCGACGCTCAAGTCAGTGAGGAAGGAATCGGCGATCAACCAGACAATAGGAGGTGGATCTCTCCGGGAGACCTCTCCAGGGGGCGGCCAATCGGGAGCTCTAGGAGGAGCAGAGCGCCGACGAGCTGCCGGAAGAGAGGAATGACTCCAGAGTTTTTGCGTCAAGAGTCGCGTACCTGAAGGAATCTGCCCATCTGACCTTTATAGACTGTCACCTGGGGACTTGAGCATCTTCTGGAAGGTACTGAGGTTGTTACGATACGGGGGTAGACAGAATCAGGCCGTTGTGGGGCCGTTAGAATCCACGCCTTGTCCGTTAAGGGATCGACGGCTGAGAGAGCTCCTTGATGTCTTGGGATCTGGACGAGTAGACCTGAGGCGGTTGCGATAGGTCTTAGGCCACGTCTTAACATGATTCCCTGCCTAAGGTGCTACTCGGGAAGCTTGAGCTCTCCCGCGTCAGGTTCCGCGGAGGTAGACGTCAGGACGTGGATCGCTAGGTAGTCGCGGGCTACGGAAGCCCGGAAGAGGCCGAGCTACGGAGGCCCGGAAGGGGCCGAGCTAGGGAAGCCCGGAAGAGACCGAGCTACGGAGGCCCGGAAGGGGCCGAGCTAGGGAAGCCCGGAAGAGACCGAGCTACGGAGCCCGGAGGAGGCCGAGCTAGGGAAGCCCGGAAGAGGCCGAGCTAGGGAAGCCCGGAAGAGGCCGAGCTACGGAAGCCCGGAGAGGCCGAGCTAGGGAAGCCCGGAGAGGCCGAGCTAGAGAAGCCCGGAAGGAGATGGTAGGAGGAGGTCAGCCTTAGCCGCCTTGCACGGATATCAATGCAATGACGATTTTACCCCCCAACACATGCCCTCCACTCCCTAGTTCGAAGCGTAGGTTCGGGCGTAGGGAGTATAAGTTCAAGTGGCGCATCCTGGATGGGACGTTTGGCTTAAACAAGCCCATGCAATGATGCCCTAATTAATGCGATAGGGCCATCGTACCTTCGGAGGCAAGGTTCCTCCACTAGCGACGGTTGAGATTGCGCCATGCCGTGAATCCCGATCGATATGGGGGTTTGTCGAGGCGGTTCCGGACGCCTCGAATGGGACGTCCCGCTCCCAGGGCGGTTCCTTGGCGGGGAAGCGAAGTGACAGCCGCCCTATATATATATACATTGTGCATGCGGCGTCTTCTCGCCTTGTTTTCAGAAGAGTTTGGTCTCTCATCCTCTCCAGCGTTCATCGTTTTCGCCCAGGATTTTTTCAACCGAGATGGCGATGAGCCCTGAAGACGTGGCCTCAGAAATCGTCGCTGAGGATTTGGGGAGGATTCACCAGAGGTATGGTCTGCCCATGGATGTGGTTTTGCGGGTGCCGGACCCGAAGATAGGGTTACCCGAGGTGGAGTCTGGAGTCTTTATCTATGAGGACAGCTTTAAGGCGGGTCTTCGTTTCCCTCTCCATCCCTTGGTGAAGGAGATCATGACCCACTACAACATCTGCCCATCGATGGTGGCTCCAAACAGTTGGCGGAACATCGTCGGATTTATTTCGATGTGTCACCAGATCCAAATCGTTGCAACTCTCCCCCTTTTTCGCACCTGTTACCACCTAACTCCCGGGAGGAAATCGGAGTGGACCTCCATCGGGCCCCGGAGGTCTTTTAATGTCATTGCGGATAAGCCTTCTTCCATCAAGGGGTGGAAGAGCCGATTTGTGATTGCGGAGGGGAACATCGGTTCCGATTTCCCTCGGCGATGGGGGGAAGTTGCGAGGGATGCGGAGACGCATCCGGCCTTATCGGCGCAGGAGGAGAGGGACCTGGATGTCCTTCGTAATGGACAGGTTTTCGGCAACGACCTGTTATCGGAGGGGGCCCTCTTCGCAGCCGGGCTCAGCCCTTGGATCCTCAAGGTGAGTCCCTTTTGCGTTGTATCTTTTTTGATTACTGCGCTTGATTCTGAGTACGTGTGCTTTGATTGGCAGCCGCGAGGTCGGCGTTGTCGAGCCTCTCCAAGAGGAAGAGAGGGAAGCGTCCTGGGGAAGGTAGCGGTGCGGACAGCGGTCGGCCCTAAAAAGGGCCACACATCCGCAAGAGCCCGCCGGGCGCTGGAGCAGTCGCTACAGAGGCGTCGGGGCGAAGGAGGATCCGGGGAGGGCGGCCGTGGCGCCCGAACCTCCCGTGTTGGAGATTTCAGACAGTTCAGATGAGGCTCCGCTGGCTCGTCCGACCGCGTCCCCCTTGAAAGAGGAACCTGTGACGGGTCCAGTGGAGGCGGTCGTAGCAGAGGGTCCATTGTCCCCGTGGGATTGCCACTGGCTCCAGCGGGAGAGGGGGAGGAGACAGCCGCAGCGGAGGAAGTTCGGGAGGAGCCCCTGCTTGGTCTATCCGCTGGGGAGTCTGGCAGCAGTGAGGTCGGGCCGCCTCGATGGGTCAAGAGGCGGTTCAGACTGAGACCTCGGGGAGCCCGCGGAGGGGCCGCAGGTGGTGGCTACTGGAGAGGCGCACCGGTGGAGGGAGCGCAACAAAGTGGGGGTCCCACGATCGGGGCCCCTCGAAGAAGATTTTGGGGAGGCTGGCGCTTGGGCTGGCCGAGCTATCTGAAGAGGCTCAAGCCAGGGCCCTGATGGAGGAGGCTGGGAGGCTGAAGGCTACTCAGCTGGGGATCGTCCAGGCCGGTCCCTCAGGCGGGGCCGGTCAACCCAGCAGCTCGGAGGCTAGCATTGACGAGGCGTTTTCCGCCATGATAAGGTCGGTCCTGCATCCGGGTGCGGTCCATCGACGGACGAGTTTGCTGACCGGGGGTTGATAGATGCTGCGTTCGGGCAGCAAGGTGTAGCTGAGGGTATTCATCTCCTCCCCGCCATAGATAATACGACTTTGATGAAGATGACCCGGGACTACGCTTCGAAGGTGAGCCATTTTTTCAGCGCGTCAGATGTTTTTCGATGGACTCCGTTGTGGGCGCTTACTCATTTTTGCCTTTGTAGGGGTTTTGCTTTCCCGGGCGATTTGCTGGCGTCTGAGTTTGGCGACAGGGGCCAGCGTCCAGGCCCGGAGGGAGAAGTCGAGCTCCAGTCGCGGCTGAAGGTGTCTGAGCAGTTCGAAGAGCTCATGGACACGATGGATAGGAACTCGAGGCGGCAGGGCGGCACACCAGGCTGCCGTGGACGAGGTGTCCAAGCTGAAACGCAGGGTGGAGGAGTTACAGGGACTCCTGGCGAAGAACGACGACGCATGTCGGGAGCTGGCCAGATCAAATCAAAACACTCCGCGGAGGTGGTGGCGATGCGGCGGGACCACGGCGAGAGTTTGAGCCGGTTGAGGAGAGAGGCCGACGACGAAAGAAAACGCCTGACGAGAATGTTGGGCGAGGTGGAGGAGAAACTGAAAAGGCGTGATGACGAAATCGCCGAATTGAAGGAGAACGCGAGGTGGCAACAAGGAATAATGACTCGAGTGAGTGGCGAGTTATCGCAAGCTCGCGGGGAGATTGAAGCCGGACGATCGAAGATCAGTACCCTGCAAGAGAGGGTCGAGCTGGTCGGCGCTGACAGGACGAGGGCCCGGAGTGAGGCTGAGGAGCTGGCCGGAAGGTTGGCCAGGCGAGAGGGGGAGGTATGCTCTTATTTTGCCCTCCTTATTTTCTATTGGTTCCCTGCGATGCCGATTGACCTTGACTTTTCCAGATGGCGAGGATGGGGTCGGAGATTCAGGCTCTCCAAAGTGCGTTCGCGTCTGCTCGCAGCAGGAGCTCGGAGCTCGAGACACGGGCTAGCGAGCTTGAGGGCAAAACGCCATTTCGAAGGCCCAAGTCGGAGGCCGAGAAACGGGCCGCCGAGGCCAACACGCAGCTCGCCATTCTTAAGGGGAGGCAAGACGCTATGAGCGTAGACGCGTTCCGTCACGGGATGGAAGAGTGTAAGCAGAGGATACTAGCGGGCACCCGGAGTGGGACCTTTCTTTTCTGAGCGTCGAAGATTCCGAAGACGGCGAGTCCGCAGAAGAAGAAGATGAAGATGAATATGTCGACGTTTCTGACGCCGAGCTTGGCGGCGCCCCTGGTCCCAGCGAAGCCGTAGCCTCCGAGGGACGGTCGCAAACTACAGAGGGGTGAAAACATTAGAGAAGGGCGAGCCTAGCCGTGCACCTGCAGACGTGGCTGAGGGTACTCCCAAAGCCGGTGGGGCTCCTGGCTCTTAGGAGCCGCTCTTGTATCTTCCCCTTTTAACATTTGACGTTTCAGCAAAGGGATTTCCTGTTTTTATCTAAGTGTTTTTCTTGCGTGACTTGCCGCTGTCTAGTGTTGCCTCGATCGTGAACGACCCATGGCTCGTTGATATCCTTGGGCCATCCTTAATTCGAGACCAGGAAAACGTATTGGCTCGGGTCGGTGGGTAAAATAGGTCGGTTTGGACCGACGAACAAAGTGGATCGGCTAGGACCGATGGGCGAAATAGGTCGGTGGGGCTAATGGATAAAATGGGTCGGCTGGGGCCGACGGACGAAAATAGGTCGCGTGGGCCGATGGATAGAATAGGTCGGGCCGACGGATGAAAATAGGTCGGCTGGGGCCGACGAATAAAACGGGTCGGCTGGGGCCGACCGAGATGGATGGGCCGATGGATAGGTCGGCTGGGGCCGACGGGAGGTCGGCGTGGGCCGACGGGCAAAATAGGTCGGCTGGGGCCGACGGGCAAGAATAGGTCGGCTGGGGCCGACGGGCAAGAATAGGTCGGCCGGGGCCGACGGATGAGATAGGTTTTCGTGCTTCCTGCCACCCTGCCAGCGTTCTGCCATCCCGCAGGCAATTCGGTTTTTCTTTACTATAAGTGGTGATACGGCAGAGTGGGGGTATAAAGCTGCATCAGAGCTTTCCGGAAGGTGCTCCTTTTCCCATGCAGGCTACCTCGTTGCGATGCGCACGCAACCGTCCACTATTGGACAGTACTTTTTCAAAGGACGATTTTCTGAGCCCGCCGATTTTCGAAGCGTCAGCGGACGATTTCCTGCATTTAATGACTGCGATCCGGGATCAGGAAGGGATCTTCGTACACGTCCTGGTTCAGGCGGTGAGTTTGGCGCGCAGTGGGGTGCTGCGTTTATCGTGAGGGGCCATGTGGAGGCGTGGGACAGGTGTTTGAATCTCGGGACTCTCAGCTTGATGGCTCATCCCGAGTCTTTCCTGCCTATAAAAAGGGAGAAAGGGGGCCATGTTTGGCTATCCCCAAAGTTTTCTTTCTTGTTGGAACTTTACCATGCTCATTTCTCTGTTGCTACGAGTGGAAGGATCGACTTTTCCTTTCATGGGCTCCTTGCCGCCGGATAGCTGGGGCGACCGGGGAGCAGCTGAAGGATGGCTCATCCTTAGGGGACGAGTCTCGGAGATCATATGGAGAGCGCACATGGAGGGGGCAGAGATCATACGGAGAGCGCACATATGCGCTTCCGTTGTGGTTTCTGCGGCTCCTGCTCGGAGACGCGGGGTGGGAGGTGTATGGACGCCTCCGTGGTATGCGCAGGCCTCCCCCTTTTCGCTGGCTTGGGTTTCCGTCTCTTTTCTGAGGGGAATCCTTGCCACGGGAGGGAAAATATGGGAGCAACCGGGGTTGGATGGTCCCCGGTTTCCTTGGCTGGGCGGCGGCATACGATTCAGCGCCCCCTCCTAGGGGAGCGGGCTGGATCGTCCGGATCCTCAGAATCAGCATCCGCGGGCCATGCCTCCTTTTGGATCTTTTAATTCATCCTGCCCAGGCGGATTTGGCCGTTTCTTGGTTTGCATGATTTGTCGATCCGGGCGTTGGACGCCGCAGTTGTCTAGGCTGCTTTGGAGCAGTTGCCGAGTTTTGTATTTGCCCTTATTTTATGCATTTCAATGCTTTTGTAACGCCTGTGAGGCATTTGTAATTGATCATGATCGGCAATAAAGAGAGTTATATTCAATGTTTCGACCTCTATCTTTTCTTGTGCCGAACCCATTGCTATTTGTCGTTTGTGGGGCATAAAAGTGTCTCGCTCGCCCTTAGACGAGGGTCTTACGTTGCCCGAACTAATCGAGGTTCGTATGCGGCGGTGCAGAGATTGTTCGGCGAAATACGTTCCTTGCTTAGGTCAGGAGTTTGGTATTTTGTGCTCCGCTTTTATCGGAGCTCGGAGTATCGTGAGTCGGCTTTGGCCGAAGTTCGGGGAGTCTGCATCTTCCCTTATCATGACTCGGGAACTTGCCGCCCGAGTTAGTCAAACTTCGAAGGTGTTCGCCTCGGCCTCGCCGAAGTCTGGAGATTCACGACTCGGTCATGTCGAGGCTCGGGGATTGACAGCTCGACCCTGCCGAGGTTCGGAGAATTGGTAGCTCGGCCCTGCCGAGGTTCGAAGAATTAGTAGCTCGGCCCTGCCGAGGTTCGAAGAACTGGTAGCTCGGCCTTGCCGAGGTTCGGAGAATTAGTAGCTCGGCCCTGCCGAGGTTCGGAGAACTGGTAGCTCGGCCTTGCCGAGGTTCGGAGAATTAATAGCTCGGCCCTGCCGAGGTTCGGAGAATTAGTAGCTCGGCCCTGCCGAGGTTCGGAGAACTGGTAGCTCGGCCCTGCCGAGGTTCGGGGAATTGATAGCTCGGAGGGAGCGAATCAGTCGCCGTTGCAGGCTACGGCGTTAGGTCTGCACGGCGCTCAATGGAGGGGGCGCTCGAGCGGAACGGGCGGCGTGTTGTCACGTCTTTACTGGCGATGCTGCTCTTTCCGAGGGGTAATTTATCGCCCGAGCGACGGACTTCCACGCTTTCCGAGGAAGAGGGGCATATTAAGCAGCCTGGGGAAGCGCTAAATGCATTTAATGCAGGGGGCGACAGATCGGAAAGTGTTCGCCTGGGGAACCTCCGCGCTTATCGATCTTACTCGGGATTAGGGCGCGACTCTTTGGATTCCTCACGCATTAGAATGTCGACACGTGGCAAATTCTCGTGGGTCGGTGCTCGCGGCGCGGCCGATCGAGATACCTGCCTGGCGGGTATAAATATGACCGAGGGGGATCGGTTTTGGCCATCCCTCGGTCTGAGCTCTAAAAAATGGACTCTCCAGCGCGGTCGTCAACTGACTCGCGTTCCTCGGTTAGCAACCCGTCGTACTCGGAGGAGAGGGGGACCTCCGTGATTGTCGATGGGCTGACCCTTGCGTCGGGCCTTGCGATCAATGAGCGGCTCGCTAGGACCGCCGAGGAGTTCCTAGATGTCTCGGTTCGGGAGGCGGAGGCCTCACGTCGGGTGATGGGTCGGCAGGAGGAGGAGATTCGGCTGCTTCGTCAGCAGGTGGCTGACCTGACTGCACTCCTGGAGAAGTTGCTGGGCTCTGGGGGCAACTAACCCCTGGGCCTCTGCCCGCCCCTATTTTTGTTTTTGTCTTTCTGTGTCTCTTTGTGCCTTGCAATGGCTCCTTCTTATTTAAATGGAAAATAGACTCGTTTTTAAGAATTTCTTTCTTCTTTGAGAATGATTATCTTGATACGCTCGACGGACTTGGGCGTCGGTCTAGTCCCATTGTCCCGCGCATTAATCGTAGATATGTCGCGTGACGGGCTGCAGGGGGGGCCTCTCAAAGGCTCTCTACTGCTAGGGAGAGTTTCCTGGCCCAGCCTGGGGCCATCGGCTGGTTATGCGAAACCTTATAGCCTTTTAGGGGAATTCTGCCTATGGTGGCATTTTTCGCATGCCGATGGTCATCGTTTATCACCCGTTTTCGAACCGGGTGAAGTCCTTCGGGGACTGTTTGAGGACCGTTCGGCTTTGGTCGAGGCTTGTAGACCTTTCGCTGGGGTCTTAGCCCGAGTGGTTTTTACCTAGCCTTGTCATGGCTCGGTGAAACATTTTACTTGGCCCCGCCAAGGTTCGGGGATTTGTTTTACTTGGCCCTGTCAAGGTTCAGAGATTTGTTGCTCGGCCCTGCCGAGGTTCGGAGACTTTGTTTTACTTGGCCCTGCCAAGGTTCGAAGATTTGTTGCTCGCCCTGCCGAGGTTCGGAGACTTTGTTTTACTTGGCCCTGCCAAGGTTCGGAGATTTTGTTTTACTTGGCCCTGCCAAGGTTCGGAGATTTGTTGCTCGGCCCTGCCGAGGTTCGGAGACTTTGTTTTACTTGGCCCTGCCAAGGTTTGGAGATTTGTTGCTCGGCCCTGCCGAGGTTCGAGACTTTGTTTTACTTGGCCCGGCCAAGGTTCGGAGATTTGTTGCTTGGCCCTGCCGAGGTTCGGAGACTTTGTTTTACTTGGCCCTGCCAAGGTTCGGAGATTTGTTGCTCGGCCCTGCCAAGGTTCGGAGACTTTGTTTTACTTGGCCCTGTCAAGGTTCGGAGATTTTGTTTTACTTGGCCCTGCCAAGGTTCGGAGATTTGTTGCTCGGCCCTGCCGAGGTTCGGAGACTTTGTTTTACTTGGCCCTGCCAAGGTTCGGAGATTTTGTTTTACTTGGCCCTGCCAAGGTTCGGAGATTTGTTGCTCGGCCCTGCCGAGGTTCAGAGACTTTGTTTTACTTGGCCCTGCCAAGGTTCGGAGATTTGTTGCTCGGCCCTGCCGAGGTTCGGAGACTTTGTTTTACTTGGCCCGGCCAAGGTTCGGAGATTTTGTTTTACTTGGCCCTGCCAAGGTTCGGAGATTTGTTGCTCGGCCCTGCCGAGGTTCGGAGACTTTGTTTTACTTGGCCCTGCCAAGGTTCGGAGATTTGTTGCTCGGCCCTGCCGAGGTTCGGAGACTTTGTTTTACTTGGCCCTGCCAAGGTTCGGAGATTTGTTTTACTTGGCCCTGCCAAGGTTCGGAGATTTGTTGCTCGGCCCTGCCGAGGTTCGGAGACTTTGTTTTACTTGGCCCTGCCAAGGTTCGGAGATTTGTTGCTCGGCCCTGCCGAGGTTCGGAGACTTTGTTTTACTTGGCCTGCCAAGGTTCGGAGATTTGTTGCTCGGCCCTGCCGAGGTTCGGAGACTTTGTTTTACTTGCCCTGCCAAGGTTCGGAGATTTGTTGCTCGGCCCTGCCGAGGTTCGGAGACTTTGTTTTACTTGGCCCTGCCAAGGTTCGGAGATTTTGTTTTACTTGGCCCTGCCAAGGTTCGGAGATTTGTTGCTCGGCCCTGCCGAGGTTCGGAGACTTTGTTTTACTTGGGCCCCTTGGCCAAGGTTCGGAGATTTGTTGCTCGGCCCTACCGAGGTTCGGAGACTTTGTTTTACTTGGCCCTGCCAAGGTTCGGAGATTTGTTGCTCGGCCCTGCCGAGGTTCGGAGACCTTGGCCCGGAGGTTCGGAGATTTGTTTTACTTGGCCCTGCCAAGGTTCGGAGATTTGTTGCTCGGCCCTGCCGAGGTTCGGAGACTTTGTTTTACTTGGCCCTGCCAAGGTTCGAGATTTTGTTTTACTTGGCCCTGCCAAGGTTCGGAGATTTGTTTTACTTGGCCCTGCCAAGGTTCGGAGATTTGTTGCTCGGCCCTGCCGAGGTTCGGAGACTTTGTTTTACTTGGCCCTGCCAAGGTTCGGAGATTTGTTGCTCGGCCCTGCCGAGGTTCGGAGACTTTGTTTTACTTGGCCCTGCCAAGGTTCGGAGATTTTGTTTTACTTGGCCCTGCCAAGGTTCGGAGAAGGTTTTTGTTTTACTTGGCCCTGCCAAGGTTCGAGATTTGTTTTACTTGGCCCTGCCAAGGTTCGGAGACTTTGTTTTACTTGGCCCTGCCAAGGTTCGGAGATTTGTTTTACTTGGCCCTGCCAAGGTTCGGAGATTTTGTTTTACTTGGCCCTGCCAAGATTCGGAGATTTTGTTTTACTTGGCCCTGCCAAGGTTCGGAGATTTGTTGCTCGGCCCTGCGAGGTTCGGAGACTTTGTTTTACTTGGCCCTGCCAAGGTTCGGAGATTTTGTTTTACTTGGCCCGGCCAAGGTTCGGAGATTTCCTGTCCAGGCAGATAACTCGGTTGTACCGAGGATTGGTAAGCAGCATCTATTTCCTTTTACGATTTATGGCAATATGGTGCATAATCGATTCACATAACAAGTTGCGGGAAAATAGATAACTGGCGAAGCATAAAGGACATACCCTATTGATAGTATTTGCGGAGGTTGTCCGAGTTCCACGTTCGGGGGACGGATTTCCCATCGAGATCCTGCAGCTTGTAGGTTCCTGGCCCAATGATCTCCGTGATTTGGTACGGGCCTTCCCAGTTCGGCGCCAGCTTTCCTTGCTCCAGCGGTTTGGATACAGAAGCTTTTCGGAGGACGAGGTCGCCGGGTAGGAAGGTTTTCCCCTTGACCTTGGAGGCATGGTACCGGGCCACCCTCTGTTGATAAGCAGCCGTCCTGATTCGGGCCTTTTCTCTGACTTCCTCTACCAAGTCGAGGTTGGTGCGGAGTTGCTCGTTGCTGGCTTCCTCCGAATAACTCTCCACCCGCAAAGATGGGAGGCCTATTTCCACAGGGATGACGGCCTCCGTACCAAAAGCCATTCGAAATGGAGTCTCGCCCGTCGGAATTCTCGGGGTGGTGCGATAGGCCCACAAGACATGGTGCAGCTCATCCGCCCACCTGCCTTGGGCTCTAGAGAGGCGAGCTTTGATTCCTTGGAGGAGAGTCCTGTTGGTCACTTCGGCCGCTCCGTTGGCTTGTGGGTGCCCGACCGAAGTAAGGTGGTGACGGATTCCATGTTCTTCGCAGAATTGGCGGAACTTGGAATTGTCGAACTGCTTACCGTTATCGGTGATTATGGTGTGGGGGAGGCCGAACCGGCAGACGATGGACCTCCATACAAAGTCTCTGGCCCGTGCTTCGGTGATTTGGCAACTGCTTCCGCTTCAACCCACTTGGTGAAGTAGTCGATGGCGACAAATAAGAATTTCCGCTGTCCCGTCGCCAGCGGGAATGGGCCGAGGATGTCCATCCCCCATTTGGCAAAGGGCCAAGCGGAGGATATGGAAACTAGCTCGGCGGAAGGGAGCCTCTGGATGCTTGAATGTCTCTGGCAGGCGTCACAGGCTCGGACTAGGTCGTCCGCGTCTTTCTGCATGGTCGGCCAGTAATAGCCTTGCCGTAGCACCTTGTGGCATAGGGACCGGCTTCCCAGATGGTTGCCGCAAATCCCTTCATGTACCTCTCGTAGAGCATAGTTCGCCTCGGATGGGCGGAGGCATCTGAGCAGCGGCATAGAAAAAGACCGCTTGTAAAGCTGGTTGTCAATCAATACGTAGTGGGTCGCCTGCAGCTTCAATTTCCTGGCCTCTCTTCGGTCGGATGGGAGCGACCCTTCTTTGAGATAGTTGAGGATAGGGTCGAACCAGGATGGTTCGGCTCGATTTGCATCACCCGATCGGCTTCCATGATGCTCGGCTTTTCCAGAGTCTCCAGATGGAATTTTTGTTCAGCATCCATCGTCTCCGCGGTTGCCAATCGGGAGAGTAGGTCGGCACGGGCGTTTTCGATCTAGGAATTTGAATGATTTCAAACTCGGCAAAATGGGGAAGTAGGCCGCGCACCTCTTGGAGATATCGGATCATGTTGGGTTCTCGGGCTTCAAACTCTCCCCGCACATGGCCGGCCACCAGCTGAGAGTCGGTGAAGGCGTTAAGCTTTTCCACCTTCAGGTTGCGGGCGATCCGGAGACCAGCTAACAGGGCCTCGTACTCGGCTTCGTTGTTGGAAGCCGGGAAGGAGAATCGGACGCCATATTCGAAGATCATCCCCTCTGGGCTGGTGAGGACTAAACCCGCACCGGAGTGATGGGCGTTGGACGACCCATCGACGTGAAGGAGCCACCGAGCTTCAGGCTTTGGTCCTTCGGGATTTTCTGGGGTAGAGCCGTCCTCTGGGATGGTACACTCGAGGAGGAAATCGGCCAGCACTTGGGCTTTGATGGCCGGGCGAGGTTGAAAATGTATGTCATGCTCGCTTAGTTCGACGGCCCATTTGGTCATCCTCCCCGATGTTTCTGGACGGTGGACCACCGCCTTGATGGGTTGATCGGTGAGGACCGTCACTGAATGTGCTTGGAAATAAGGCCGTAGCTTCCGGACTGAGGTGATCAAAGCCAGCACTATCTTCTCGATCCTGGTGTACCTCGTCTCCGCATCGCGGAGCAGCCTACTCACATAGTAGATCGGCCTCTGGATTTTGCTTTCTTCTTTGACTAGCACCGAGCAAACTGCGCCCTCCGAAACGGCCAGGTACAGAAATAAAGTCTCTCCCGGGGTCGGACTACTGAGAAGCGGAGGCGAGCCGAGGTACTTCTTGAGATCTTGAAATGATTTCTGGCACTCAGGAGTCCATTGGAAATTTTTGGCCGATCGGAGAGTTTTGAAGAAGGGGAGGCATCTCTCGGCCGACCGAGCCACGAAGCGGTTAAGGGCCGCTATCCTCCCGGTTAAGCGCTGGACCTCCTTAATAGACGCTGGGGGCGCCATTTGTTGGAGAGCTTGAATCTTCTGAGGGTTAGCCTCGATACCTCGCTGGGAGACCATGAAGCCGAGGAATTTCCCGGAATTGACGCCGAAGGCACACTTGGTTGGGTTGAGCTTCATTCCATATTTGCGCAGCGTGGCAAAGCTCTCCGCGAGGTCCTCAACATGCCGCAGCGCTTCCTTGCTTTTGACCAGCATATCATCCACGTACACCTCCATGTTCCGGCCGATTTGCTCCTTGAACACCTTGTTGACCAGCCGCTGGTAGGTCGCTCCTGCATTTTTAAGACCGAAAGGCATAACTCGGTAACAGTAGGTACCTCGGTCGGTTATGAAGGCGGTCTTTTCTTCATCTTCGGGGGCCATCCGGATCTGATTGTAGCCCGAATAGGCATCCATGAATGATAGCATTTGGTGGCCTGAGGTGGCGTCCACGAGCTGGTCGATCCGAGGGAGGGGGAAGCTATCCTTTGGGCATGCCTTGTTGAGGTCGGTGAAGTCGATGCAGATCCTCCATTTGCCATTCGACTTCTTCACCATGACGACATTGACAACCAACTTGGATAATTTACCTCTCGGACAAAATTGGCTTTGATGAGTTTGTCGACCTCCTCTTCAATGGCTTTTTGCCGTTCTGGGGCGAAGCTTCTCTTCTTCTGCTTAACAGGCCTGTGCATCTCGTCCACATTGAGGCGATGGACGAGGACTCGGGGTTAATCCCTGGCATGTCGGAGGCGGTCCAGGCGAAGATGTCCGCATTGCTTGGAGGAATCTGATCAGCTCGCGACGAGGCTCTCCTTCAAGTAGCGACCCGATCCTTATGGTTCGGTCGGGCCGAGCTTCGTCCAGCGGTACTTCTTCCAGTTCTTCCGCCGGTTCCCCCGTTGTTCGGCGAAGTCCTCACGAGCGTCTAGCCCGTCAACCTCGGGAATCCTGGACTGAAGGCTCGTGACGAAACATTGCCGAGCCATGGCCTGACTTCCCCGAACCACTCCAACTCCTCGCTCGGTGGGGAACTTCATTGACAGATGCGGGATAGAGACAACCGCCTTAAGGGACATCAAGCCGGGCCTGCCGAATATGGCATTGTATGGGGACCTGAGGTCGGTCACTAAGAAGTCGGTCTGTACAATGGTTACGAGGGGCCAGGTTCCTGCGCGGACCGTCAGGGTGACGATTCCTTCTGGGATGATGACGTCGCCGGTGAATCCCATCAGGGTGGAATCCACGGCTCGAAGGTTTTCCATGAGCAATTTCATCCTGGCAAACACACCGAGGTACAAAACGTTTACCGAGCTTCCACTATCGACCAGGATTCGGCTTACATCATAATTGTTCAAGTTAAGGGATACAACAAGTGCGTCATCATGGGGAAGCTGTATCCCAAGAAGATCATCATCAGAAAAGGAAAGTTCGCCTGCGCGTGCCTTCTTCGGCACCGGTGCATCACCGTCGCCCCTGGAGCTCGATCCGCCGGCCTCTTCAATCATGTTGATGCGGCCAACCACGGGCGGATTTGGTGGAGGAGGGAGT
The DNA here is from genome assembly GCA_900491605.1 of Calamus simplicifolius. NCBI lineage: Eukaryota > Viridiplantae > Streptophyta > Magnoliopsida > Arecales > Arecaceae > Calamus > Calamus simplicifolius. The sequence goes on from UESW01003952.1 coordinate 1,549,274, forward strand.
TGTGGGAGCTCAGGCTGGCGATCACCTCCTTGTGCGGCTCAGGTGCTCTTCTGAACTGGTCCAACCGTCCCCGCCGAATCAATCTCTCGATCTCATTCTTCAGCTGCCAGCATTCTTCAGTGTCGTGACCATGCTCCCTATGGTAGCGGCAGTACTTGGCAGGATCTCTTCGGGTTGGGTTCCCTCGGAGAGGTACTGGTCGGGGAAGCTGGCGCTCTATCTCCATGAGGATCTGCGCCCGGGGCACAGTCAGCGGAGTGTAGCGATCGAATCGCCTGGGGGGACTCCGGGAGCGATTCCTTGGCGGCAGCGGAGGGACTCTTTGGCGGCGAGGCGGACTTGGCCGACGGGCAGGGCGGTGTCTGTCGGAGCTTTGGGCTCTTGCTTCTTCCTTGCCTGCTCAGCGCGGGCCACTCTCCGCGACTCCTCGACCCGAGCGTATTTGTCCGCAAGGGCCATCATATCAGACAGACATGGGGGGTAGCTGACTTCCATTGCCAAATAGAAGTCGCTCTCCTTTGAAACTCCCCCCGCCAGGGCGGACATAGCCACCTCATGATTAAGGTGGTCCACCTCTAACATGGCCTTGTTGAAACGGCCAAGATAATTTCTCAAGGACTCCCCCTCTCTTTGCTTGACTTCGGAGAGGGAGTCGGATCTCCGTCGGTGGCGGCGGCTGCTGACGAACTGGCCAATAAAAAGGTGGCTCAGCTCGTCGAATGAATCAATAGAACCCGGTTTCAAGGCGTTGAACCAGGTTCGGGCGGATCCTCTGAGGGTGGATGGAAGGCTCGGCAGAGGATCGCATCAGATGCTCCGTGGAACATCATTATTGACCGGAAGCTGCTGAGATGGTCGTCCGGATCAGTGGAGCCGTGATAGGGCTCGACGGTTGGCAGCTTGACGTGGGAGGGAATCACTTCCTCCATGATCCCTTAGAGAAAGGGATGCCCTGCTCTGCTTTGGGCTGAGGCAGATGGATCTGCTTGGCGGCGTCCAGCTCCTGACGCATTTCTTGGATCTGACGGCGGATCTCCTCCTCACCGGCTAGAGGAGGAGCTGGGCGCGAGAACCGCAAGGACGGCGTCGAATCATGGTGAGACGTTGCCGGAGAGAGGGAGCGGGCTCGCCGAGATCTGGGAAGATCTCTATCGTAACCGGTTCGAGGGACCGGTTTGTCCCCCCTGGGGCGATGTGGGGGATCCGCTGATTCATGCGGATCAGAGGAGGAGGTTGCCGGCGAAGAAGAAGTCGCCGTTTCTTTCTGGGGATGTGAAGCAGGAGGAGGCGCAAGACGCTCCTGGACCAGGTGGGTGAGAGCCTGGACTTGTTGGACCAGCGTAGCAAACTGGTCCTGGGTCACCGGAATGGCAGGCGGCGACGGAGTCTCGACAGGCGGGGGTTGTGGCGCTGTGGCGCCAGTCGGATCAGGCCTCTGGGAGGCGACCTGATCTTGAGCATCAGAGGTTGCTCCTCTCTTTCGGTTGGCCATCAGAGAGGTTCTTCTCCGGATTAAGATCCTTGTCTCCTTTCAAGTTTTGATGGGACTTGAGACCCTTCCTCTAGCGCCAATCTGTTGCCGCCGGGATCCGTCCTCCGACTCGGGCGCGGTCGATCCTCAGGGAGTGGGGTGCGGCGGACCTGCAAAACAGGAAGCCCACACGCGGAGGGACGCCGGGGGTGGTCCTCCGCGGAAGGCCCTCCGACGCTCAAGTCAGTGAGGAAGGAATCGCGATCAACCAGACAATAGGGAGGTGGATCTCTCCGGGAGACCTCTCCAGGGGGCGGCCAATCGGGAGCTCTAGGAGGAGCAGAGCGCCGACGAGCTGCCGGAAGAGAGGAATGACTCCAGAGTTTTTGCGCGTCAAGAGTCGCGTACCTGAAGGAATCTGCCCATCTGACCTTTATAGACTGTCACCTGGGGACTTGAGCATCTTCTGGAAGGTACTGAGGTTGTTACGATACGGGGGTAGACAGAATCAGGCCGTTGTGGGGCCGTTAGAATCCACGCCTTGTCCGTTAAGGGATCGACGGCTGAGAGAGCTCCTTGATGTCTTGGGATCTGGACGAGTAGACCTGAGGCGGTTACGATAGGTCTTAGGCCACGTCTTAACATGATTCCCTGCCTAAGGTGCTACTCGGGAAGCTTGAGCTCTCCCGCATCAGGTTCCGCGGAGGTAGACGTCAGGACGTGGATCGCTAGGTAGTCGCGGGCTACGAAAGCCCGGAAGAGGCCGAGCTACGGAGGCCCGGAAGGGGCCAAGCTAGGGAAGCCCGGAAGAGACCGAGCTACGGAGGCCCGGAGGAGGCCGAGCTAGGGAAGCCCGGAAGAGGCCGAGCTAGGGAAGCCCGAAAGAGGCCGAGCTACGGAAGCCCGGAAGAGGCCGAGCTAGGGAAGCCCGGAAGAGGCCGAGCTACGGAAGCCCGGATGAGGCCGAGCTAGGGAAGCCCGGATGAGGCCGAGCTAGAGAAGCCCGGAAGGAGACGGTAGGAGGAGGTCAGCCTTAGCCGCCTTGCACGGATATCAATGCAATGACGATTTTACCCCCCAACAATTCTAAACTTCTTTTAATTTTAATTTATTTGTGCATTTAAATTTTAAAATTAAATTTCTAGAAATTTCTATGAAGTATTTTTTTTTTGCAAAGATAAAAAGATTTTTCCAACAGCTAAGGATCAATTTTATTTTTCAACAACTTATATTGACCTATGTGAATATCAGCAAAGAGGGTGCGACTTTCCTACTTTTTCTGTTCCACCTTTAATTTTACAGTTCTATCTTTACCTTTGATCTCACCGTTCAAATGACCCGATGCTTTCATTTTTCTCATGGATGGACTTACCATGATTCATGAATGAGTTTTCTACTTTGTATTTTAAATGCTTTTAATCATATTTCCTGTGTGGTATATATGATCATGGGACCATGGATTTTTATTGTGCACATGCTATTCTGTATTGTTTTTGGATGTTTGTGTGGTATATATGATCATGGGACCATGGATTTTTATTGTGCACATGCTATTCTGTATTGTTTTTGGATGTTAGTAGCATGGATCTGGTTTACTGCACATGCCCGACCAAGCCTTTTAGGCTAGTTTTCTTCTCACTAGAAATTGTGAGACTCATTAGAAATCATACTATTGTCCTCTTTTCTTTCATATTAGTTGATTAATACTGCCTAATGTGGAAAGTTAGCATACTTGAATATGCATTTTTCATGCTTGTATATATAAGTGAACATATGAGGAACAGTAGACAAAGTCGATACTTTTATGCATGAATCTAAGTGGCAATCATGACAGTACACTATGTATAACACAATATGCACTATGTATAATACTTGTCATGCTTCTATGCCAATGCATGCTAAGTGTGCCCTGCACTGGCAGGGAATGGCACAACATAATGCTTATCGTGCTATTATGAGGCGGGCATATCACTGGCATGCAATACTAAAATCCTTGCTTTTATGCAGCAATGAAGACGTGCAATTGACACAACAAATGGCAAATTTACACACTTGCCTTCATATATGCATTATAAATCTTAGAACAATACTATGTGGTGGTCGTAAAGATGTCACATTGTACTTGAAAAGTATAGTGTTATTGTTAAATTCAACAGTCTATATGTTAGACTGTAATAATATTATTAATTTTTTTAAAAAAAAAAAAACATGATTTCACCATAGAGTATGTATGATGCTATGATTAGCTATTATTGCCTATTTATTTCCCATTGAATTGGAGATTGACAACGGTCATAACATGGACATATACATAGGTGTCCATTTCATGGATGCCATTCACTTGTACTGCACATGACAAACATTATAATGGCCATTATAGTTGACATCTTTTTGTTGTTATAAAAGTAAATGATATACACACAAAAACCCTGAAAGGCACATTCTGCATGTATGATGCATAATTTATGATTAACAATTTACCAAGTTTTAACGGCTAATAATTACATATGACTATACTGACTCTAGACTAGTCAAATGAGCTCTCCAGAATGGTATGAAATGATTGGTCCATCCCTCCTGCATTTGTATTAGCAATAGACTATTTTATTGCCTACGTTTCTTTTGAAAAATTAAATATTAAAACCATTGAGAAAAAATGTAATTAATCTCATTATCACTATATCAATTGAGATTCTGATATCTCACCCATTGCATTATCAACTTAAATTATTTGAATATCTTTACTTCAAACCTCTATTGGAAACTACTACTTAGTTCATCTGTATGTTAGTTGCCCACTAACAATCACTATGTGGCCCACTAACAAGAATGTGAAGTTGATCTACCTGTTGCATCATGGGAAGATCATTTCCCAGTGACAACAATGGAACTGTATTAGCTAATTGTTCGGACTTGCTGAATTAAAATATTGAGAAACTTGGATGAATTTGGATGCTATGATCAGGCTTATCATTAATCTTATACATGTAAATGCTCTGTTTTGGGTAATCAAGTAATTATTTATTCTACTTGAAACTATGTTTCCTAATCCAACTTTTCTTATAAATGAAATTTGTTGATAATTATGTGTTTTGTCAATTTCTATGTAAGAATATTGGTATTACTTTCCAAATATGAGATTGACCTGGTGACTGGATATGGCCTATCATTTGCGTTGGAAATTAACTTGATTCTGGATATAGTTATGTTTTATCATGTAACGTAAATTTTGATTTACTCAATATTTATTGATGCAATTGTCAAACCCATGTAGTTGGGACAAGGCATTACTGCATGATCTGAGCCTCATAAATGCATTATAGAACAGCTTTTTTTTTCATATGATGATGCTTTTGAATATTACATCAATGATGATTATTTATTTGCATTTTGTGCAATTATCATTTCTTAAATAGTTTTATTAAGGTATGTTCTTTATGGCTATGATGATCCATTTCAGAAGCAAGCACATTATTGTACAAAATGTAGTTTTATTTAATTCTCTTATTTGAGGTTTAGCCCAAAAATAATGTTATCTTCTTGGAATTTGTTAAGTCTGAGAAGAATTTGACAGATCAATTAACCAAGAAATTATCTAGGAGTGGAGTCCTAGAATCATCAAGGGGGCTAAAAGCTTAAGCCCATTATTTGGTCACCAGTAGTGGAAACCCAACCTCTATGATTGGAGATCCCATGAAGGAGGTTCAATATGGTAGAAACGAAGCAGATTGAGTGATCGTGTTAGAGCACAAATTTTGAAAAAAATTTCATCCCATCCCTATGATGAGTGCTCTTATAAAGTAACAAAGTAAATTTGTGTAAGGTTGAGTTATACTCTTAATGATTTAAGGTAGGTTATCTTTAGGGTATTAGTCATAAATACCCTTGGAGGATTCATCTATATGAGAATTGTCATATTAGGCCGTGACTATAGGTTTGGGCTAATCTTAATAAATTCTCATGAAAAATCAAGGTACTAAGCACAAGGCTTTTAATATACGCTGACCGTTTAAACCTAATTAATCCATACTGTGTGTGTGATTAGTAGAAGTCTGAGTCAAGGACCTAATTCAAGGTTTAATCTACTATGGTTCCTTCAGGTGTATTCAATCAACAGTAAGTGAGGTTCAAGTCTACATGACACCTCACCCATTGCGCAGTATAAGATGTCCTAAAATTTTTGTTGCCTTGATTTTATTTTATTTTAAATGCTCGCATGGAACGTGAGCAAAACGCTCGTTGCCAGCGAGCGTTCATTGAATGCTCGCGTAGCAAGCATTTCGCGAACGCTCGCCAGCGAGCATTCCGCGAACGCTCGCCAGCGAGCATTTTGCGTTATCCTTTCCGCGAACGCTCGAGCGTTCCACGATCCTTTCCGCAAACTTTGCGTGACCAACGTTCTTGGAGGAACGGTCACAAGGTAGATAATTCATGTTTGAAATGCTTGTCTAGAATCTCCAACAATTGAGAAGCTTTAGCCATATACCAAGGTTTGTTATATACGTTCAGTGTTTGGTAATGCAAATTGCTTCCAAATAGCAGTGTAATCCTATTATTGTCTTAATGCTTTTTCTTGATGCTGTGTATACTGCACTTAATTGATGCGTATAGGTTTATGGACTGGTCTGGTTGTGCAACGAACTAGTGCAGAAATTAAATTTTGCCATAGCCTTTTGATTTTTCTTTGTAATTTTGACTTCTTATACTATTTTTTCCCCGTGTTCCGCCTCATTCTTGCGCATCTGGTCTTTCTAGAAAAGTGGTGACGTCCTTAGAAGAGTTGGAATGGAGAAATCAGAGACCTCTCTCCAAGTAGATGGCCGGTATCTGCAGCAAAGAACTATTCCATGTTTGTCTGAATACAAAAATGCTGGGAGGCTTGGAAGTTGGAATAGGAGGTTCAAAATTGCACTCCAGCATCCCAAGTCAACCATGCAAGGGGAGAAAATTACGAATCGTTTCCTTACAGATACCTGTTATAATTACGAATTAATACAATGCCACAATAAGACGATAATTCTTAAGTCAGAATTAAATACTGCACAAATTCAATGGAGGTTCACATGCAAATCAGATGTAAAAGAATGCAGTCACGGCATCACAGCAGATAAGATCTAGAATTACATTTCTTTCAACTCCACCCCCAAACTCGAAGGATCAATTGAATTTTTTTACACTCAACTCCACCCCCAGAAGAATTTTTTTTAAAAAAAAATGAATGGAAGGGAAATTTTAATTCCAATAACATGTACAAAGAAAAAAAAAATCACATTGTTATGGAACAAAGATCTTCAAACACTGTCCTGATGTTAGGCCTCTCATTTACAGGAAGAATACACCTAAGAGATACAGCAAGCAATTCATCCATCACCCTTGGGGCTTCCTCCAAACCTGCAATGTCTCGGTCAAAGCAATCTGTTCCACGCCCCTCCCTATTGCACATCTGAACCCAATCAGTAAGATCAACTGCCCCAGATTGGCCTGAAATAATATCACCAGCACTTCTTCGGGTTAGCAGTTCCATTAATATCACCCCAAATGAATACACATCAGCCTTGAATGATGGGAACGGTTTGCCTGTAGTAGCTAATTCAGGTGCACAGTATCCAAGTGCTCCCAAATTTAGAATCTGCTCGGCAGTGCCACTTTGTGTCATGAGTCGATATAGGCCAAAGTCTGTCAGCCGAGCAGTGAGGTCTGGGCCAGTCAGGAGTATATTTGTTGGCTTTAGATTACCATGAGGCAGGCCCTTCTCATGATGAAGGTAGAACAAGCACCGAGCCACATCTGTGGCAACCTTTAGCCTTTGGTTCACTGATAGGCGTGAGTACCTTCTTGGTGTTGACTCTGCACAGTATATGCAGAACAAAGATGAAATCATATATTTCACTGAGGAGCATATTGCTAGCGGGAAAAAGATAGTGCCAGGCGTAAGGCCACAAAAGCATCAAATTCGCTTGTACCAGTTTGTGAGGAGAATGTCCATGCTAAGGTGTCAATAAAATAGCCAAAATATTCAGCGTAAAGGAATATATAAATTTGGGAGGATATAAGAAAAACCATAGTGAAGATGGGGGGAAATGGGATTGAATCACATTGTTGGAGCAGCAATGATGATCAATCCAGAAAGTTTCTATACGTTGATTATAGTAAAATTAGGCCAAAGCCCAAATCAAAAAGAAAAAGAGGTTCTACCATTAATGGACCAAAGATAACATTAATAGAAGGAAAGCCAATACATAGGTGTGGTGCAGACAATCAAAAATAGTAGAATACATGTAATTAAAATCCTCTTCACCAATCATCCAACTAGACTATACACTATGATCATTTTTGTAGGCTTAACCACATGTTTCATTTAAAATCCCATCTTAGATTGTAGGTCTATGACCGACAAGCACCCAGAAGTACTGTGAGATTGATCAGATATGAGCACAATTCTTTTTCAATGAACAGCTTACTCATAAAGGTTCAATATCCACATCAAATCCACTTCCTAAATGTACTAATTTTTATATTCTTGAATGCAGCTGAGATCTGACTTTAGATATGGTGCCTAAGAGGGTTAGCCATCAACTCATCAGCAGTTCAGTAATAATGAAAAAAGAGTTGCTCTTCATAGAGGTGAATCTTAAGCCATGGAGTGCCTCTTCAAGTTAAAACTTGTCCTTGCTTAGTACTTCTGAGGGAACCATCTTTCTCTCTGAGGCCATTTTGAAGAGAACCATCATGATCTCAAGCATTATGGAAAGGCAATTCTAGAATATCCATAGTTTATATGCAGCAGGGTTGTCTATGATACATGTTAAGATCCAATGCAATACCCCCAGGGAGGTAGGTGTCAAATTCTTCACATTCACCAACAGAAAAGAGGTTGTGCTAGAGTTTCCATGTGCCCTGATGCAGATTTGTTCAACCTTGTAACACAATTGGCAGAGGTATATAGAGAACAATAACATGGAAGAGAACAATCAGGAAGTTTGACTTCACCTAGTTCAGGATGAGGCAAGGGTTTGGGTTCAGACAGGTTCAAATTAGGTTAGCCTTGCATACATAGGTCTGTCCCATTACAAGTTCTGACCCTGCAGCAGAATGTTCATACCCACTAGCAGTCAATCCTAGTGATTTGCACCTGATTACTTGAATCTGCTAACTTTCCTAGTTCCTTCAAGCCTACCATACCCACCACAACAGGCTAACACACGTTCCATTCTCTTCAACAATTACAAAAATAAATGTAAATAACATGTAGGGATGCTAGCAAAATGTTTAAAAAGTTCAGTAAGAGTCCAGTATATACCATATTAACATGTAGAGGTATTGTACAATGTAAACTATGATCCAAAAATACTTTCATACTGACCCAGCAAGACATGTAGATGCTACCTATGCTCAACCTGTTTGATGAGTGGGTTAGGGATGCCTGACATACACGGAGTCCAGAATCGAACAATTTTACTCCATACTTGCCTTAAAGCAGGTCAGCTATAAATTGCCAGCCCTACTCCACAAGTAGACCTCTAGTCAACAAACAAAACTGGTTTGTGACTCAAAGAATTTTAGCTCCTAAACAAGAAAAATCTAACAGTTAGATTTAATTATTCCATGTTTACCAATACGCCACACTACAAACACCAGATTTTTGATCTGCAATGTAGTTGCACTTTGCTAAAAGTGGCTTCCATAAATGACACAAAAAAGACCAAGGGGACAACATTATGCTACATTTAGTCTCAAGTATCCTAGGAAGAACTCAATCACAATTGTTTTCTTGAGCTACGCTAACCAAATTCTGGTGATTCACAATATGGGAGGATCATAACAAAAAACTTGGACCACCTAACAATATTCCATGACCTTTTGTTTTAGTGGCAGAGTTTTATCAAACATCAACCTAAATATTTTTTATTCTACAGAAAAGGGAATTAGAACTTTGTTGATGACAATTTAGGTTTCATTGAAATAGCATTACATTTATAGCAATGCAGCACCATTTCGTTAGCTTTACAAGAATTGTGACCTGAAGAAATTAACTAAAAGACATATGGGAAATCTCTTGCAATAATCTGCCAACCACTAAAGAAATCCATCACAACAACTATAAACATATCAAAAAGAAAATCAGAAAGATTTTCACATCTTGAACAACTCTGGAACTAATCTAAAGTTGAAGAAATCTGTCATGACTTACACTTCAAGAATTGGAACTAAATTTAATTCTATTTATGTTGAAAGGCAAAAGTTCACCAATTGTAGTCTCTTAAGACACTTTTTGATGGCTATTCATACAAGGGCCCAAAAATAGATAGCACTAGTATCATATGCATGCTCTAGGTTGTATATGTAAGAGATTGATATGGCCTAGTCATACTCAATTGTTCATAAAAAGGGGTAGCCTCATGCATGCGGTTCCCACAACCACAAAGTTTGGGGACGGACAGTTAAAAGTTTTATGGTTAAAAGCTCTCATACAAACATTCAAATACCATCAGAAGGGATGGTACAAATGGTATCATACTGTTCCAGCAAGTTTCTAATGTCAGAACATAGTCTGCTGGTATGGGATGCAGTGCCATACTGTATATCAGTACATGATACGATACCATTCTTATATATGGTATCTTATTGGTGGATCTTTTTTTTTTTTTTTTGGCTTACCAGTTGAGGAGATGCCCCTTTCGCATGGTTGGCCAGCCAAAACAAGCAGCCAAAACAAGATCCTAGGTGGTGAGAATTTGCTGAAAAGAAACTCCTATGACCCTTTTAGATTTGTGGGAAAGCTGAGGAAATTACTGACCACTTATTCCTTGCTTGTGAGTATTCATACGCGATCTGGATGACCTTCTGGGGAGAAGCTTTCTCTTGATTATTATCCTAAAGATCTTGTGATGTTGTGGACAACCTCGAGAGGAAAAGTATTTTCAACATGGATGGAAGAGAGGATAGGATGTCATTGTAGTGGTCATCAGTTGGTGCATCTAGCTGGAGAAGAACAATAGGGTCTTCAACAGGAAAAGGAGGAACGATAGCGAAGTTAATTTACAATTTAAACTCTTGGTGGCCTATTGAGTAAGTACTTGCATTGAGAAAAAGCTTGAAAACAGTGCCTCTTGTACCTTAGAAATTATTATAGCATGGAGTTTAGCATCTAGTCAATGGTGTACCTCCACGCGAGGGTGAGTTCTTTTGTCATTGAAGATATGGGATGGAGAGTTTTTGTAGGAGGTCTAACTCTTCATGACTCTTTAAGGTTGGAATCTGGGCGTCATATAGTGTTTTTCCTTGTTCATTTTCTTAATAAATTGATAGGACCTTGTTCATTCTTAAAAAGCTACTTTTTTCATGATTTATAAGCATCGTCATGCAGTTTGAAGAAAAATGAGGTGTCAATTACATTAACGTCTCATATTTCACCTATATTAATCTTTTTAAATAAGGATAAATCATTTTTCCTTATTTTTCTGCATCAAATTTATTATGCTTCACTCCTAAGATTACACGTGCATTGAAATTTTAGGGATTTTATCATTGTTAATTAATTGATGCAACCTGCCCAGGTAACCTCTTAGCACCAATACTTTATTGTGCATTCTTGTGATCATTGTTTTAGTGGCATGTGCAACTCCTGGAACATTGGCAATGCATGGATAAAAGCGAAAGCTTCAAACTCTTAGCTTAAGTATTACTTTAAAAATAATTTGCAAAGGAAAAAATATAGAAGTTATCAAACTTGAGCCAGAGTCTAATTATATGCATGCAAAGGATATTTCTGCTGTCAAAAACATAAAGATACAAGTTTCCAGGAGAAAACCGAAGACATAAATGGATCAACTAGTGGTACTTTCAAGAAACCATAAATGACATATAGAAATCAAGAGCGTGTTGCAAACCTGAAGAAATGGCAGTTTGAAAAGAAATCAGGTTATCAAATGTCTTACCATAAAGATACAGTGCCAGACTATCTCCATTAACGTAATCTGCAACAATCAACCTTTCTTGCTCCCTTGGGCCCCAATAATAACCCCTCCAAGAGATGATGTTTGGATGTTTAATGGTTCCAATTCTCTTTGCCTCCTTTGCAAAATCCTTTTTATGTTTCACAAGACCAACCCACAACCACTTGACAGTTAACACGTGACCACCATCTAGTGTTGCTTTATATGATGTACCATGGCTGCTTCGACCAAGAACTTCAGCAGGGGCACAAGACAATTCTTCAGCTGTGAATATTAAAGAGTCATCCAACAAAAACAACTCTCCAGCAAGTCGATCTGGTGAATATACATCCAACTTCACTGGTTGCTCAGATGTGTGCGAATCAATGATATGAGGTGAAGATGACAATGCTGACCCTGAAGAAGACTTCCATCCAGTGACTGGAGGACAATTCTCTAGCACATCAATCTTTGTAGACTCTGAAACTCCTTTTGAATCAGAATAACCATATTCCACAGATTCAGTTAACAGCTCTCTATGTGCAGATATTGATCTAGCAGCTGATGTTAGCAGATGGTCATTTGAGAAATTCATTGAAGTAGATACAGCATTATCCTTTGGAGACTTAAACATGTTAAGCGGGCTGAAAATCCCAAGTTTTAAATCTCTTCCCGTAGTTTGCTCTCTTCCACAAATTTCTTGAGACCTTACAATATATAATGCCATTATTACAAATAAAATGAACATGACAGCACCAATGGAGCCAGCAATAAATGCTACTCGAATGCGAGACTTGAGACTATGATGACTCCTGTTCCCAGAGAAGTCGGTGCTATTATCTCCTGTAGGTATGGTGCCTGAAAATCCTAGTAAAGCATTTCCAGGATGAAATGAGGTGTCTGGGAACCTCTGCAAATTTTGAGGAACAGTTCCCGATAGATCATTATAAGAAACATTTAATACCTTTAGACCTGCCTGAAGCAGATCAGGTATCCTACCTTTGAAATGATTCATTGATAGGTCAAGAAATTCCAACCCACCAAGCTTACTTAACTCGCGTGGAAGCTCTCCAGATAAAGTATTATTTCCAAGGTTAAGCAATTTGAGCCTCTGCATGTTGCCAATTTCTGGAGGCAATGAAGCAGATAACAAGTTATTAGATAAATCAAGGCTCTCTAGATGAGAACAAGAAGACAGCACAAGCGACTCAGTTGAGTGCGAGCTTTGAAGTGGAACAGTTCCAGTAAAGTAATTTCCTGAGAGATTCAAACTTGTCAAAGTTAACGATATAAAGCTTGGCAAAATAGGTCCCGTAAGTTTATTCAAACTGAGATCAACTACAGACAATTTGGGATAGGTTCCTAATACAGAAGGGAGAGACCCTTCTAAAGAACTATTTCGAATCTTGATGGATATTAGATTCCCAAATTGTGAGGCCTCATTTGGATAGTGTCCTGATAATGGATTTGAACTTAAATCAATAGCCTCCAATGAGTCTCCCCAATGCTGCATCACAGATAGGCTACCAGAAAGCATGTTTTTGCTCAAATCCACGGACAGACACATCCCTAAGTGAGGGGGCAAGGAACCTGACAATGCATTTGAAGACAGATTCAAAAGCTTCAAAGTTGTTGAGTTAATAGCTTTAATAGGACCTGCACAAGTGGCAAACTATTGTTATCAACTAGTGGATTAATAGTTGCAGTTGACAATGAGCAGCAAAAAATGAATATTAAATCACATTTCACCAAGACATCTCAGTGGAATCTTAATAACTAATATGAATAGTGTTTAAGCTTGAAAATTAATGAAAAATTTAAGCGCCTCATACAAAGCATTTAACCAATATGCATCCCAACATGTCAGCAACTGATGCAAAAACCATGTATATGCATGTGAAATAAAAGAAAAGGCAGTGAAGCAGTTTACTGGATATTAACTTGACATGTCAAAATGACCTTCCATTTCTGAAACACCAAAAAAAAATGAAAGAAAAACCAAATTTGTAAATTTAAACTATTAATAATAAAAAAATGACACTCTAGTTATAGGAGCTGATAGTATAGATAGTCCATGCCACTTTTTCCTGTAAATGGCTAAAACATACATTAAAGAATGCCTTCCTATATCTTTCTTGGTAATTCATGCAGATGTTCTAGGAACTTTCCTCTTTACAATGATTCTACATAAAACCAAAGCCCTCTCCTTACTGGGGCATTTCACCCCTGTATATTACCCATTATTTTCAAAAATAGTATAATTAGCATTGTTGCTTCAAAAATCAACAAATCCCCATCATTTATGCACAAGCTTATAAGTATATGCAGGATCTATACTATTTATCAAGCCAAATCATTAAAAATATTATTTGCCCCTTCTTAGATGATTTTATTGAGCATTCACAAAACACTCCATGAACAATATCAGAACTATCCAACGCGAATTTTGCAAAATAATGACCCTTTGCTAGTAGGATTAGCTGAACTAGTAAGAAATTTTGAACTAGTGGGAAATCCAACCTGACCCAACTAGACTGCACCAAAATAATGTTTTTCCCTAATGTTGACCAGTTCATTTTCATATACACAATTTCACAAAAACATCAAATGGAATCGTGCATGTAAGATATAATACTAAAATGAATTATTTCAACTTGTTAAAAAGATTAAATTAGTCCCTGGGTGAAATACTGTAAGCATTTTACAAGTGTGGTGGCAGTTTTAAAGCCTGAAAAACTAAGTTCTGACAAAGTGATACAAGAGAATCTATATATGCCCAGACTGACAAGAATGGGCAACGATCTGCAGAGCTTGATAGAGTTTAGGATAACAAAAGCTGTAAAATATAACTACTATAACCCAAAATTAGACTAGAATAATTAAAAAAATCACTATCATATACTATAAAAGAGAAGTCTTCTGTGACAGTCATCTAGCTTGAAGTTGACATTCAATTATCTCGCATGCAGTCATGTAAGAAAGGAAACCCATGAAGAAATATACTCCTATCTAGGACTCCTAAATCCCCAAAATGAGCATCCCCGCCCTTGCCCCCAACGATCTTTATCCAATCGTGAAAAGAGCAATCTTGAGAAAACAAGGCTCCCAAGACCTAAGAATCTGGATCATTTCAAACCCATATTATTGAACCAATCCACTATATTGAAGTGCATTGAAGCCGTACTATGGTAAGTATGAAAGGCCCACCCTCCAAAAAAAAAAAAGCAAACAGTCTTAAGACTAAAATCAGTTTCCACAAACCAAAAAACATTTACCTGTAAATCCATTCCCACTGAGATCAAGCTCCATCAACTGCATTGTACTCCCAAAGAGCGCTTCTGGTATATATCCATACAGCTGATTACTAGCCGCCCGGAAAACTTTTAAATTGTACAAAGAATCAAATGAAGGAAGCTCCCCGGTAAGCTGATTGCAAACCAGATCCAGAACCTCCAAGCTCTTAAACACCCGTAATGAATCGCCCGAAAAGAAGCCACCATTGAGCTTATTGTTGCTCAAGTTCAAGTGCCGGAGTGTATTCCCCAAGCTCGAGAGGTTGCCCGAGGCCATGTGGATTTCCCCATAAAAAGCATTGTTACTCAAATCAATGTACTCAGCGTTGCGGAGCTCGGACAGCAACACCGCAACGTCCCCCCCGAGGTTATTGGACCGCAGGTCCAGCACCCTCAGCTGCTGGAGTCTCCAGATCTCGGTCGGGAATCCCTTGTGAAGTTGTTACTCGAGAGGTTGAGGTGAACAAGTCTGGACAGCTGCGCTATCCGCGGGGGAACGGGGCCGTAGAACTGGTTGCCGGACAGATCGAGGTGCTGCAGCGAGGTCAAGGTGCCGATGGCCGGGACTAAGCGGCCGGTGAAGGCATTGCCGGAGAGAGTGAGGTTCCGGATCGACGTCAGGCCGGTGAGGGTGGTGAACTTCAGGTCGCCGGCGAGGCCGAGGCCGTCGAGGGCGATGGAGACGACGGCTCCCGAGTCGTCGCAAGAGATCCCGTGCCAGTCGCGGGGGCAGGCGGCGGATCCCACCGGCAGGGGCTTCCAGGAGTCGACGACTCCGGAGGGATCGGTGCGGATGCCCTTCCTGAACTCCAGGAGGGACCGGATCTCGTCGGAGGGCGAGGCGGCGGAGTGCCAGCGGAGGGCGGAGAGAAAGAGGACGTGGAAGAGGAGGAGGAGGAGTTGGAGATGGGGATCCATTTCTCTTGCTCTTGGTCTGTTGCTTCTCTCTCTGCTCAAGAGGAGGAAGAAGAAACCCCAGCCATTGCGGAAACCCTAGAAATGGAAGAAAGGAAGGCAGAGTCGAAGAGTGGAATAGAGAGTAAAGTTTTTTTATATATAGATGGAGGATGGAGAATGTGCGAAAGGAGATAGAAAGAGAGAGAAAGAGGATTTTTTTTTTTTAATAACAGAGAGAAGGGAGAGTTGAAGAGCGGAGGGTGCCAAGAATCAAGAAAGAGAGAGCGAAAGAGCGAGCTAACAGACAAGAACCAGCACAGACTGTAAAGGACAAGAGGGCTGGAAACAGAACAAAGCCTTCCCACCCCCTCACATGATGGATGGTGCCCAAGGCTGTCCCTTTCCAGCTTATGTTAGCATTTAAGCCTCGTTCTTCCAAATTATCCCAATATCACAATTACTTAAAAACTTATATTTTTAAATAAATACTAAAAAATATTTAGATAAAAATAATTGTTTTTTATATATTAAAAATAATTTTAATATAGGATATATCTTTTATATTTTAATATTTTTGAGTAAATTACTAAATTTATTCATCTTTATATAATATTTTAATTTGTATTGATTATATACTTCTTTTTGTTTGTAAAATTTAATTTTTATCAATTATATTTTTAATTATTCTTTCATATATATATTAATATATATAAATTTTATTTTTAAAAAAAATTATAGTTACTATTTACTAATTAAATAATTATATTATATCACTCTATAAAAATAGGTTTTATTATAAGAAATTATTTTTATTTTAATTATAATTTTTTTATGAATATAATTTTTTTACTTTTCTTTCCAAAATGTATGAAGGGTAAAAGGAATGAAAAATTAAGGAGTATTAACAGAAAAAAGAATCCTAGTAGGAGAGATATTTGATGAAAATAAAAAATATATTTTATTAATCAATAAAAAATTATTTTAAACATCTTTCAGATGGTTTAGTATAACCTTTAATTTAATAGATGAATAATAATTTAAGAATACAACTTATTTTTTTAACTTTTTTGGTCAAAGCAAAATAATATATGTAAGTTAGTTAATGAAAAAAAATGATCAACTTTACCAAATTATTTTTCATCAAAAAATGGAGCCTTACAAACTTTTAATGCATGGGAAAAGCTAAACCATAACATTTCTAGCTGTAAAAATTTTTTTTTTATAGTCATCTTGATCCTCATTAACTATAGACTTCTTATGATTGGATGGTCATGATGATTTTACAAGCAGTTATGGTTGGTAATTCCAATAGCACTCATGCTGTTGTTGGGATCAAGGGTGGTAGGTCGAGATTGGTGGGATGGCTGATCTCGTTCTTGAGTGAGCTTAATAATTTTGATTTCGTTAGGTGTGATTTTATTGGCTGTTTACTACATGAGACAAAGATTATATTTTATTAGTGTGTGAAGTGCAAGTTAAGGTGGGATTTTGTTCGGTCAGAGACTCAGAATGGATGGTTCTTTTTTTTTTTTTTCACATGGTGGTAGTTAAAATTTCATAATCCTAGAAAGTTGATATATTATGCTGCAACTACAACTACCATTGTTGTTTTATCTATGATTAATTATGATTAAGACTCCTGTAATTTACTGGTAGTTATTGTCGGTAGTTTTCATTGTTCCCTGTTGCAGGGTTTTAGATGATCTTAATTTTATTAGGTTAGATTGAATTGATAATTTAAAAGTACAAGCCTGATAGTGTATGATTGGTGTGTGAAATGCAAGCTAACTTTTTAAAAAAAAATGTAATTGGAATGGATGGTTAATCCTAAAAAGTTGAAATATTATTCTAATATTAGTCACTGTTGATGTAGTAATATTAGTAGCAGTTGTTGTTGTTGTTGTTATAATTACTAATTTTATTAGATATTAAACATTAAAAAATGGGAAATAATTGCATGAATTATAAAGGTCTTCAGTCACGCCACATTTCAAATTCATATCAGAAATTAGCCTTTTACCAAGGGATATGTCCCTCAGAAAATTACTAATGGATTATAAAGGTATTTTTAAGGGATTTTAAATTACATTCAAAATCTAGTTTCAGTAAGGAATCTTCAAGGGATCTGCTAGGAATATATTTTTCCTGATAAATTCCTTGAAAATCCCTTAGTAATCTGCAAGGGATGAGTGACTGATTATTTAAATAATTTTTAGTAAGAGATTTGTAAAAAAAGTTCGGTACCTTAGGTAATGTTTGATAGTCCTAAAAGTTCCCTGGATATGATCCAGTAAGAGATTTATAAAAAAGTTCGGTACCTTAATGTTTGATAGTCTAAAAGTGTTCCCTGGACAGGATAGCATTTATCCAGGGGATGGCTGAGAGAATAAGCACCTTTTAAAATTACAAGTCTGCCATCAATGGATAACTTTAGTTGTTTCTGGGTTCCTTAGGTAGTGTTTGATATGGGGGATAAGGAAGGATATCCCCTGGATATCCCTTCTTATTCCCAAATGCTATAGCTAGAAGGGATAGGTCTGAAAAAATTTAACTAAGGGGAAACCCATGATTAACCATGGTAACCATGGTTATCCCTTGAACTTATTCCCTAGGGAACCCAGGAACCAAATAATGTTATCCCTTGATGGCAAACTTGTAATTTTAAAAAATTACTTATTCCCTCAGCTATCCCCTGGATAAATGCTATCCCGTACATTTATCCAGGGATAGCTTTTAGGTTATCAAACACTACCTTAGGGAATAAGTTCAGGGGATAACCCATCCCTCTGGTTAAACTTTTTCAGACCCATCCCCTCTAGCTATAGCATTTGGAGATAAGAAGGGATATCCAGGGATATCCCTCCTTANCTTATCCAAGCATATGTCATTTTACATTCTCTCACTAGCATAAAAAAAATTTCTAAGTAAAATTAATATTGTAATTTTTAATACCATTAATTAAATAAAAAAATTTTTCTTCCTCTCTCTCTACTCGTTCAAATCTTATCAAAACCTGGGCTTACATCCTTTGTGCCAACGATCAGATTGACGTAGTGATAAGGGGCTAGCCTTTGAACCCTTTGATAGGTTTTAAACCACTGCTTCCATACCTTTGCAAGTGGTTAAACAATGGGATCTCCTCGCTTTCGCTAAAGAAATACCTTGGACAATCAGATTGGTGCAATGGGGTAATCAGGTTGATGGGTTCAAATCACGATGACTATAACTTTTCTTACAAATAATTTAGTTAGCCCAATTTTTTTATAAGAAAAATCCCTCAATGAATTCTAGTAATCACCGAGGGATTTGTGTTTTGGTTAGTGAATCCCTTGGAAATTTGGTTAGTGAATCCTTACAAAAGTTTTAGACTCTCAGTATTATCAAGGGATTTCTGAGGAAGACTTTCATCAACATCATATATTTTAATGGATGAATTTTTTTTGAAATCCTGGTGAAACTCTTCACCAAAGGATTTTTGACTTTTACTAAGAAATTTTATCTTTCGCTGAAAGGTTAATTTCCGATAGTAATTCTTAATATCATGGAAGCGAAAGGGCTAATGCTTGAAGTCTGCCCAAGAGAGCTTGTGAGCTGGTCCTCGTCCTTGGAACTCTTGCTGGTGGGATCCCCTACCCCAGAGAAAAAGATTTTCCTCTCTAGGCTTCCTTGTTGGCAGTGGTTAAGGCACAAACTGCAGCTCCTTTGTGATTTAAAAGACTAATATCCTATTCAGCTTATCCTTTGATTACAGCAGAGAACAATAACGCATAGTCAAGTCAGAAGAATGTATGAAGCTTTTCCTGCCTCTCTTCCTAACCATAGACAAACATGAAATAGCCTGGATTATGAAGCCTGTCTCCTGAACTCCATGTGCATCCCCCCAGTGGCATTTAAAACCAGGGCTCAATAAAGGACACTGGCCCATCTGCTTGTGAGCACATGGGGGTGAAGCCACCAAACCTTGACTGACCTATTCTTTTTATAACTTGCAGATGTCTGCAACTCTTTTTTTACTATTCACAATGCGCCCTTCTTCTCTCTCCTCATCTGATAGGGGCCACAGAAGGCCTCTTCACAACGCGCCCAAATGCCGCTTGTTGCAAAGATAATTTTCTTTTAGATTTATACTCTGACGGGATGGAGAGAAAAATAGAAAGAAAAAAAATAAAGAAGAGAAAAAGTAAGATTTATGTTTTTTTTGGATGAAAGAAAAAGTAGGAAAGAAAGAAAATAAAGAAAGAGAAAATAAAGAGAAGAAAAAAATAGAGAAAAAATATTTTTTCTCTTTTGAATGAGTGAAAAAAAAAATAAAGAGAAAAGAAAAGTTAATAATTTACAATGATAATAATTTCTTATTATAAATTATTAAAAAATGCATTAGTTTTTTCTTCGAAAGGATCAATATCAAAATGAAAAAAAATAAAAGACTGAAAGAGCAACTGAGTTTTCTCTCCAAAATCTCTTTAATTTCAAAGATAACTTTTAGATAAGGTTCGCTATTTTTTTTTTTTTTTTAGTTTTCTTTTCTCCCTACTTTTTTCTATCCAAACAAGATAAATTTTATTTTTTTTTTAATTTTTTTTTCTTCATACTTTTCTCTCCATCCAAACACAGGCTTAATTTATAATATAGAATGTATGTTAAATCAATAAGTATCAGATTTTTTTCATTGTAATCTATAAATAATTCAGAACTCGCTGATCACTAATTGCATAGCAGGATCTGCCCAACAAAATCTCAATCTTAGGCTTGGCTGTGCAAAAGACAGTCATATGGGTATTAAAAGGCGAGGATGTGGGCATTAATTAATCATATCCAATGCAGCACTGGTGCCTCAAAAGGGAGGGAATGCTGGCCGCTGGGGCTGTTCATCCTCACCTCTTCTGTCTCTCTGGAAAACCATCAGTGGACCATCCTTGTTGTGGGAATCTGTGCATGTGGTATTGGTACCATCAGCAGATAATTTTGATATGCTTCCCCGGTCCCATCCCAGAGGAAATTTGCAATGTCCTGCCCGGCCTAACTCCAATATATTAGATAATTTTGCAATAAGTTTAATTCTCAAAGCTAACTAATCCACCGCAGCAATTGGTCGTATTTAATATAATACCGTTTACGCGTTTTGATTAGCAAATGGGTCGAATGACTTCCATTTTTTTTAATTACAGTACTATTTTATATAGCAAAATTTTTAATACCATCCATGATTTTATAGCTGATCAGTAGATGATAAAAAGCATTATTGGTGATGCTCAATCACTGGAATCAACCATCGAGAAACGTCGTTTGCTAGTGCAGCCTTCTCTGGAGCAGACGACCTGCAAGAAGTCCTGGAGCCGGAGATTGCTCCGGCGGGGACCCTTCGACGATCAAGTTAGCAACCGAGGTCATAGCAGTGAGAGCTTGAAGAAGCTCTAAAAAAGAAGAGGGCTCCGAGAATCGAAAGGTTTTTATTTCGGATTCTCTTACCCTTTTATGAACCTTCGATATTCGTCTGGGGATCAGCCACGTGGAGTTTAGTGAAGAGAAATGTCTACTAAACTTGTAGCGATTACGTAAATAGGAGCTGATTGGTGGGCCTGATCCCATCGGGCACATGGGTCTGAGAGTTAGTGGGCTTGGTCCCATCAACTACGCAGGTCATGTGGCAGATGGGCCTCGTTCTATCGGGCTGTGCAGGCTAAGCGGTAGATGGGCCTGATCATGTCAGGCAGCGCAGGACAGGGAATAGGTGGGCCTGATCTTGTCAGGCAACACAAGCTATATTGGAGAAGGCGGGGCCATCGATGTTGCCTTTGAGAAGTCGGAGCCGTTGGGAGCCGACTTGGAGAAGGCGAGGCCGTCGAGACCGCTTTGAAGGAGTCGGGGCCGACTTGAAGGAAATGCGGCTCGCTGAAGAGCAAGACCATCTTGAAGAAGCGGGGCCTCCTACTCCTATCTACACCGTTAGTTGGCTTCGTCGTTAATGTCTATGTGGTGTCACTGACTACATCAATTATAATAAACTTTCACTTTATTTAAGAAATTATAGAAGCATCTTTTCTGGAGAACAATAAACGACGATAATTTTGGCTGCTAACCCCCTACGTGGGCATGATGGCATTATATGTTTAAAATAGTGACGTTTTGAGATGAAATTGGATTTGATCCATTTGTTTTTCATCCAAAATGAAAAACTTGAGTTGTTGCTCCATGATTTGGATTGGTCAAGGCTACCACGGGACTTACCAACCAGGCTTGCTAAAAACAAGTTCATGCGTCTACTTCCCAACCAACCACCAATAACATATATTTGGGCGTCATTGATCTCATTAGACTGACTGATAGGTTTGTCCTCCTATAGGCCATGGTCCACAAGAGTTATAATTGATAATAGACAAACAAATTAACAAATTGGACAAACTATCTAATGGTGCGTAGTGGATACGTTTGCTTGACTCCTTTATTAATAGACCACCTAATCAAGTTCAGATATATTTCTAATTGTGTTGGGATGACTTTGACATGATACACCGGAAGCCTAACAGACCAATCATTTTTCGTTTCAAACAAAACCCAAGTACAGCTGGATCAGCTTTGACTTATTCTTGAATATAAAAAAAACTACTACAAATTTTCCGTTCGAGACCTTTCCGAATCCAGGTTGTGTTCCAGCGCAATCCCACTTTGATGGCAAAGAAAGCAAAAAAAAAAAAAAAATCTATGACGATGGTGATAATGACAATCTATTCTTAATTTAAGGATCAAACTCGTCCATGCCTCAAAGGGACCTCTCACGACACCAGCCTTCGTATATTCACCGGCCGAAAGTTCAGTCCATCTCTCACACCCTGTCGTCGACCAGTCTCCATCGCTCCTTTCTGCCATCTTTCTTATTTTATTTCCCTCTTGTTTTGCTGCTTCCTTGTCACACTCTGTAAGATTTGATCGGCTGAGATGTGTTCTTGAATCAATTCCATGTCTAAATCTAATGGATGTGGGCTAAAAAAAAAAAAAAACCATAACTGGAGGCTGAAAAAGATCAACGATTCTTAGGTATGCGTCTCTGTCCCTCCAACCTACCTAACGCTGGGGTCCGACACGGTTTTTGAACCTTGGGGGAAATATTAGTTCTGTTGTGTAACTGCGTTTATGTTGAGCTGCCAGTGAATTCAAGTTTGTCTTTAAGTGATTCTCTTGGAGTATTGTGACTTAAATATGTTCATTGGTGGAATAGTCACTAGATGTTACGTACCAGTTATTGGATTTAATTCCATCCTTATTTCAATTCCAATCAGATTTACTTGCATCTTAGGTAGAATATTATGTGTGACCATGACACCAAAGGCGCGGTTCATCAAGAAGGATATATCCTGGGGAAAGATATAAAGAAGAAATAACAAGAATTGTGCATGTGAGCTCTTTTTTTGTTCGCTGAATGAATTACCAGCATTGGGCTTTTATTTAGTTGTTCCTTTTAACGGACAATTTTATAGAGTGTGATCAGTGATGCCAGTCTTTGGATTATTTGATTCAGGAAAAATTTTTGTAGATCGCCTCCCTCGGATGCATGATGATTCGTTCGTGCATGAACTTACGTGTCTATGATGCAAAACTCACGAGCGAACGGGCTTATGTGCGGATGAATCATCGCATCCAATGCAAATTATCCTTCACCGAAGGCGGTATACAAAAACTTTTCCTTTGATTCAAGGTCATTTAAGAGTTTCTGAATTCCCGCCATGAAGTAATTCTCCGTGTGCCCTGGAGGTGCTGACAACTGGGCCACCTAAGAAAAGCATGAAACCAAGCTCCAACATAGATTTTGTCAAACAAATAGCTTATCAGCAAGATCAAGAATTGCTCAGAGAAAAGAATTGCCATAAGCCGGTAATAAATTTAAGAAAAACCTTGACGTAAGATCTCGCACATTTCCTGTCACCAGCTTTCCAATATAGATTAAAAAGGTGGCAATTAAACAGTTCTTGAAACCAGGTATAATTCTAAACAAAACTACTTTAAAGAAAAGTATGATTAGTTCTTCAATCATCAAAGTTAATTGTCCGTAGGAAAAGGTGCCAAATGGTCATAATCTACTAATAAGGTTTTCGATAAAGAGCTTGTGAATCGTAACTACAGCATGGTTAACTGTCAAGTAACATGGTCTCCTTTTTCGCCAAGAAAAGATTATGTTACTACAAACATCATCAACATATGACACCACCTCACAGACTGGAAATACGCCTTCTCAAGGTAATTGCCATATGTTCTAATAAAAAAGGATAAAAAATTACACACACAAATTACAAAGGCCCCACAGATTCATATGCACAAATGTGATTTCACGTAGATAAAGGATGGGCTTACAGAAGATGGTAAGTAGATGAATTGAAGAAGCCTTGGATGATTTCCCCTTGCTCAACCTTCATCATGAGGTCATCTGGGGCCAGATAATTCTACTGCATGAAGGTTGTCAGTAGAGTCGATGATCCAATCAGAGTTGCGACTATGTGGAGCCATCTCTACCTCTTGGCGTACAACTTCAACCTTCTGCCACTCCTCCCATCTCTCAGCTAGGCCATCACCTTCGAGCATCTCACCACCTCTGACATCTTAGGCCGCTCCATTGGGGAGCCCTGGGTACATAGCAGAGCAACTTGGATAAGCGACTCCACTTCAACCCCCACGTAGTCGTTCTGGAGATCCGGGTCTACCAGCATGTCCAGCTTTCTCTCTTTCAGAAGTCCTTTTACCTGAGGGAAGCACAAATATCAGGCAAGGAAAATCTTTCCGTTAAGTTCTCTGTCTGTATTGTTGCCTTACGATGGCAATATGAGAATTTTTATAAGGTGATATCAACTAATTCACAATCCATGACTAAAATTTCCATCAAATTCCTTTTAGTTTATGAACTAAGAAGCTAGAGCTTCATTGGCAGCAGAAGCAGGAATTATCCTAGTACCAACGTATATCAAGTTGCTCGAATATGACAAAGGCCACCAGATGGTAGTTCAAGTAATTTGATGTTTATTCCCTATTTAAGGTTCCAAATCCAATTATTGTGCTCTAGTTTTATCATTTGAACCTTTATCTTAAAGTTTAGTGACAATCTCAATTTTTCAAAGGTCACAAACTAGACAAAAAGAGCCAGGAACACATGTAAGGCCAAGTTCATCCCAAAATCTGGAATGTAGTACATTTTTAATGAAAAAACACACCTTAGATCCTAAGCCTCATCTTCTGAAAGACTTATCAGGAAAAAAAACGATGGCCATTGCCCTAAATATAATGTAAATTTAACTAATAAAATATTAAACAAAGCATATAAGTATGCTTACCCAGTCCAGCAACATGACATCATCATCATTGCAAGCCTTGCAAGATCGAATGCCCTCTGCCCTGTAATCAGTTCCAAAAGCATGATTCCATATCCAAAACATCAGTCTTCTCTGAGGACTTGCCAGTAGATAGGTACTCTGGAGCAATGTGTCCGATGGTTCCACGAACTGCAGTTGTTACATGGGTATCCTTGTAGTCCATAAGTTTGGCCAAGCCAAAGTCTCCAACAACTGCCTCACACTCTTCGTCCAATAAAATATTTGCAGCTTTGACATCACGATGTATAATTTTTGGATCACAATGATCATGTAAATATGACAGACCCCTTGCAGATCCCAAAGCAATCCTTCGCCGGGTTGGCCAATCAAGTGGTGGTTCAGATGTTGGCCGCTCTACCAACAAGTAAAAGATTCTATTTATAGCACTCATAACAATAAAAAATAATTTTTGTGAACTTTTAGAGCAACAACGACTTGGAAAACTTTCAAAAAATGAGTCAATAAACTGCAGTAACTTAATTTTCTTAAAAATGATATCGGCTATACAAATGAGGAAAATGCAGTGTACCGTATCAGATTATCATAAAAGAATGATGCATACCTCTTAAACAAGATGCAACGCTGCCATTAGCCATATAGGGATATACAAGCAAACGTTCAGTAGGTGTCATGCAAAACCCACGAAGTCGAAGCAAGTTTCGATGCACAGCCATGCTGATCATTTCAACTTCAGTCTGAAATTGAAGCTCACCCCCTGGTGGCGCTCTTCTTTAGCCTCTTCACCGCCACCAATGAACCATCTGCAAGACGTCCTTTGTAGACCTTCCAACCCACCTCTGCCCAAAATGTTCTTGTTGCTAAAATTATCAGTAGCGACCTGTAGTTCTCGCAGAGAAAACCTTTTGAGCTGGCCAAATGAACTTCTGGATCCTCTTCAGCTGTACAAAAATCATGGAACATTGCAGAGCACATCCTTGTATACCAGCTACATATTTAACCATGAAATACTAACCTGGCACATCAAGAAATGTTCTTGCGGCTTACGACGGCGCCACCATGCAAATCCAATAGCAGGTGCAGCAAATAGTAGGGCAGCACCAGCTGCAACTCCTCCAGCGATTGCTCCAGTGCTAGAGGCACTACTTCCTGTTGTAATGGCATAAAATATGAATAAGGTTCCTTCAGTAATGGTCATTTCCTTGTATAACAATCCCACATTATGATAATCATGGAATCATTCTGCAACTTAAAAAGGCAGTTCCTAATTATTTATCTTACTGAAGGCTACCAGCTAGGGAAATGAGTAACCAATACCAGTAAAATCAGCATGGAAACTAAATTTTCTAAGCTATTACTGCAGCCCAAATCCAGACTATCCGCATCCAACCTTCCAATGGATAAGCATGGGTACAACCCAGAGCATGGTACTTCTACATCCCAGTCCTTGCTACCAGTGTGCTAAACATGAAAATTTACTTTGGAAATTTGAAAAACCAAATACTTACAAAGAGAAGAGAACAAGACCATTTTAAGCTGAAAGGAGAAAATTGATCTTATAAATGGAAACAGAAGATTACCACCGAGCAACTTTATCATTAAAAGCAAATTAAAAAACTTAAATGAATCTTGCCAAACCATAGTGACAAAGAGGCACCAGTACTTGATAAAAGTTCCAACGAGCAGAAACTGTGAGAGACAATTACCTTGAGATGAGGGTGGTGACGGAGAAACAAAAGGAGGTGGCGGAGGTAATGGAGGAGCACCAGGACAAGCCTTTGTTGTACCAGGACCACATAATAGAGGATTGTTTGCAAAACTGCAGATTTGAGCACATAAAGTCAACACCAATAGCATCAAATAGAGCAACACAGTGCCTAACCGTTTGTAAAATTATCAGCCAAAAACCTGATGGGGTGAATAGAGAAAATGATCCAGTTGATGGAACTACTCCTGATAAGTTGTTGTTGACAAATCCCTGTACATTCATTCATATTATAGTCATGCCATGCAGTGAGAACAGTTAGGAGACATCAGATAAGATGGAGAGAGACACTTGCATACAGAGAGCAGGACAACTTACAGAACTTGGAGTGCAGTGATATTGGCTAAAGTTTGAGGAATTGGGCCCGATAAGCTATTGTTGTTAAGCCGACTATCCTTCGCCATAAATTTGAAGACATCAGAAAAAGGTCAAACTATAAACTAATATATATTCTAAAAATAAATAAATATCAATTAATTGAAAGAAAATTCCATGTCTGCCAACCTATATATTTTTTGTTAAATTTATAATAAGCAGCGAGAATTATCATATATAAATAATAGTTCAGTTTTATAGATCAGAGTATAGTCAGAATTCAAGGATATCGCACAACCACTTCTAGACCTAACAAAAATTCTCTATCAATTTTTGCTAACTTCTGTGTGATGTAGTTTTGGGCAAAAAAGGACCTGCTGTGAAACCTACAAGGCCAGCAGCAGATTAAGAAACCTAACATGTTTTTCAAACTCCATCGTGTTTCTTCTTTATATCAGTACTAATAACACACACAAAATGTACAGGCTTACACACATCAATAGCTATCACAGAGAAGAATTCTCAGCACACGCAAGCACACATGAACATGCACTTGCAGACCTCATGCACATGTACACTAATGCATTTAGAATCATTCAGGCCAAAAAGAAGCAAGATTTGCAGTGAGCTCAGCACGCAATGTAACAGATCGCTTAACATATTCCTCCCGTTTTACAATATTACTCCTGCCATTACACATTCTTCACTTTCTACAACCATCAGTGGCACTTTTCACAAATACAAAAGTAGGGATCATCACATATTTTGATTCTGTTTACCTATTCTCTCTTTACTCATTCTGTTGGTCCATCTATGACCCACCTGGTAAAAGCTGGATTAATAAATATGAACATTGGTGCACTTTGAACGGTATGGTGAGTTCTGTCATCAAGTTGGTTTAATATTGGGGAGTATGAAAAATGTTACATCCCAGCTTCTTTGCAGCCAAAGGGCAAGGGCAGTATATTTTCAAAGCATATTGATGTCCCTCTTCCCCATACAAGTCTGAGACCTGACTACTGAGTGTTCTTTTTTGAAGTTCAAAAGTGGCAAAAATATAGAGGATGGACATGATGAGAGAATTTCATTTTCTAGATATCACTTTGCCTTGTTCAATCAAGCAAGATTATTGTCAAAGGAGGAAGACGGCCAATGCATCCAAAGCCAAAGAGCAATCAAGGACATTAAAACACTCATGAACCTTAGTTACAAAATGCAGCAATTGTTAAAGATCAAGAAATTACAGCCACATAGTGCAATATATAATAATTGGAACAACAAAAAACCTCAGTTACAATATCCAGCAAATCAGTACTTGGTACTTCGGAAGCAACATCAGCAACAATTTTTTCATCATGACACTTCTACACCAATTTATATTGAACTCATTTGCTCCAATGAAGAATCACATAAAATGTAATGTTCCAATAAACAGCGACAGTGCTACTAAGATCGTCATCAATTGGCTTTACAGACCATATCTACTTATTATCAAATCTAAAAAGAAAATCTTCATGCAGCATGAGCAGGAAACAGGTCATGTGATAACAATGATTAAATATCAAAATATAATCCAAATGAATTTGTCATTAGCAAGATTTATATATTGTCATCGAATTAGTATGTCATAAACTAAACAAATAACCCAGCATTAAGAACAAAACTACATAATTAAATCCAGATATATAAAGTAGAGGAGAGATCATACAGGAAACGCAGTTTTGTTAGCTTCCCCAGTGTGTCAGGTATTCCACCAGTGAAATTGTTCAAGTACAGATCCAAGCTCACCAAATTTGTCAGATTTCCAAGGTCGCTAGGAATTGTCCCGCTTATATTGTTACTGTAAATTTCCCTGTTATGAAAAGTTATATCAAGTTGAAATCAGAGTCAAAACTATCTTGATTATCAATGATTAGGAACAGATAAAGATGTATTTTAATTAGAAAGCATGAATCAACTTAAAGGTGCCTGTTTACAGATGGAATTCATTTACACAAAACAAAAGGTACAAAGGAAAAAGTTGTACTGATAATTAGGGATGCTACTATGCTAGATTTCAAGTTTCAGATTGATAATGATTTCATAGCAAAAGATACTAACTGGTGGTGGATTTCAGGCTGACAAACCAGGCTGAGACAATTAAGAAACACAGCATTATTGGTACATCTTAAAAGAATATCCACAATACAGGGGAGGTATTCCTCCCAAGGATTCAGCTACTTCATGACAATTATCTCCTACAATTGAAATGAAGCCATCCAACAAGTTATTCATTCAGATAAAGCCTAAACATCTAGATTGGTCAATCTAGTCTATCTCAGCTTTTGACCTACATGGTTAACAATCAAGAAAATAAATATTTAGATGAGAAAAGACAGCCATGTTCCAAGACAACTTGAATGGAGGTAAATTCTATCACACCTGCTCCTATTTCTTTTACTCCTAATGAAAATCTACATCTTTTAAAGTTAAAGCTGTTTAAGTTTCTTTTCAACAGTACTTGAGACACCTGGAGTCTTGGTGGGGAATGGAATGTGATTCAGATTTAGAGCAATATTAGGGGCCTATTTGGATGCTTGGGGCAGCTATTCAGGGGTAGCTCTCCCCAGCACTGGGTTTTAGAGAGAGAGAGAGAGAGAGAGAGAGAGAGAGAGAGAGAGCACCAGCTACAGTTGAGAAAAATAATGGAATTGGAGATCTTGAAGATCGTATAATCTCCAAAATTGAGGATATTGCATTCCTTCTAAGAGGTGATTTCCAGTATCCCAATTTTTCAGGGACTCTATGGACCAAAATTTCCAGAGTCAGAAATTCTCTCCACCCCATTAAACTCCCCACTAACCTATTCCCACCCACCACCATAAATGGCATATTCAGAAGATAATTCACCTGGGCCCTAGGAATTAATATCATCTTTTCCAAAAAAAAAAAAAGATCTGCAATTTAGAGCAACTCAATACATCCAAAATCAGGTTAACCTGCAAAATAAGGTTTGCACATCATTACTAGCACTATGAACATTGTGAATATTGCTCCAGCTAAAGTGGAGGAACATTTAACTTGAAGGTATGTCTCCACTTTAACTCTCTTGGCTAAACTATTATGAGTGGATTGCAACATACCATCATGCCTCTCTCTCTATCAAGGAATAAACAAATCAGGTAAGAGATGATCTTTGTCCCCATGAGAACTACACAAATTCTTCGGCAAAGACCATTGTTTGGTGGTCTTTTTTTCTCAGAGAATGACCCAGATTCTTCTAGAAAGGCTTTGGTTTCTTTTTCCTCATAAATGCAAGCCAACACTTCATTACTTTTTTATGCGAGGATATAGATGTACATGTGCACCAATAAGACAGGACAACAGCATGTTTACTTGAGTATAACTCAAAAGATTTACCTGTGGGAACTTTCACTG
This sequence comes from Calamus simplicifolius, assembly GCA_900491605.1. Classification (NCBI taxonomy): domain Eukaryota; kingdom Viridiplantae; phylum Streptophyta; class Magnoliopsida; order Arecales; family Arecaceae; genus Calamus; species Calamus simplicifolius. Next base: position 1,579,681 of record UESW01003952.1, read on the forward strand.
AGTGAAGGAATTCTCTGAGCATAAATTTAGAATGGAATCTATTCAGAAGGGATCTAATATAGGATGAAATCAAGGTTCTATCAAAATGGGTCAGTGTCGAAAGCATTCTGAATGCAGCAGCGACCTCTCCATAGGCATACCTAGGCATATAAAATAGAAGATCTTTCTGACTGCTAAATCCTAAACCAAAATCCCAAAGTTGCAAGATCAAAAATAGGTCAGAAGTTTAATGAAAAAAATAGGGCCCAAAATATTCCAGTTTTAGGATATTTTCACTGTGAGCATATAGTTAATATGTTTTCATTAATAAAAATAATCCACAAGGCAAACTAATGGTCTAGACGACAAGTCTCAATTTTATGGAATTTGGAGATTCATAAAAACAGTCAAGAGGATGCCTGTACACAGATATTGTGATGTTAATAGATTTTGGAGCTTTTTTCTTTTGTTATGGCAAACTCCACACATTCCTCTCTTTTTCCTTTCCATTTTGTAAATCTTCACCAACTTACTGAATTCCGCCAACATGCTCTTAGCACCAAATATTGTATCATGACATGAAATCCCATTCACCAATGGAAAATAAAGTAATGAAGAACTGATTGAAATGGTATCGGCACACAAACGAAAATCTTAGGAGCACAATTGTTGACATTAGAATCATATCATAAGTTGTGGAGAGCATTAGGTGATTGCAGATCAGATTGCAAGTTGTAAGATTTTTTTTTTTCCAATTTCTTTTAGACATAGATAATGAAATGTAAAAAGTATAATTAAATTGTAACTTGAATGAACAACAAGAAAGATACCATCAGACAGGGACATAAAATGCTCACTTCTCAACAACGATAAGATTACAAAAACCATGTCCAGGAAACAAACATTATATTTAATTAATAAGAATAGTTTCATTTCACCATCTCTATCAATAAAATTCAATTTGAGCCATTTGATCCAAAAAGTGTATATAGGCATAGGATTATAACATAAATTCTTCTTTGATTAAGAGATTATAGAAGGCAATCGAATTTTATGAATGGTAGAAAAGATAATTCTAGGTCTTAGTGACTAAACGAAAACCTAACAAAATCCTATTTTTCTTTACGCTTAAAAGTCAAAAATTTAAAGGAGACTGGAAATTTGATATTTTGGAATATCAAAGAAAAACTAACCATTATAAAAGTTGAAGATATCAGTTGATCTTAAAACATGGATATACTAATAGATTTTGTTTGTTGAAGCATGACCTACATCTGGATGTTATGATCCATAATGATCCTGATCCATGGATACAATCCAGATTGCTAATACAATCCCGATCATTGTTCATAACATCCTGACAACAATGTTAAGCAGGCTTTAGTAAGGAGAGGAGTCCTACTCATTATTGAAGGATGAAGGAAGAGAAGGGGAAGAACAAAGCTAATGTGGATGGAAGTGAGAAGGGCTTTGGAAATACCTGCAGCAACAAGAAGTTAACCGTTTATAGAGATGATTGGCAAATGAGAATTCCCGTTTGTGAAAAGTCTGCTCACGTGTGCCTAAGTCACAATGTGCAACAAGGCCTAAACTGAACACCTCACCTCCCACCAGGCAAAGGTTAACCTGATGAGGTGCTAAGAGAAGAAATGAAAGGGAAAGAAAAGAAAAGGCTTCCTATAGCCAGGTGAATCATGAATTCAGTGCTCCCTAACCTTCTTCTTCATCTTAGTCGTTTTTGGGTGAAATAGAGGGCTTACCACCCCTACTTTTGTTTTTCTTCTTCCGGGTGAATGGGGTTCACCATCCTTATCCTCTTATTGCCAGAGGAAATAAGGGACTAAAAATCCCTTCTTTCTTGTTAGTGGAAAGCATGAATTTAAATGCCTCGTATTGTGTGCTGTGCCTAGGCTTCAAAAGGCCTTGGCACGCCAATGTGCCTTGAGCCTTTGATGTCTTTAGATGATTCATAAAATGCCAGCCCCTAATAATGGGACAACACATGATGATTAAGGTTATGTTGTACGTACTTTTATACACATGCTATTATGATTTACATGCTAGGTTATGCATTAACATGACTATAGCAATTTAGGTGGAACAAAACCATACATCTTTCATAGCAAAGTTGTTACAGCAGACTTCTTCAAATGAAGGAGCACACGGAGGTACTCTAGAGCTCTACAATGTGAAAAATGTATCCTCAATGGTCACAGCTAAAAAATGTTGTGTTATACATCTGTTTGGTTGTAGGACTAGAGATTAGCTACAATACTATTAAGAAATAAATCTAGCTAACATGTTACTGGTTCGGAGTTGTCCATTAGTTGCTAGAAAATGTGGCAATTGTGCTAGCCATGAGCGAGGTTGGAAATAGAAACTTGAATGCTGTTACATGCAAAAACTTGATTTATAACCTACTGCTTGCATCCATCTCATTGTTGTTCTCACCATAAGAAAAGGTTGCAAAGGAAAGTTTGGCTTCAGACATATCCTGGCAGATTATTGTAGTTTTGTAAATAAATTATTATGAAATTATATTTAAGAAAATCGTAAGCATATCAAGTTTGTCGAACCCGTTTCTTCAAATGCTAATCTACAGCCAAGAGATTAAAATGATCCATAATCTACTATAGTACAATACTTACAAATATTGCAAATTTTTCAGAAGGCCAAGTTGGGGGACCAGTGTACCAGATAACTGTGCATTTCCAAGATCCCTGAAAAAACTAAACATGGTTATTTTCATATAACCACAACAAGCAATGATAATCAAGTTCTGCAATGGGATGAATTATGTGCAGAGAGATACCCACTTACACTCTAATAACACTATTGTCATTATTACAAGTAACATGGAACCACGTGCATGGATTGACCAGGGTTGGATCCCAACTCTGCAGCACATTATTTGGATCATTTAGGTTGGTTCTCAAACTGTGCAATGCATCACCTGTTAGCATAGGAATCTGTCATCATGAGTAACTGATGAAAAATGTAACATACTATAGAAAAATTACATAAAAAAGTATTCCAGAAAAGGTAAATGCAGCAAACTTGAATAAGTTTTCTTTGTTTTCAGGAAAAAAGAAATGCAAATTTATTGGAGACATTATGTTACAGAAGATAACCGAAATGCATAATGACTAAGTAAGCAAATGGGTGGCAACATAATTGAAATGAAAACTACAATGTATTCAGGGAATTTACCTTAACAAGCACTGCCTATAGCTATCAATTAAAATGGTGCATGCTGCAGCCTTTAGGAATAACACCAAACCATGACAAAGATGACACTATTCAAAATATAACTATGCAATAGTCACAGCACAGCAGTAATGCCACTATGCAGCTCCTTACATTGACAAAATCTTCTACTTAAGGTTACTACTTTCTCATGTTACAATCATCTGTGGTTTGCTTGGTGCCAGCTCCACAGATGCTTTCCCACAGAGATGTTCAAACGGATATAAAAGCCACGAATTACCCTCTTGGTTTTGCAATGGGACTCAATTCAGGATATAGGAAGATCAATATTGCACATTCATCTGTTATTGTTTTTTCAATAACCATTCCCCAAATCATATTGAAGGATTTTCAATAACCATCTGTTAGCCTGACTAAAAGATGTTGTGGTTTATTGTCTCTTGACTAATGATTTTAATACTGAAGGCAAACTTGTACAGTGCATGATCTGGCATGGTATAGCATGTAATGCCGGCAAGATACAGACTCAGCATGCCTCTGTACAAATGAGTAAAAAAAAAAAAAAAAATATACCAAGCAGTACAGGATACACACAATGCAATACAAGGCTTATGCCTAGATAAAGTGTAATACAAGCTTGGTTCAGTAATATCGAGAGGTACCAGGGCTCCTGTACTGGTCTCTGGCTGGTACAATATGGCACCACTAGTAAAGTAATATTATGGCTAAAGCAGGGCCAATGCGCTTGAATCTTAGTCTTTTCTCTAGACACATTATCTCATTTCAAGGTTGAATGTATATCATTCTCTACAACCTCACAAAGAGGCTTTCTCAAAAAAGATCTTTGTAGTATACCCCCACAATTTCCTTTGCATGGAAGTGGAAGTTGTATTTTCTAACAGTTATAGTGCATATAGAAACACTAAGATCTATAATTATCTAAGGTGTATCATCAATGAAAGCATCGCATGATTGGAATAGATGGTTGGCACATCATTACCCTTTAGCTGCAGGAAGAACTACTTTAATGAGATGGGTTAGGAATTATAATAGACATGAACTTTTAGTTACTAAGCCTAGGATGCAAAGTGACCTTTAGTCAAACAGAGGTTCAAGTCTAGATCATGGAAGGGATTGATGCAAGATAATATTGAAAATTAAGGCATCAAATTTTGTTGCCTTCTTAAAGGTATAGCAGGAAAGATCCTCAGTTATTTGAAGTACATGACTGCTTACTGGAAACTGAAAGTCTTTTCCTTATGAAAGAGCCAGACTGATGACTACTAAGAGTAGTACCAAAATTTGGAATAGTCCTTTTTTCACAAGATTCATAAAACAGTCCCAAAATAGTCGGGAAAAGGCTTCATTCTTCTAGTTATGGTTCATTTAGAGTGCTTTTCTTCCTACTTGACTATATATTATTCCCTTCTACTCCTATCTCCATTGTTTGTAGTCCTGTTCTTACAATTTTCAATCCATTACTTTTCAGCCCTACTACTTGAGCACTTGAGTCACATTTTATTGGAGGTCCACAAATATGCTCTCTACTTCAGAAACTGTGTAACAAGCTAGGCCTTGTCAGCCTCATCCTGCAACCTCCCATCATGTTTTATTCATAACTGAAATGATGGATCTAAATATCTAATCAATCAAATGATGCATTTATATCATTGATTTTTATATCAAATACTTTTCACGTGTGCCCAGAAATCATAGCTAACTTCAGACTACAGCCATGGTACCATTACTGAAAATTGAAAGATCACATGTAGGTCTACTAATATAAATACTATTAGGTCTAGATACCTTTGTAATTCTATTAGTTTTAAACATGCCACCCAAGCTTACAGCAATTAGTGTATAATAATGATGGGATTTCTATTCAAGCCATTTGTTGCTGGTTCATAGAAAGCAAGGAGGATGACAATCAGTTGATCTTTGCTAGGATAATATAAGGAAGGATATTCCGATTACAAAAAGTTATTAACTGGTTAAGGTAAAAGTGGAGACAAAGGACCCCATCTTTTGCTTCCACATAAACACACTCACTCTTGGACCCAATATCCCATGGGTTGACGGCTTGATGCCTCTTGTTGCTTTAACTTAAGACCTTAATTAGATAAGCTTTGTTCTATTCTAACATACCTAAAGAATGAGGGACATTTACTGCAGGGTTGGGCCTGCACCCCATAAAAGGAAACAAATTTGATATCATCAGTACATCTAAAGCCATTTATGCTACCAAAATCTGATTGAATGACTAACATCCACACCAAATTCCAGGACATTAACATCCAAAGTGATTTCTAAGAATAGTAAAGGTATTACTAAAATCATTAACGACTAGAATATTCATGATAATAGTGATCATTTCAACTCTTCCAAACTAATCAACTAGGTCAAAAGATAAAAAAACTGCACATCCTGAAAGAACAAATGATGTCCATAAAGTATTATTATAAGGAATAGATGTTCCGAACTCTCAATGTCCAATAATGAGCGAACAGTGTTCCTTCCCCGTTTCAGAAGAGTTGTTCACGCACACCAGGGTCATAACTTCGAAGAACAAGCTAAACATCTCACTATCCCATAAGCTATCGTACAAGCTATAAAGGATAAGGAACACCAGAAAGAGATCATACTGCTCTTCACACTATAGGCCACGGAACTTGCAATGAACTGAAAACAGCAACTTTAACAAGTGCCGGGGCTCAAATCACTTCAGCTCGATCACCAAAAACGACCCAACGAAAGCAAACAAGTAAAATATAACATCAGAAGCTATAAAGCTCTCAGATCTCCTGCTGGCCCAGCATTTATTTCAGAGAAACCAACGAGAAGGGAAAAGAGACGGAGCCAATCCGAGATAGACCTCAGCATACCTTCCATATTAGCAAGAACCCTAGCCAGAGGGTGGAAGACCAGGATCAACCATAGAAACCACGGCGCCATGGCCTCCCGCTACAAGACCGCAATTCCTCGAGCCAAATCTCGCGGCTACTCCACCAGTGTCCCCAGATCCATACCGAATCCAGCAGTAAGACGCGCCCGACGAGCCCTAGCCCCCCAAAAAACACTCAGAAAAACCTCCAATCCCCGACCATTTCTCGCTGAAGCGCCACCATCCGGATCGGACTCCGAGCCTCAGTGCGGCAGAGGGCAGCTGTACGACGATTGGAAGGCGATCAGTGGAGGATTCCAGCGACCTTTGCCGCCGTCCTCGCCCCCTTTGTTCCTCCTTTTTTCCCCCCAAATACGGATTTTGCTTCTTTCCTTCTCTCTCTGATGAGAAAAATCGCTGGATATCCTTTAGGTAGCTTTTTTTTTCTCTCTCTCACTCTCCCTCTTTTTTTTTTTTTTTGAAGTGAGGAGGTGGTCACAGGGGTCTTGAAGGGGGGGCTGCCCGCTGCCCGGGCGCGGTCAAAACCGTGCCAAGTGGAAGCAACAGTGGAAGGAGACCTAACCGGGGCAGACCTGCGGTCAAGGACACGACCGGGCCCACCGCCCGCCACGTCGGACCGGTCCGACAAAAACCGGTATCTGCGGACATTCATGCTGCCGTCACCGGCAACTTTGGGCAACCTCTTTTCGTGCTTTCAAAATTCGGGGATTTGAGAGAATCTTTCGGCGATTTGACGAAAACGCAAGCATTAGGGTCGTGCGCCTCCAAGTTGACCAAAGGTTTGCTGGAAATGACTCCATGCAAGCATATGGTGATGACCATAAGCATCCGCAACCGATGTCTCATCCATGGGAATAAGACCAGAGGAAGCGATGATGTGGCTTAGCGTTGCTTTAAGGCCTATTCCAAATGTTTGATTCTTGTTTCATGTCGGACGCGTGAGAACCACGGCTTAGATCGATCGCCTTTGTGATGGGGTTAAAAAATAAAAGTAAAGAGTCAAGAAAGTAACTATATATATATATATATATAAACTTTAAAAAATGTGAAAGGGTTCATGGTAATTACTTTGTAATGCGAGATAAAATCGTTATTACATTAATATTCGTACGCGCGATGAAAAGATTAAGATCACTTTCAATTTCTGATCCATCATTTATTACATCCGAAAAAAAGACGATCAATACGTCTCGACAAAACTGAAGTACCCTTATATCTCGATCAGACCGAGCCGCCCTTATGCCTCGGTCAGACCAAGCTATCCTTATGCTTTGGCCAAACTAAGCTACCCTCGATCGACCAATTTTCAAAGCGATTTTTTTAAAGTACAAATAAAGAATCAGTGCAGAAAAATTCAAATTCATGATAATCATGATATTCCAACCACATGTGAATAAGGCCAATAATGTCAAATATGGCCTATAGCCTATAAAGCACCGAATCTCAAAGCATCAGTTAGTTTTTCTAGCTGTTGATTTTTTAACTAACTGAATTCGAACGCTATCGGTCTTATAACAAATTTGATTCGTATCAGATTCGAATCATGACAGTTTTTGATTTTCTGTACATGTCCAAAGAATCAAGTAGTCGTTTACCTCACACCGACAACCTATAAATACCATGTCCTAAAAGTTTTCTAAGTGCGCTGACTCTTTTACTGAAAAACTCCATTGAAGCTCGAGTAGGGCCCTCTGGCTCCCCAAGAGGCCAAACTTGAGGGACTCTACGAGAGCCTTCTCCTTATATCTGCTTGCTGTAAATTTTTACTGACTTGGGTGTCGAAGGGTCTTCCGCAGAGGGCCACCCTCAACATTCTCTACGTGAGGACTGTCTTGCAGGTTCATTCAGACGAGAGATCAACGTTTGGATCTAAAGATGGGCCGCACCCGAGTTGGAGAACGGATTTCTACGGCAACAAATTGTTTGAAATAAAGTTAATTATAAGGCTCATTTGTTGATTTAATTAACTTATCAACTAGTCAGACTCATATATGATTTTAAAAATCTGATTCAAATTTTATTGATAGCAATTGAATTTGAGTTGTAATCTTTTTAATTTTTTTTTTTCATGTGTTATGAAATTATTTTTATAGAATATCATAATTTATAATTTTATTGTAAGATTTCTTTGATTATGTATGCTTTGATTTATATTTAAAATACTCTCTCTTTGTCTATAAAATTGATTTGTTGTAAGCCTCCCCATATTCCATAGCTTTACTTGTTTTTTAAAGAAAAAGTTGTTTTTACAATCTTCTTTTATATTGTAAGTTTTGAAAAAATTTGTTGAAAATACATGATTATTAATTAGGTTACTTTTGATTGCTTTTGAATTTAAGATGCTTTCTGTACCATTAGATATTTTATATTCTTACTTTTGGATTCATTTATATGTTTGAAAAATAAAATTTATTAAAAAACTCTCAATTATTCATTTTTATTTGAGAAGACATGCGAAAATGATAAGCTTTGAATTTACAGAAAAGTGCAATATCATCCTTGCTTATAAATTCATGGTGGCTAAAATAATTAGTGATGTGAATGGATATTAACTAGATATGAAAAATATGAAGAGAATTGGAATCCTCGGGTAAAAGACTTAAACCTACGAAGAGTTTTATTGCTCCTTTTATGGGTAAGGAAGGATAGTAGTTTAACAAGTGAAAAAATATGTTGAGATTGGTGGTTTGCTTCAGTAGATTCCATCAGTAATTGAATAAAAACTTTTATGACTCTATAATTAAAAAAGAGTGTTACATTTTGAAGGATATTTTTCAATGCGTCTTGCATTTGAAATGATATAGGTCAATTGAAAAACCTCATAATTTCATATTTTGTAAATATATTGTATTTTGAAAGATAAGGTGGCATCCCTGATTTGGATGTATGAAACTTAATGAATCAAAAGGAAAGACTACTCATAGGACAATGGTTGAGAAAGTCCCACCATAACAAGTTATCTTTGCAATACCAATGATACCACTCAAGAAAGATTCAAGCTTCAATGCTAGGTTATAGTATATGACGAGATGTCACATAATAAAAGAAGAAGATTGTAATACCCAGTAAAATTAGTTTCATATCAAATGAAAAAAAAAAATAGTTAGGAAGGCTATAATTTACCTACTGTAATTAACCTAAATTCAAGTTTTTAAAGTAATGTAGATTCAGCTTAGTAACAGATTAATTAGGTCAGTATGTAGGGCTTAAGACGTTATATTAACATAAAAAAAAGATAAAAATATTGTTAATATAAAAGAGGTAAGATAAGAAAAAATAATAAAATTATTCAATAATGTGTGAATTTTAATGCTTCAATTGCTTTTCACCTCATTATTATTTTTTTACCCTCAGCATAGCTAACCTACCCTCCTAAATTTATATTTTCGATGGATAAAGAGAATAAAATGATTCTCCTAAAAAATTAGCCTCACATCTAGCATCTTAAAAAAAAAAAGTTAAAAAATTAGAGGTGTTACTTTTTATCTCTTTTTAGCTCCAAAACATAATAATTAGAAGAAGAACGAGGACATTTAAAAGCATTCTTGTTGATCTCAAGATTTTTTAAATAGCACTAACTTTGGATTTTTATTTTTTATCTTTTTTTCATAACATGAAACCTCACATATGGACGAACGTCAATGTCATAAAAATGTGAGGACCATGGACCCCAAAGCAATTGATTTCTTTGAACTCTACATTCTTGTTTCGTTGGCATCCCACTTATGCAAAAGATACAAATCATAAAGGAGATTAGATTTTTCATTTCAAGCAGAGGAGACAAAAGTTTGAAGAGTAAATAAGGATGAAAAGAAACTAATCTTTGTTTATACATCAATAAAATTAAAGAGGATAGATTCAGACATGAAGGGAGTTAAAAGCACTTGTAATTAGGTGTCCAAGAAGGAATGATATTTACACATATACAGGCTAAAAACTACATCGTTCATCTTTTGGCACGGCTTGAATGGTTGCTATCATGAAGAATAATCTTTTTTGTAACAAAATCTAACTAGTTCTCTTTGGAAACACAAGGTTTGAAATGGTTATTCTATTTAACAAATATATGTATAAAATTATGTCTCTATCATGTCTAGCATGGTCCTTACCCCCTTGGAAACTACATGAGAGCTGTGCATCTCTCCTTTGATTTGCTCTTTAATATTTTACTAATGCTTGCTTGCAGTGTTCTCCCAATAACATTCTCAAAACAAGAGAAAAGTTTAAAAAGTCCATTCTCAATGCAAGTCACAAAAGGACGAGGTTGGGATCCATCATGAAGTAGAAGCCAAGTTATTCTTAGGGTATGTTTGATATGATGGATAAGAAGAGATATTCCCTAGATATCTTCCTTTATCCTCAAATGCTATAGCTATAGGGGATAGTGCTGAAAAAGTTTAATCAGAGAGGATAACTCATGTTTAACCATGGGTTATTCCCTGGATTTATTCCCTAGGGAACCCAGGAATAACTAAAGTTATCCCTTGATGGCAGAGTGGTAATTTTAAAAAGGTGCTTATCCTCTCAGCTATCCCCTGGATAAATGCTATCCTGTACATTTATCCAAGAATAACCAAAAAGCTATCAAACACTAAGAGCACACCTGCTATAAATGGTAACCAACACAAAACTTAAAGACTATGGTATTGCAAATAAGCCTTCTAGAAAAAGATCGATTTCCACTTCATTGTGTACCTAATTAAGCCAGCGTAGTCAAACAAAGGGGCTACCATGTTTTTCCTTTTCTCCTTCTAGATAGAGCATAAAGTGTTGTTAGTCTTATTACGTCTTTTAACAATTCAACCATACATGATACATGCCAAGTCTTACTAACTGAATGTTGTGAACCATAAAGGGGTTGCTTATACTCTCTATGATTTACTAGAGTATGATATGTGTGATGTGGAAAAGATATGAATGCTTCTAATTATCTTTGGATTGACAGCTAGATTTTAAGTTTTCAAAAGTAATTTAAATTTGTGATGCAAAGAACTATTGTAAACGTATGTGCCATTCCAATCATGAAAGAAATCCTAACTTAACTAAAATGCATGCTAGTTTTTTCTTTCGATTGGTCATAAAATTTTATTTTATCAATAATAAAAAAAATATTTTTTCCCTTTGAAGAGCAAAGGTAGAATACACTAATAATTATCTCTTTTTGCAAGAAAAACAAGTTAATTTATACTTTTTTTAAAATAAAAAAAATATTTGCGACGGCCTCACCAATATGCGCCTTTAGCATTAGCATCTAAAATAAGACAAGAGATTTACATGAAATTATTATACCAAAAAAGTTATTTATATTCTGGATATAGCTATGTTAACAAAAAAATTAGCTGCTTAATAGTTGACCTTTAGAAAGATATGCCAACAACAAAAAGTTAGAAAGAGTATAAATCTTGAATAATGTTATTCGCTGGTATTCCATGTACCTCTGAATATAAAGTATTCTATAACTCTTGTACCACGTTGGAATTATTTTAATAGAAGGAACAGAAAATCATTGAAATAATAGATCCTGTTCCAGGTAAGTTGGAATGAGCTCATGATCCATTTGATGAGAGGTTGCCAAGAAGCAATTTTTCTAAAATGAGGTCTCATTAACATCAATACGCATGCCCATGTGTGCTCCTCCCAATAGTCTTATATCAAAAAATTAAAAGTTGATTGTATGGTTTATAACTAGTTAAAAAAGATGGATAAGTACCAATTAGATCCCTTTCGAACTGTGGTGGTCCAAGTTAATGTGGACCTTATCCATCTTACTTTTTTGTAACGAAATGAGCTCATGGATGCTGTGGATCCAGGGCTCAAATCGTTACAATATGGTATCAAAGTCACGCACCAGCCGAAAGTATAGGAGCTAAGTACCATACAGGATAAAGTACTACATCGATGAAAGCCATCTCTTAAATCTGTGAAGGCCATAGGGCAAAGTGCTATACTAAAATAGTCTCATATCGAAAAATCTTGCCTCAACATTTGCACATCATGATGAATCGAATGCAAAGGCCCAAAGCATGCATCAGGTGACATCCCTAGTTTACACAAACTTGCAAACTAAGATATTATTTGGAACAACGATTAAGCTTCTTTTTAACACCAGCTATCAAAGGATAACTACTTATAATTATAGCTGATAAGAAAATAGCTGCCTTTAGGTAGTATTTGATAGCCCAAAAGCTATCCTAGATAAATGTATAGGATAACATTTATTCAGGGGATAGCTGCGGGAATAAGCATCTTCTTAAAATTACAAGTCTGCCATCAAGGGATAACTTTAGTTGTTCCTCGATTCTCTAGAGAATAAGTTCAGGAAATAATCCATGGTTAAATATGGGTTATTCCCTATGGTTAAACTTTTTCAGACCTATCCTCTTTAGCTATAGCATTTAAAAATAAGAAAGGATATTTTCTGAATATTCTTTCTTATCCTCCATATCAAACACTATCTTAGTTCTTCAATCACTATACCAAATGAAAGAAATTAACATAAACTCATCTTCAGTCGGATGAGAGGATTTTTTTTTTTTCTCCTATTCACCAAAAATCAGATGGTTAGCATCTTTTCAATAAAAAGAGCTAACATACTGACTTGAAATTAGTTTGCTGAGGATGGGCAGCCACCATGTCTCAAAAAAAAAAAAAAAAAAAAAAAAAAAATCGTCCATAACTCCATATTTAAAGAACAGTACACTGTTGATTGAAAAGATAGAGGAGATATGATTGTAAATATTCGTCTTCATGGCCCACACAAGCTAAAACCGGATGGCAGCAAGGAGTCACAATCATCTTTTTATCCAATACAAGCGTCCATGCGCCTACTTGCTCGGGTTTCAGGTATTGGCCTCGGATGCTGTGAAAAGGGTCATTTTCTGGCGGTTTTAGCTCCACTTCAAGTCATGCAGCGATTGGGAAATATACTATAAGATCTCTATGGGGTAGAATTTCTTTTTTAATGAAAAATGGTAGCACCCTTGTTCTGAAAGCTACTTTTTAAATCAATATCTTTCGGCACCGATTTAATATGAATAGAATGAAATATAATAATTTTATAAAAATAAAATAAAAAAATATTATTTTTAATAATATTTTTTTAAAATAATAAATATTATTTGAAATGGTGCTTTTTAAAAGCGCTATTCTAAGTGGCGATTTGAAAGTGTCACTTAACCTTTTTATTTCTGCGCAAAGTTGATTTTTTTTATGTGAAGCACAAGTGCTTCTTAAAGCGTCATTTCTCTAATTGAAATGACGCTTTTACGAAGTATCATTTAAAATAATATTTTTAAAAGTATCATTTTTGTTGGATAAATTTGAGGAAAAGATAGTATCCGGGATGATTTATCTATTTGAATATATTTGAGAAATGATGTGGCATGCACGACACTATCCTTAAGAGTAGATTCGCACCTCTTGGAGATAATATCTCGGTGCAGAAGATCAGAGCACGACTACCCTCTAGGATACAACAGCAGAGTCTTCTAACAAGTGTGCACATACCAATGTAGAAGAGGATGAACAACCAAATGAGTTCCTTCTCTTTGGATAAGTACGAAAGCAAAGGAACGGATCTTTCGACGGGATAAGGATGAAGGAATGGATCTCTGGATAAGGATGAAAGCAAAATGAATTGAATGAAATAAACACCGGCATTGCTTCGAATTTATAAAGAAGCACGCACTGATTGAGAGCGACGAATCAATCTAATCCAACGGGTTGAATTAGTCCAACGGTCGATCAACGAAAGACTTATCACGTATGTAGAGACGTATAAGTCAAAAGACTAGTCAACAAATCAAAAAGACTTATCCCTATCGATTAATAACAACGTATCAGATAAACGAACTTATCAAGTCAAAAAGGTTTTTGAATATTAAAATACACTAGATTTCCAACAATCCCCCACTATTTCAATATATAAAAGAAGACAAGACAGACTTTGAAGGAATTTTAAGAATGTAATGCATAAGCCATGGTGTTTATGTGACTATGAACCAGGCATAGAAAAAATAAGTGTAATCCATAAAAGGTTGGTGAAACTAAGTTTCTATGAACCAATCCTTCTTTTATTGGATCATTGACTTATAACTCACATTTCATCTCTCAGATTTTGGTTGTTCAAACGGGTTGACACGTTTCGGCATGCGTCTACCTGGATATTCATGAGTGCTCTAGAGATCTCACCCAAGTCTCATAGGAAGCGGCCACTACCTCCATACTCATATAGGTGGATTATCATCAAGTATATACTGTAGTTTCGTATACCATCCAAATTAGGCTATGACATCCATTAAGAACTTCACATATTAGTTCAACCTAAACACTGCAGTATACTATCTTACACCATAGAAAGGGATTTCTCAATATAAATAATTATGATAGTATACTCCAAGTTGTCCAGTGTATGAACCTTCTTCCCGGGATCTTCGTTCATGAAGGTTGGGTTACCATCACTTCAACTTTTGATCTAGGTATAATCCAATTTCTCTCGATGTATTGCTCACAAGCTTTTTGCTTAGAGGCTTAGTCAGAGGATCGGCCAAATTCAACTCTGACCTTACATAATCCAAAGATATTACTCCATCATTAATAAGCTGCCTCACAATATTATGTCTTAGACGTATATATCTACTCTTTCCATTATAAATTTTATTTTTAGCTTTAGCTATGGCAGCCTGACCATCACAATGTATAGACATAGATGGAGCTGGTCTCATCCAAATGGGAAGATCTATCAAAAGATTCCTGAGCCATTCGGCCTCAGTACCAGCCTTCTCTAAAGCAATAAACTCGGATTCCATTATAGACCGAGCTATACATATTTGCTTAGATAATTTTCATGATACTGCTCCTCCTCCAAGGGTAAACACATATCCGCTAGTAGATTTCATCTCATCAGAGTCTGAAATCCAGTTAGCATCACAATACCCTTCTAATACTCTAGGAGTCCCATAATACATTAAACCATAGTTCATGATTCCTTTCAAATATCTAAGCACTTTTTGTAATGCAATCCAATGATCCTTATTAGGACATTGGGTATATCTGCTTAGTTTTCCTACAGCATAAGCAATGTCAGGTCGAGTGTAGTTCATCAAATACATAAGACTACCAATAATTTATGCATATTTGGATTGTAAAACACCATTGTTTATCTCTCTAAACACCAACTTCATTATTATTAAAATTTAATTAATTAAGTCACTTTGGTGAACATTAATTAATATAATTTAATAATATTAGTGCCTTGGATTATGATGATTTATTTTTCCACATAAATCATGAGCACATTCAATAATCAATTAATACAAATGAAAAGATATATATATACTATCAACATAAAGTCAGGAAGAAATCATCAATTTCTTTTTTTTTATTCTTGTACTGTCACCAGCGCATCTTCTGCTCGGTTTTGGTGCTTCATCTCGTAAGCCAAAACCCCATCTTCATCGCGCTCATCGCGCGTCATCTCCCCAATCTTCCTTCTCAGGGAGAAAGATAGAAGAAAGAAGAACAGGAAAGAAAGACATACGCCCTCTAACCTCATCGCACAAGAGAAAGGAAAGGAAAATGCGAAATCATGGCACATTTTTGAAAGAAAAAATCACGGCATATTTTTTTTTATTTAAAGCCTCAAATCGAAGACCTCAGGTTTAAAACCTGAGACTTATCCACCATAATTAAATGCAATAATGCCTTATCCATCATGATTAAATGCAATAAAAAAATATACATTGTCTTTTCCTAATTTAGAAGGTCATCCTCTTTTTCAGGTTTAGGATCAGTTAAAACATATGCTATATTATAAACATCTAATATTAAAAATAATTTCTCTTGCCAACGTTTATAATGGGATGTATTATGAAAGGACTTAGTAGCAGCAACCATAATAGAGTCCATAATCTACTCTTAAGATTGTTGGATAAGTTTGAGGAAAAAATAGTACCCGAGATGATTTATCTATTTGAATGTATTTGAGAAGATGCTGTGGTGTGCATGGCAATGTCCTTAAGAGTAGATTTGCGCCTCTAGGAGATAATATTTCGGTGCAGAAGATCAGAACACGACTACCCTTCAGAAGACAATAACAGAGTCTTCTAACAGACGTGCACATATCAATGTCCAAAAAGGATGAACAACCGAATGAGTTCCTTCTCTTTAGATAAGTACGGAAGCAAAGGAATGGATCTCTTGACTGTATAAGGATGAAGGAATGGATCTCTGGATAAGGATGAAAGAATGGATCTCTGGATAAGGATGAAAGCAAAATGAATTGAATGAAATAAACACCGGCATTGCTTCGAATTATAAAGAAGCACGCACCGGTTGAGAGCGACGAATCAATCTAATCCAACGGGTTGAATTAGTCCAACGGTCGGTCAATGAAAGACTTATCACATACGTAGAGACGTATAAGTCAAAAGACTAGTCAACAAATCAAAAAACTTATTCCTACTGATTGATAACAACGTATCAGATAAACGGACTTATCAAGTAAAAAGATTTTTGAATATTGAAATATATTAGATTTCCAACAATTTTAAGTTATGTTTTATTTTTTTATATTATTTTGTAAAATTATTGCGTTGCACCCTATTTCTTTAAATCGATGCCAAAAAATATCGGTTTAAAAAATAGCTCCTTGTTCTACCCAAGATTGCATGGCAGGATTTGTGGGGTCGCCAATAAAATAGTAACAAAGATGATGATCTAAAAATGGTTAATATCAAATTTTAAACTTAATATACATAATCATTAATTATATATATTTTTATATTTTATAAAAAATAAATTAAATAGAATTAAGATTAAATAACTGACATAAATTTAAATAAAATATATGATTCATAAAGTATTGAATTAAATTTATCTCAATTTGATTATAAGAATGTGGCATGGAGACATATAGGATTTGAGCTTCTTAATAAAAAAATCCGATAATTATTTTATTTTATGGATTGGCTCTTATTTTTATTCTAATTTAATCTTAATTTTTATTAATTTTTTATATAAAGAAAGTTAAAAGATTTTTAGTTCTGATAACTTAAAAAGAATCGGTACTGGCTGAGGTTACGAGAATTTTAATAATTTTTACATAAATTAAATATTAATTATAAAATTCATTATTATTTAATATTCTAAATCTTAGGCACGTTATTGGTTTTTCTGGTCTGTTACCATTGCGGATGGTGCTGCTGTTAAACATGCTAAGATGGAGCTCTGCTGGAGACCAGAGAAGGCATGGTAACTACTACGCCTCACCAACCCTCATTTTGGTCGTAACATCTTAACATTCCTTTTTGCGTAAGGAGGAGGGAGGAGTGAGTCTGCTTTTGCTTTAAAAATCGTGTTGCTTTAAAAATCGTATGAGCGATTCCCTGGTTCTTCCTCGGTGACCTGCTTTAAGATTTGCGCTCCGGCTTTCTCCCTCCGCGTTCTCCGGCGATCTGCGTCGAGTGTCAGAGCGCTTCTTCTCCGGCTACCGCCTTGTTTCCCTTCGTCTTCCTATGGCTTCCGATTCGACTGCGGAGGCTCGGCTTAACGGAGGAAAGCTCAGGTTTCCGGCTTCCAGTGGGTTTCTTCGTCTCCCTCTCCGTCGGACGTGGCGAAGATGGAGTCCAAATTCCCGGATGTAGTACGGGTCTCGGTGCCGATTCTGCAAGAGGCGGTGGCGGGGTGGCAGCATTGTGCGGTTTTGGCCCGTTCCTTCTCCAAATGGGTGCCGGCTGAAGCCTTCATCCGGGAGTTCAGGCGTGCTGGCATCTCTGGAGTCATTGTCCCGGTGTCCCTGGCGTTCCGATGTCACATTTTTCGATTCGAAGACCCGGAGGCAGTTGATCTGGTCCTCGCTCGTCCGTGGGTGATCAACGGACAGATCATTGGAACTGAAGCATGGCGGCAGGAATTCTTTCCGGCTGAGAATTCCATCTCCTCCGCGCTTGTTTGGATTAGGATGCCTGGTCTTCCCATGGAGTTCTGGAAGGAGGAAATCCTTAGAGCCATCTCGGAGCAAGCAGGGTCCTTCTGCTTTGTGGATGCTGCCACTGCGTCTGGAACCAGGGGAGGTTTCGCTCGGGTGGCAGTTCGAGTCGATTTGAGCTGCCCCCTCCGGCCTGGGACCAGAGTCCAGGGGTTGCATGATCCTTTTTGGCAACCGTTTGTATATGAATCCTTGGAAGGCTTCTGCCCGTCTTGTGGCTCTTTGCATCTGGAGGGTCGATGCGGGCTTGAGGACATGGCTGAGGCGGAGCTTACTGACAGGAGCTTTGTTTTTGGGCCGTGGATGGCTGCAGTCCGCCAACGGAGGAAAGCAGAGGTCCCCCTGGCTAAGCCTCCTTCGCCGGCCTCTGTTCCTTGTGCTGCTCCTCAGCCAGGTTCATCGTCTTCGAATCTGATGGATGGCTGGAGGTCTCCGACGAAGGTGGGGCGAAGACGGCTCCCTGTAGCAGTGAAGTTTGCATCTGATTCTAAAGTGTTGGGAGGGGAGAAGGATTGCACTGTTCCTGGAGCAGTGACTCATGGATCGATCGTCTCTGCCAACAGGGAGCTGGTGCTGGATAAGGAGCTTGGGGAGAATGATTCAGAGAATCAGTCTTTGGTGCCTGTGCCGGTTCTCCAGCAGCGTGCCAGTTCCAAATTCTCAGTTAAGGGAAAGCTCAAAGGTGCTGCGGCTGAAGGATCGTTGGATTCTAGTAACAGGAAGGGTTGGTGGCTAAGGAGGTTGGGAAGAAAGTTTCAGAAAGGCAATCAATGGTTCATGTGCCAGTTTGCCTGGAGCGTGCCGTTTCCAAAAGTTCAGTTAAGGGGAAGCTGCATGTGGATCAAATTGGGATCTCTGAATCTGATAATGCCCAATCCTTGGTCTCAGCTAATCCCTTTGCTTCTTTGGCTCTGGCTCCACTTGATGATGTCCAGGAGGTGAATAGGGTTAGGGGTTCAGCGCCCCTCAAGCGAGCGAGACCTGCCGAGTGCCTGCCCCCCAGATCCATTTCCAAATCTGATAGAGAAATGGAAAAGGCAAGGGTAATTTGGCCAATTGCAGATTGGATATCATCCCTCCCTCGAGTAATCTGCCCAGTCCCTATGCTGCATGGAATCAGTACAGGAGACGAAAATGGGTTACCCTGATGGGCCTGTGGATCAGGAGTGTCAGGATACTTCTGTCAATCTCATTGATGCTGATTCATCAGTTCTGCAGGACTGCTCTCTTAAGAATATTGATAGTGTGATGGAAGAGGACCAGGAGGTGGTCCCAGTTATCTCTAGTTAATTAATGAAGATCTTAATTTGGAATGTCAGAGGTGCTAATAAGCCCTCATTTCGTTCCTCTTTGGTAGATTGATTCAGTTACACAATTTTGATATCTGTGTCCTTTTAGAAACCAGGTTGTCTGGAGACAGTTTGGTGCGGTTTCGGAGGCAGATTGCTCGGTCCTGGTCTTCATATGCGGTGGAGGCTGTCGGGCTGTCTGGTGGCATTTTGGCTATTTGGCGCGACTCTGCCATCGCGATTGACATTTTCCATCATAGTAATCAGCAAATTGGTCTCCTTGTCTCTGATGGGACTTCTAACCCCTGGCTCTTATCGGCGGTTTATGCTAGCACAGACTACCGGGAGCGACGGGTTCTTTGGTCCGAGCTATCCGCTCTCCTTGATCAAGGGATTCCGTCTATTATTGCTGGTGACTTCAACTGCATTACTGAGGCTACTGAGAAGCGAGGGGGCAGGCCAGTCTCAAACTCTGCTGATATTAATGAATTTAGAACTTTCATTGGATCTAAGGGGCTGATGGATTTGGGGTATTCGGGGCCCCAATTTACTTGGTGTAATAATCGGCAGGGGACAGCTCGTGTTTGGGAGAGAATTGATAGAGCTCTGGCTACTGCTCAGTGGCTTCATAAATTCCCTGCTGTCACCGTTACTCATCTTCCTAGGATCGCCTCGGATCACTGTCCTATTCTGATTTCCCTGGAGGCCAATCTTCAGCAGAGGAAACAGTTTAGATTTGAACGATTTTGGACGGTCCATTCTGCTGCTCGGGCCATCATTTCTCAGATCTGGCACCTTCCTATCAGGGGTAATGCTGTCTACCGGATATCTCGCCGCCTTATGCTGGCCAGTCGCAGACTTTCCAGATGGAATAGGCTGGAGGTTGGGGATCTGGATAGGCAAGTGGAGCAGGCTGAAGCCATTATTTGTGCCATCCAGTCGAAGGAGGATCAGGATGGTATTCTCTTGGACTCTGATCTCTTTCTATTGCGAGAGAACCTTGCTCGTCATCATTCCCTCCTTCGTCAGCAGGAGTTATATTGGAGGCAGAGATCCAGGGTTCAGTGGATCCGTGAAGGGGATCGGAATACCAGATTTTTCCACCAGGCTACTTTGAGGCGGAGGGCTGTTAATAGGATTCGGAGGCTGGTTGATGCTGAGGGGCACCATCTCGAGGATATTCATGCTATCCGGTCTCAGCTTCTTCATTTCTTCCAATCCAGATGGTCTGATTCTTCTGGTGAAGGTGGTCCGGTTACTCAGATTTCTGACTCCAGGAAGGTGTCCTCTTTGGATAACTCCATGCTTGTCAGGCCTATTTTTGAGGAGGAGGTTCGCCGGGCTCTCTGGGAGCTCGGTCAGGATAAGGCTCCTGGGCCGGATGGGTTTCCGCCCTTCTTTTTTCGCCATTATTGGGATATTGTGGGGCAGGAGATGGTTCAGGCTATCCAAATTGTTTTCCAATCTAAGCTCATTCCTGAGGCTTGGAATCGGACTCTTATTACTCTTGTGCCTAAACGCTCGGATGCTTCTCTTCCTCAGCACTTTAGGCCGATTAGCCTATGCACTACTCTGTACAAGGTGCCCGCCTCTTAGCTTCCCGCCTCCGTGCCGTGATCCCTCGTATTATTTCAGAGGAGCAGGGGGCGTTTATTAGAGGACGATCTATCTCGGACAATGTCCTCATCACTCAGGAGTTTATGCATGATCTTCATAGAGCCCCTGCCAGTCGGTGTCTTATGGCTATTAAGCTTGATATGGAGAGAGCATATGATAGACTGAGCTGGTCCTTCTTGCATCGCTCTCTTCAGGAGTTCGGTTTTGCTGAGATGTTTATCGATTGGGTTATGGCCTGTATTCAGAGACCCTCTTTCTCTTTGATCGTCAATGGGAGCCCATCTGAGTTCTTCTATTCATCGGTTGGTTTACGTCAGGGATGCCCGCTATCCCCCCTTCTGTTCATTTTGGTGGCGGACGATCTCTCTCGAGCTCTTCATCAAGCTCAGCATAATCTGAGGATTACCCCTTTTGTGGTGGGGGATGTGGGCCTTTCCATATCTCATCTTTTGTTTGCCGATGATTGCATCCTTTTGGGTCAGGCTTCTACAGCTAATGCGGCAACCTTTGATTCCATTATTCAGCGCTATTGTCAGGCTTGGGTCAGAAGGTCAATCTTCAGAAGTCTTCTATTTGCTTTAGCCCGAAGACTCCTAGATCCACCAGAGTAGCTATAAATAATCGGTTGGGAATCTCTATTCAGACTGATCGATTCATGTATCTGGGGATCCCCATGACTGGCAGACGTCCTCGTTGTTCTGACTTTGCGGATCTAGAAAGGCGGGTCCGGCAGCGTATCGACGGCTGGCATGTCACAGATCTATCTATGATGGCCCGTCTTACTATTATTCGGTCGGTCCTTTCCTCTCTTCCGCTCTATATGCTGTCGAATGTGGCCATTCCGACTACCTGTTTGAGGAGGATTGAGAGATACTTTAGAGACTTTTTATGGGCTTCTATGCAAGACGGCATGGTATACATCTCTTATCGTGGGACATGATCTGTAGGCCTATTCAGGAAGGGGGTCTTGGGATTCAATCCCTGGTGGTTAGGCGACAAGCTTTGTTGGCTAGACATGCTTCTCGCTTTCTTTTGGAGCCGCACTGCCTCTGGAGCTCTGTGATGCGTGCGAGATATGGTGATTGGAAGTCTGGGGAGCTCATATTACCGCCCAGGGGATGTTCCTTCTTTTGGAAGGAGGTGTGTCAGGTTGGTGACTATATCATGCAGAATGTCTCTTGGATGGTTGGTGATGGCCATTCTATTGATGCTATTCAGGAATCGTGGATTTCTGAGATTCCTCTGTCTCGGTGGCCTTCATTTATCAGCTCTGATATTCCTTCTGACTTGAGGGTTAAGGATATGATCTCATCAGATCCCCCCTCTTGGAATATCCAAATGGTGACCCGCCTTTTTGGTGATGAACTTTCTCAGCGGATCCTTTCTATTCCTATTGTCTCGGGCCCCTCGGGTGATGTGAGATTATGGCAGAGATCCTCCCTCTCTAGGGCTCCTTTCAGGGATCTTATGGAGATCTTTAGGTCTCAGCCCCAGGAATCCAAGGACGCTGCGTGGATATGGTCGCTTCCTACTCTTCCTAGGGTTCAGCTCTTTATCTGGAAGCTGCTTTGGGACTGCTTACCGACATGTGCTCTGCTCTCTCATAGGGCCTGTCTATCCAGCCGACATGTCCCCTCTGTGGTTTGGAGGATGAGTCTACTGACCACGCTATCTTCAAGTGCCCAAGAGCTACTGGGATTTGGCATCAGTTGGGGTATGGCTATAGAGTGGATGAGTATGGCTCCCCTCGTTCTATCTTTTTCCAGGATCTTCGGAAGGCTCCTCAGCATATTCGTGGTCTTTGGGCGGTGACGGCTTACCAGATTTGGCTATCGAGGAATCAGATCATTTTCTCGGAGGACTGTATCTCTTCACATCAGATTGTTAGAAGGATCAGATCTGTGGCTGCGGACTGTGCCCGTGCTATTCACTCCGTTGGTTATGACATCTCTGGCCTCTGGGGTTCCCCTGCTGCTTCGGCAGCGAACCGGCGTACGGTTTTCATCTCTTGGGAGCCCCCCCTCCAGGGTATGTCAAAATCAACTTTGATGGGAGTGTCCGTTGCAGACTAGCTGGTTCGGCTTTCATCATTCGTGGGCCTCAAGGTGATTTGTTGGCGGCTGGTGGATTCGGCTCTCTGGACTCCTCTGTCCCTATGTCCGAGCTTTATGCTGCTTGGGCTGGTATTTCTTACGCTTCCCAGACTCTTCGAGCTCAGAGGCTTGTGATTGAGGGAGACTCTATGACTGTTATCCAGTGGATGCGGAAGGAAAGTGTTCCTGATGTCTCCACTAATCCGATCCTCAGGGACATTTGGACTATGCTTCAGCAGGTGGATACGGCCCAGATCCGTCATGTTTTTCGCGAAGCCAACACGGCTGCTGACTGGGCAGCGGCGGTCGTGGCTCAGCATGCAGGTTATAGGCTTTGGAGGGTGGGTGATCCCTGCCCCCCTGTACTGATGCAAATTTTACATTCTGATGTATCTGGGATGATCCGCACTAGACTAGTGTGATTGCCCGTTTCTTCCAAAAAAAAAAAAAAAACATTCCTTTTTGCGTAATTGGTTCAAAATCAAACAATAAATTTTATCATGCAGCTATTTGCTTAACTGATCACTGCTGTCATCATATTAGGTAAGACTAAGATTATACGAGGCCAATTCATGGTCTTCCAATTGTGACAGCACTTTCAAAATATTGTCGTGGTACAAGTTGGTGCTGGTTGTCATTGTTGGTGGGGGGGACCTCCGTCTGAATACAAGGTGGACTCCTTTGTGTACTTCTTTGGTGGTGCCTAAGCCATGCAAGCATTGAGCAAAATTTACTTATTCCACAGTCACTCTCTTGGATTCTCACGTCTCTCTCACTCTCTTTGTCCGTTTCTTTTTTCTTTTTTTCACTCCTTTTGATGCTCAAGGGGACAAAGATGTGGTGCCTGTGATTGTAATAATAACATGTAGATAGATATGTTTTGCTTGTCGAGTCATCAAGGTGGTATAAATTTTCTGTCTTGACGAGGGAATAAAACTAGAGGCCAGTGGAAATGGGTTCAGATGGCTATGGATTGGGATCAAAACAGATCCTTCTGCATTGGATGAGAGGCACTACCTTGCATCCAATGTCCCTTTGTATCTATCGTGGCAATAACGCAGAGTATACAATTCGAAGATTGGTGTGAGAGTTGGGTATTGAACGATCCTATCGGCTGTATTTCTATTGCAATAATATTAAAATTTATTATTCCGTGGACTGTCATAGATATTTTTTAATTAAAACATGAATTAAATAAATATTAAACTAATAAAGTAATTAATTATGTATTGAGTTATTTGATGCATTTCTTAATCAAATTCTTAGAAAAAGAAGCCATGCGTCCTTTATGATTTATATTGTATTGTTATTATATAAACATATATTTATGTTATTCAGAAGATTCCGAAGTCTTCACAGTGGCTCGTAAAAGTTTCCGAAGTCTTCTGACTACAAATTGAAATTTCCATACATGGCTGTCACCAAGCTTGTCTGAGCCACAAGAACTAATTAATACTCAGAGTTCAGCACCTCTTGGTGCATGCTACTGCGATGGTTGTTAGATGCCCAACATCAGAGAGTAACCCAAAGTTCGCAGGTGGGCGAAGTGGGGTTGGATGGACTCATGGACAGCTGGTTTTGCCTGGTAGTAACCCTGGCAGCCTTTTTTTTTTTTTTATCCCTCCGAGAACCCCACCACACTGATCACTGCTGCCTCTGTTTTCTGGGCAGCAAAATGGGGTCACGATACGGATGGATACTGGTTATAATAATGTAAACGGACCAGCGTTAGGTGCATGAAATATCCGAGTTTTTTTTTTAAAAAAAAATGTGATGGAGATGTGACTATTTTGTTATTTATTCAGGCCTGGGATTCTATGTTTGATAAATTTTGAGCTTACAATTAAATTCGAGGTTGAAGTTTCACCCAATTTCGCTGTTCCATTGAATTTGACCAAGTTAATATTGTGTTCGGTTCAACTACATAGAAGCTAATTTGACCAAGTTAATATTAAATGTTGTAGTCTAGAAACTAACCAGGTTTTGAATTATGACAAGTTGACAGCAATTTGATGGAGCCATATTGGATTTTATCTGAAACATTGAGACTTTTGAATGTGGATTCCTTTACAGGTTGGAACCCAAATCCCGGAAAGACAAGAACGTTGCTCATCCGTTGCTTTCACCATTCATTAAAGAGAGTTCAGATTCAGAGAGACCTACTCCAAAGTTCCCTATGTAGTGCTAGGACTGGCAGTGGGACAAGGATGTATCTGGCTCGAGCCAATACTTAATAATTTCATGCTTAATAATTTCACCTATGCATTAAACGATGGTGACGCGGATTCATGATGCTACCAACTTTCACCATCCACCATTAACCATGTTAAGCCGTGCAAAAATATTAATCAAGGCAAAAATGATCATAAAACCTTAGCCGAGACAAAGATGATCACTTTTGATTGCAACCATTACATTTTCTCAAAAGAAAACCAAGTGTTGGCTGCCAAAACAGCCTTTTTAATTGCACAAGCTGCCGAGAGCGGGGTTATGTTTTAATTGCCAAGATCAACAGATTGTTTAGGTCTAGATCCCAGCTAGTTGGGTCCTTTTTATTCCTCAATTTATATCCAGTGCCCATATACGATATGTAATTACTCTTGGGAGTATGGAATGGTTTTTTTTGGTTGACAACAGGGAGGAACATCTTCCCAACTAGAAGTTTACGAAGGTATACCCAGTCACATCAACTGGCCAACGAGGGCTTGCAGTCTCGTGTGCATTTTCCGCAATCACTTTTAAAATCCAACCAACTAATATAACAGTCAATGAATCATCTTTAATTCATAATCTTTGCACTTTAAATGTCTCCAATGTTGCCAATTTAATGATAGAAACTGAGCCACTGATAAGAAAATATGCATGAGCACATAGTACACGATCATGATCCCAATTCACATAGCCTGTGCCAGCCTTTTGTTTTCCTTTGAAAGTTCAATCAAAATTGGCTTGGATTAAGAGTTAGCCCAAGTTCATCGGGGGTTTAATTGCTGCCAAATAACTCTTTTCAGTGGTTCAAATCACAAATCCCATTTGGTTAATCTTGGATAAACAAAGATCAGTAGCTCCTAGGGGTCCTTAAACGAGGCTTATCCCTGTTTCCCGCCTCTGGCTCCCTGCCCATTGACCCTCTCTGTTCAGGTCCTGCTCACTATTTTTTTTTTTTGATTTTTAGCATTCCGTGGAATCTTTTGTGATCCTGCTGGCTACTGAGTTCACCTATTTTTTATCTTTGGTTCTGTGGAACCGGCGGTATCCCTATACCTGCTCATTATAAGTGTTGGCCGTGATTGTATTTGATGCTAAACATTGGCTTTGCATGACCTGCTACAAGTGTTTTTAGGACTCACGTTCTCATATTTATTTAATAAGGTTGGTTGGAGTACTGTAGAATCTTGCTTGATATGATGAGGGAGATAAAAATGCATAAATGGGAAGAGAATTGTAAATTGTTGCATCCATTTTGATATCAAGGGCGAATTTGTTTAAAGATCTGTATGAAAATGGGAATTTCCATTGTTTGTAATCTTGAAATCCCAAGCTAGTTAATTTAAACCATGACTTGCTTTAATGAATTTTGAAATATTAAAGATATAAGACACATGCTTCATTTTTT
The DNA here is from genome assembly GCA_900491605.1 of Calamus simplicifolius. NCBI lineage: Eukaryota > Viridiplantae > Streptophyta > Magnoliopsida > Arecales > Arecaceae > Calamus > Calamus simplicifolius. The sequence continues at coordinate 1,606,370 of UESW01003952.1, forward strand.
TTTTAATACAAGCGGGTGATCATACAACACGGATACAAGTCAACCCATAATGATCAGAATACAATATTTGCTTTAAAAAAAGGGCAGGGATTACTCTGCCTCCAACTCCAAAAACCTGAATGATGAGCCACCGACGCTGCCATCCAATCGGTTGCCGAATTAGCTTCACGGTAGATATGGTGAATTTAGACTCCATGGGCCTCCCTCAAAATAGTCCATATATCATATAAGAGTGGATTGATAGGGGCTTGGGAGCCATTATCCTTCCACAACCACCGAATAACGGTCATAGAGTCACCCTCTATAATGAGGTTATAAGCATGAAAAATCCGAATGGCATAGGAGATGCCACCTAAGTAGCATAAAGCTCAGTCATTGGGACAGAGGAGTCCAAACGACTAAATCCACCAACCGCCAATAGGTCACCTTCCGAACCACGAATGACAAAGGCAGAACCAGCTAATCTTCCACGGACACACATGCTTCATTAAATATGGATTTTAAGGGATCATGAGGATAGAAGCATGGTCTTGCTCTTGTTTTTGAAAGTATTAAATTGTAAGGATATATTATTTGATATTTTTCTTTAGGTTTGATATTTGAAATATTACCTGTTTGTCACCCTGTCAATATAATGAATGCAGAAACTTTTCCTTGTCATTAGTGTACCTAGATTCTATGTTAAGCTATTAGACGGCCAATGCCCATTATATTGTGACTATCTATGTTGCTCCCTGAATCATGTTGACTAATTAGTGGACATAGATTTCCATGGAGTTAAAATTAGATATAGAACCTGCCAAAATTCCTTTTAATTTTAATTATCGGTGGCAATTGTTATCATAATTAGGAATTTAAAAATCAGTTGGCCGTTATATAACGTGTTATCACACAGTTAGGGATTGTCTTGTGTAACTTACTGCAGAATTTATTTAAAACAAATCAAATTTGCCTTTCTTGTTATTGAATTTATTAAAAATAAAGGTAATTTTTCAGGTTTTTGGCTGCAAAGATGTTTTCGGAATATTCACATGAGTTCCTATGAGCCGAGTTGTTTACAGATTTATGAAATTAGTTATTTGTTGACTGTGAGACTTTCTAGTGGACTGGATAGCCAAAAATAAAAATATATACTTGTTTTTGAAGTTAATATCACCTGTTAAATTTCTACTGAAGTTCTTATTCGTCGTACCGAAATTGAAGGTAATGTGCAGTTTATAGCTGGAAATTAACGCTGTGTCCTGCACTAGGTAGGTTGATCCCTAACTTTTTCATAAGACATTTTGCTTGTACCTTAAATTCATCATCAAGTTAATAGCCATTTATTACTGAAACCTGTTATAGAACCTGGTATCAGATTTATGACTTTTAGTTGCTTGATTAAGATATGGATGTTGACATACAAGTTCTTAAAGTTGTCAAGTATATTATGTATTACTTCTTATATTTTATATGATGTGGAATACTAAATAGGATATGCAATTACTGCTCATCTTTATCAAAGTTACTTGGCAACTGATGTGGCTGATCCAACGCCGTTAGAGAATCGTGAAGGAAGAAAACTGACGAGCCCACCTTTGGCCTCAGCTCCCAACACCCATCCACGGCATTGCTCTCGTCATAACGAAGAAAGAGAATAAGAGGTCACGTTGTGTGAGTGGGTTTCCCAAAGGCCACCTTACGTCATTAATGCTCGTCGAGTCAATGGGCTGGAGCCTTTAATGGTGCAGAAATGGTCATAATGGCTTGAAGAGCATTTAACGGAAAGAAGTGTCGCGAGCATCTTGCCTTGACTCTCCTTTTCAACCTCGGGGCCGACCTCCCAGGGCCGACCCCTCCAGGGCCGACCTCCCAGGGCCGACCCCTCCAGGGCCGACACCTCCAAGGCCGAACCCCGACGGCTGCCAAGCTCCTTTGCCGTTAACAGTGCCATGCAAGTAGGTGAACGGAGCCTTGTACGTGAACAGTGCCTCCAGGGCCGACCCCAGGGCCGATCCCCCAGGGCCGACCCCCCCTGGGCGACCTCCCAGGGCCGACCCCTCCAGGGCCGACCCCTCCAGGGCCGACCCCCCTGGGCCGACCTCCCAGGGCCGACCCCTCCAGGGCCGACCTCCCAGGGCCGACCCCCCAGGGCCGACCCCTCCAGGGCCGACCCCTCCAGGGGCGACACCTCCAAGGCCGAACCCCGACGGTTGCCAAGCTCCCTCGCCGTTAACAGTGCCATGCAAGTAGGTGAACGGAGCCTTGTACGTGAACAGTGCCTCCAGGGCCGACCCCAGGGCCGACCCCTCCAGGGCCGACCTCCAGGGCCGCCCCTCCAGGGCCGACCCCCCTGGGCCGACCTCCCAGGGCCGACCCCTCCAGGGCAACCCCTCCAGGGGCAACACCTCCAAGGCCGAACCCCGACGGCTGCCAAGCTCCCTCGCCGTTAACAGTGCCATGCAAGTAGGTGAACGGAGCCTTGTACGTGAACATGCCATGCAAGCTCATCCAAGGGCATGAGCAGGGCCACGCAAGCACTCCATACTCAACACTCTACGAGGGACAGTTGGCTTCAACTCAACATCATCCTTCTCCCCCAACGGCTGTACCTTGGGACCCACATGACTAACTTTGTCACCCATCACTGTCCGCATAGGACAACCAAAAAGGTGACGTAGGGGACATGTTTGGCAAGCACCGTAACGATCGGCCATGCCCTGCGACCACCTACTCTGATAGGACACGGCTACAGCTTGACACGTCATATGGAGGTAAGCTCCACTGTACTGCCATCAATTAATGCTCTGACAAGTGATCACGCCCCAAGCCCACGGATTCCAGGCATCTATAAAAAGGTAAGAGGGACCTCGACCAGGAGGGGGGATGTAACACATAACATTCCTAAACGCTCACACAGAGGAAGCTCCTCTTGGGCCTCTCTCTCTCTTTTTCTCTTTTGAGCTTCCTCAAGCTCACGGCTGATGCCCAGACCACTGACTTGAGCGTCAGAGGGTCCCGCTGGGGCCCCCTCCGGCCCCCGGGACTTGCTTGCAGGCGCGAGGAGCTCACTAGAGTAGACAACCGCACGCTCGAGGCCGGTGATTTGGCGTCATCAGATTGGCGCGCCAGGAAGGGGGGGATCAACGATGCTAGTTTGCAGATCCTCATCCCTTTTTATCAAACGGTGGATCATGAAGATGGTGGATTGTGAAGATTTCACCAGTTAAGCTGGGGGCACCTTCAACGAGCTGAGCAGCGGGAGGCCAGCCTTTCGTTCCATCATCACCACTATCTCAGACCATTCAAACAGAACATGTTGCCACTCATTCTACAAATCCAAACATTGACGGTGGCTGTCCAAAAGCTCTAGAAGCAACATCTTATGACCACGCAACAGCGAGCAAAAGCTTCTACTCGCCCTTTGTTCACTGCCCAGGCCAGCCATCCTTTATCCTGCTGGGAATCTCCCCAGCAAGAGGTCCAACATCATCAAGCCCATCAGCGACTTAAAGCTCAGAGAGCCACCACTCGCCGCACAAGCAGCCTTCTCACCTATGGACAGCGATGCAGAGGAAGGTTCGGCCATGGCTCCGGTTCCCGACTCTGCCCCGAGGCATCGGCTCTTCTCCAAACCCGGCGCTAGCGCCTCGGCTTCAGATCCAGCCCCGAGGATCCCGTTTTCATGCTCCTGGCACCACATCCCCGAGCGCAGGCAAGCTTCTCTTCCTCTCTGCCGCATCCCAGGTCCGAGTGAAAGCTCCCAAAGCAGCCACGTCCAGATGCATTACATGCACCCATGCACGTAATGAGACTTCATAGGAGAGAGAAGGACCGTGGAAGCTGGAGGGCTCCTTACCTTGAATCAATGTCGAGGCTGCCCGAATCCTATAACTCCTAGCAACATCCTCTCCTAACCGTCCGACTTCAGCGGACTCTCCCAGCCGCTCATCTTCAATGGCCGTTGGCTGCTCGGCTTCCCTCAGCGACCTCTAGCTCCCGAGTTCGACTCTGACTCTTGTCCGTGGCTCCGCTCCAGCGACCCCGGCTCTGGACCTCATCTCTCTCTTCACTGCACTCCAAAGATGGGTCCCCAGCTTCATTTCGAAAAGGAGCTGGTCATCAACCGACTCCAGGCTCCATGGGGGCCAGACCACCAGCGGGAGGAAATGCTCAAATCCACATAGGGAAAACAGGGATGCTACAAGAGCTAAGTACGATGCACCTAAGACAGTTTTCTTTCATTGACACTTAAAAATGTCATGCAGGGAAGACCAACCTTGTATCAGCCTTCAAGACCAACCTCGTGTTGGCATTTCGGAAGCCCGATGTACCATCGGCACCAAAGCCCTGGTCAGCCAGGCATGAAGCCCAGTGTACCACTGGCAAAGCGATGTACCACCGGCTCTCAGCAACAAAAGCCCGACCCCGATCAGCACCAAAGCCCTGGGCCAGCCAGGCATGAAGCCCAGTGTACCACTGGCAGAGCGGTGTACCACCGGCTCTCAGCAACAAAAGCCCGACCCGGTCGGCACCAAAGCCCTGGGCCAGCCAGGCATGAAGCCCAGTGTACCACTGGCAGAGCGGTGTACCACCGGCTCTCAGCAACAAAAGCCCGACCCCGGTCGGTACCAAAGCCCTGGGCCATCCAGGCATGAAGCCCAGTGTACCACTGGCAGAGCGGTGTACCACCGGCTCTCAGCAACAAAAGCCCGACCCCGGTCGGCACCAAAGCCCTGGGCCAGCCATGCATGAAGCCCAGTGTACCACTGGCAGAGCGGTGTACCGGCTCTCAGCAACAAAAGCCCGACCCCGGTCGGCACCAAAGCCCTGGGCCAGCCAGGCATGAAGCCCAGTGTACCACTGGCAGAGCGGTGTACCACCGGCTCTCAGCAACAAAAGCCCGACCCCGGTCGGCACCAAAGCCCTGGGCCAGCCAGGCATGAAGCCCAGTGTACCACTGGCAGAGCGATGTACCATCGGCTCTCAGCAACAAAAGCCCGACCCCGGTCGGCACCAAAGACTGGGCCAGCCATGCATGAAGCCCAGTGTACCACTGGCAGAGCGGTGTACCATCGGCTCTCAGCAACAAAAGCCCGACCCCGGTCGGCACCAAAGCCCTGGGCCAGCCAGGCATGAAGCCCAGTGTACCACTGGCAGAGCGGTGTACCACCGGCTCTCAGCAACAAAAGCCCGACCCCGGTCGGCACCAAAGCCCTATGCCAGCCAGGCATGAAGCCCAGTGTACCACTGGCAGAGCGGTGTACCACCGGCTCTCAGCAACAAAAGCCCGACCCCGGTCGGCACCAAAGCCCTGGGCCATCCAGGCATGAAGCCCAGTGTACCACTGGCAGAGCGGTGTACCACCGCTCTCAGCAACAAAAGCCCGACCCCGGTCGGCACCAAAGCCCTGGGCCAGCCAGGCATGAAGCCCAGTGTACCACTGGCAGAGCGGTGTACCACCGGCACTCAGCAACAAAAGCCCGACCCTGGTCGGCACCAAAGCCCTGCAACACCAGGCATGAAGCCCGACGCCCGTCGGCACATGAAGCCCTGCAACAGCCAGGTGTGAAGCCCGACACTAGTCGGCACATGAAGCCCTGCAACAGCCAGGTGTGAAGCCCGACACCAGTCAGCACATGAAGCCCTGCATCAGGCGAGGATCAGCCACTTGGGAGGTAACGCCCCTTTCGCCTTGCTAGGGTAGGCCCGCTTCGTCTCAGGGGCGAGGAGGCATCTGATGTGGCTGATCCAACGCCGTTAGAGAATCGTGAAGGAAGAAAACTGACGGAGCCCCCCTTTGGCCTCAGCTTCCAACACCCATCCACGACATTGCTCTCGTCATAACGAAGAAAGAGAATAAGAGGTCACGTTGTGTGCGTGGGTTTCCCAAAGGCCACCTTACGTCATTAATGCTCGGTCGAGTCAATGGGCTCGAGCCTTTAATGGTGCAGAAATGGTCATAATGGCTTGAAGAGCATTTAACGGAAAGAAGTGTCGCGAGCATCTTGCCTTGACTCTCCTTCTGAACCCCGGAGCCGACCCCTCCAGGGCCGACCTCCCAGGGCCAACCTCCCAGGGCCGACCCCTCCAGGGCCGACCTCTCCAGGGCGACACCTCCAAGGCCGAACCCCGACGGCTGCCAAGCTCCCTCACCATTAACAGTGCCATGCAAGTAGGTGAACGAAGCCTTGTACGTGAACAGTGCCTCCAGGGCCGACCCCAGGGCCGACCCCCCAGGGCCGACCCCTCCAGGGCGACCTCCCAGGGCCGACCCTCCAGGGCCGACCCCTCCAGGGCCGACCTCCCAGGGCCGACCCCTCCAGGGCCGGGCCGACCCCCCCTGGGCCGACCTCCCAGGGCCGACCCTCCTGGGCCGACCTCCCAAGGCCGACCCCCAGGGCCGACCCCCAGGGCCGACCTCCCAGGGCCGACCCCTCCAGGGCCGACCCCTCCACGACCCTCCAAGGCCGAACCCCGACGCTGCCAAGCTCCTCGCCGTTAACAGTGCCATGCAAGTAGGTGAACGGAGCCTTGTACGTGAACAGTGCCTCCAGGGCCGACCCCTCCAGGGCCGACCCCCCTGGGCCGACCTCCCAGGGCCGACCCATCCAGGGCCGACCCCTCCAGGGGCGACACCTCAAGGCCGAACCCCGACGGCTGCCAAGCTCCCTCGCCGTTAACAGTGCCATGCAAGTAGGTGAACGGAGCCTTGTACGTGAACAGTGCCATGCAAGCTCATCCAAGGGCATGAGGAGGGCCACGCAAGCACTCCATACTCAACACTCTACGAGGGACAGTTGGCTTCAACTCAACATCATCCTTCTCCCAACGGCTGTACCTTGAGACCCACATGACTAACTTTGTCATCCATCACTGTCCGCATAGGCAACCAAAAAGGTGACGTAGGGGACATGTTTGGCAAGCGCCGTAACGATCGGCCATGCCCTGCGACCACCTACTCTGACAGGACACGCCTACAGCTTGACACGTCATATGGAGGTAAGCTCCACTGTACTGTCGTCAATTAATGCTCTGACAAGTGATCACGGCCTAAGCCCACGGATTCCAAGCATCTATAAAAAGGTAAGAGGGACCTCGACCAGGAGGGGGGATGTAACACATAACATTCCTAAACGCTCACACAGAGGGAGCTCCTCTCTGGGCCTCTCTCTCTTTTTCTCTTTTGAGCTTCCTCAAGCTCATGGCTGATGCCCAGACCACTGACTTGAGTGTCGAAGGGTCCCGCTGGGGCCCCCTCAGCCCCCGGGACTTGCTTGCAGGCGCGAGGAGCTCACTGGAGGAGATGACCGCACGCTCGAGGCCGGTGATTTGGCGTCATCAGTAACAATTTTGTTACTTGGGAGCATCAATCCTACTTCTGGGCTTTAGTTTTCAGCTTATGCAACAATAAGAATCTGAATTATTGTTTTCAATATGTGCTTTTGATTAAAGCAGCAGTTATCTGATCTTCATGTTATTATGGTTGCTTGCCACTAAACTAATCTTTTGTGAACAATTGACAAGGCCGTACTTGCATAATTGTTTTATGTGTAGCGTACAAGCATTAACGGTAGTCACAAACTTGCCAAACCATGCACACTTTTCCCAAGCTTGCGGACAAATTTTTCCCCCAACAACCCTCAACACCTTATCCCAGTTCATCCCCATATATTTCTCATCGTAATACACAACATTATAATAGGAAGGGGAGCCTTTTCTAATCCCACAAAAATCATCTCGTACTACCCCATCATTATAAAAAGATCTCAAAAGCATTTCTACATTCAGGTGGTAATTACAAAGGATAACAGCCTCCTAGAACTACTATATCCACTGCAGATAAGCAGAAATTATCTCAAATTTTTTTATCTATTTCCAAACAGGCCATTTGTCTTTGCTGTCTTCGACAGAAGCCCCACAAGGCAAACTGACCAATTACATCTCCAGAGAGAAATGGACACAGCAAAGGCTCCAATCCACCACTCGTTTGCTGCTCCTTAATTCTCAACTCAACTCAACTCGTCTAAACCTTTTCTCAACTATATGGGGTCGACTATATGAATTTGCTTCTTTCATTCTGCTCTATTCAGGACTAAGTCGATGTTAAATTACAAATATCTATATCTTTTTTAATTATTTTTGTTCATGTTATTTTAGGTCTATTTCTACCTCTATTCTTACCATAATTGTTAAAAGATCATTCTTTCTAACTGAAGCATCTAAAGGTATTGTATATGTCCAAACCACCGCAATTGATTTTCTCTTATTTTATCTTCAATTAAGACTATTCCTATTATTTCTCTGTTATTGTATCTGTTATTGTGTCTATTATTGTGTGACAGAAAAAATAACCACTATAAAAGGGCCAATGGCTTGTGCATGATACACTGTGACAAGGAAAATTTTTAATTGAAAGAAGAAATATCACTGTTTGCAGAACAGAAAAATCGATTCTTTGTATGGGTGGTGAGATCTATACATGGTGACCATTTATTGAAAAGATGTGTACCTTTTGTATTTTTCCTTTACATCTTCCAAGCATAAATAATATCTTCATCTTCACACATAAGAGACGGGTGCTTACAGCATATTTTTCTCTGCAGAGGGTACTGCAGGGCAAACCAAATATGAATGAAAGTTACTAAGCTTAGATTTTATGCCACTTGTAATTACTTTGGAGTAAAATAGAAAGGAAATGCCTCTTTCCAGCAAAATGGTTGACTCAATTCTATTTCTATTCCAGTTCAAATGTCAATAAATATTCGAAATCTGTCTGATGACCTGCTTCTTTTAAGCGCAGAGCCAAATTATCCAAGACTTCATAAATCTGTAAGCCTTCAGGATGAGTCCTATCTTCAGCAGTGAATATATAAAACTTTCCATTCACCTGAACAATGCTTCGTCCAGGTGACTTCCTGATCCCCTTCTGTTTCATCATCACACGTAACTTTGACACACCTTCCCACCTCTCTTTCGCAGCAAAAATATTGGCCATACCAACATACGTTGCTGCTGCTTGAGGTTCTAATTCAAAAAGACGGCTTGCCGCATACACCCCGATCTCTGTCTCGTGGTGAGTTTTGCAAGCACCAAGGAGAGCCCCCCATACACCAGCATCCGGTTCAATAGGCATGCTTTGGATGAATCCGAATGCCTCTTTTAATCTTCCTTGACGGCCAAGGAGATCAGCCATGCAAGCATACTGTTCTAATCTAGGCTCTATGTGATATACTTTACTCATCATATCAAAATAAACCCACCCCTTTCCAGCAAGCCACCATGGACGCATGCTTGCAGAACAGCCAAAAATGTTACATGATTCGGCCTCAGTCCTGATTTCGCCATCTGAGAAAACAAATCTAAAGCTTCTACAAAATCTCCATTCATGGCATAACCCATGATCATGGCAGTCCAAGAGACTATAGTTCTTCCATGCATGATATCGAAAAGCCTTCGAGCTTCATTGAGGCTACCACATTTAGCATACATATCTATCAATGCATTACAAACCAGGATGTTGCCCTTAAACCCATTTTCTATTGCATACCTATTCATTGATCTACCGAGCTCAAGAGCTCCCATTTGGCTACAAGCAGAGAGAACAGCAACCACAGTGACTGCATCAGGTCTCTCCCCAGCAACTTCCATGGCATGAAACAGATCCATGGCCTCATCCATATATCCACTTTCAGCATAACCATTGATAAGTGCAGTCCAAGAAACAGTAGTCCTCTCAGACATATTATCGAAACAATATCGAGCAGCATTGACATCTCCACACTTTGAGTAAAATGCAATCAGAGTATTTGTAACAGAAACATCTGAATCAAATCCTGCTTTAATAGCAAGTGAATGAATGAGCTTACCCTCTGGCGTCGCTTCAGAATGCGCTACTGCCGAAAGTAAGCTGACAATGGTGCTGAGATCTGGGCTAACACCTTCTCGACTCATCCGGCGAAAAAATACCATAGCATCCTTGGATCTTCCAACATGTGCGTAGCTTGCGATCATGGAATTCCATGACACAACTGATCTCATTCGGATGGAGATCTCAGTAAAAACAGATTCAGCCGAGCCCAGATCCTCGCACTTGGCATAGGCAGCGATCCAGGTGTTGGCCACCGTGACATCAGCTCGGATTCCCATCCGGATCCCCAAACAGTGAACAGCTTTCACCATGCTCAGATTCCTCTCGCACCCGCATGACCGAGTCAAGCTTATGACGGTGACCGGGTCAGGGCCAATCTCGGCCAATCTCATGCGGCGAAAGAGAACTGAAACCTGTCAAGCGAACCCAGATCAGAGAATCCCATGATCATGACATTCCAAGCGGCGGCATCTCTCTCGGGCATATTTTCAAACAGAACGTTCGCAGCCTCGAGCTGCCGGCACTTGACGTACACGTCGACCATCGCCGTCCCCACGAAGACATCGGAGGAGAAGGGGGATTTGAGGACGTGGGCATGGATGATCTGGGGGGTCGGGGTGTCGGGAAGCCGCGCGCAGGATTTCAGGAGGAAGGGGAAGGTGAGGTGGTCGGGGTGGAGGCCGGATCGCTTCATCCGGCGGTACAGCAGGAGGGCTTCTCCGTGGAGGCCATCTTTGGCGGACGCTCGGATGGCGGAGTTCCAGAAGGCAACGGTCGATGGATTTAAGAAACGGTTGAGAGCCCGAGCATGGGAGGTCATCCCCACGGCAGCAGCTCATTTCGCTGGGGAAGGCACATGATCTGATTTGAACCAGCAAACGGTCGGTTTCTTTTCATGACCATGAATTATATTTGCCAGTGTTTTGAAAATCAAATCAAACCGGCTCAACCGGTCCAATCAAGAACCAATCCGATCCACTTTTATTATTAAAGTTAATTTTTATATAATCCAGTAAAAAATAAAAAAATATTGAACCGATGAAGTTTCGAATCAGTCCAACCCGATTTTTATTTTTTTAATTTTTATTTAAATATATATATATTATATATATTTTTTTTATATTATTAAAGTAAAATTATTATATATATTCGATCCGATCAAACCGATTTACCTAATTGAATCGATTGACTCATGATACAAATGTTAAGCCGATTTCTTGTTTAATCCAATTTCCAAAACATTGATATTTAAATTAGCCTGGCTAAGTATGTACTTAGTAGCTACAGTACTTTCATTGATCTGCGTCACATTGGATGATGAGGCATGCCCACTGGCAGATGACATGGCCTTGGAAAACCATTGGGGAATAATTGGTGCTAATTTGCACGCCCAAACTGTGGTTCCATCTAATGTATTTAGTGAAATCCTTGTGCATCAGCGCAGAATGCGCGTATCATACGCAATGATTAACTCATGCTCACATGTAAAAAATATATATATTTTTATACCATATTGTAGTCATGCACGTAGATCAATCATCACGGCTGCTGTGCACAAAAAAGTTTTCAATGTATTGCTATTGGATTGATTATTTCTATTGGATTGATCATAGAATGCCTTGGGTAGTTTTGAAGTTGTGGAGAACTCAAGCGGCCATCAAAATAACTAGCTCAATTTGACATGGTATAATATATATGGTGACACGTGGTAGCCTAAAGAAAAGTTCCATTTAGGAAGAGAAGCCCATCCAAGATGCTGCTGGCTTAAAATCATAAACATCTGTCCGTCCAACATTAAATAAATCAAATAAAAAAAGCTCCCTCCGGACTTGATATATCTTCATACGTAGGTGGGGAGGAGGAACTCTCTCTTTTCATCGTCCCTGTCCATTGATTCTTGCACTAACTTGAGGATGGAAAAGTAAGTCTCTTCGAAAAACATCTATAGATCCGTTCGAGCTTCGTTGGAGGCACTTTACCTTAAATGTCTCACCTTAACAAATCATGCTTTATAACGCAATCTTTCACTTTCACTTCAATTGACGTTTAAAAATTAATTTTGTATGTCAATACAATTAAAAATAAATTTAACGTCCAACCCCTTCAATGGATCAGATTATTACATCCAGCCCTTCTTTAGTATCCAATCAACATCTAGTCCTAATTATAAAGATTCTTTAATTTTTAAGTCCCTAGCTTCCTACTATGTTCGGTCATAAAAAAGTAATGTTTTGTGTGGAAAGATAAGTGTTTGCAGAAGAAATAAAAGTTAGATGGTTAGTTTAAAGAGGCTAATTAATCATTAAAGTCTGATCTATTGAAGGATGGGATGCTAAGTTTCTCTATAATTAATTAGTTAAATTATATGAGAGATGACTGCACGCTTCAACTGTGATGAAAAAATTCAGATTTCAAAGGAGCACAAGCATGCTTGGCTGCAATAGTCCTTCAATTTTCTCAATGTGTGACCAAATCAGGCATTGCTTTTTTATTTCAGAACAAAGCAACTGGTCCATTGGTTCCACCTTGGCAAGAACGGGGACCAAAGCAACAAGTCAATTGCCACATGAAGCAAGAACGCAAGTCAAACATCCAAACTACGTCCAAAAATATGCATCATCCACAAAGCCAAAGGTCTCAAAAAGCATGCTATCTCAGTCAGACAATAATAATATCTTGAATTGTGATAAGTCATTCCTAAAGCCATCCAAATTCTTTAATCAAGTTTTCTTATTCATAAGGTTTTTCTTAAAAGAAAAAAAGATAATCATTTATTCAAAAAAAAATATAAGAACTAATTAGCAAGTTCATAAAAAAAAAAGGAAACTAATGAAGAGTGGATCGTCCTCTTTCTAACCTTGTAGCATAGCACACATTCGACCAGTCCCAAGTCGTGTGGAGATGCGGAAGCGAGATGATATCCCTGCTGAAATTTCTGCAGCAGAATTTTAGATCTTGATCTTGGTAATCTTCCCTGATTGATTAGCAACTAGGATTTTCTTTGGTTTCTTGCGCCCCAAGATTGTAAGAGAGGGTCGTGACCTCTCTCTTCCTCACGTGAACCTTCAGATCTGATACAGAAAATCAAGAGACGCTGCCTAAAGAGAAGGTACTGCTAGGATTCTTCCTTTTTCTTCCTTGAAAGAGGCGGCTCCAAGAAGATGGCTAGGGCAGAGATGGCAGCAATAAACCCTAGAAACATAGGGCATCTATTGTGAAAAAGAGAGAGGAGGAAGAGAAGGGATAGCTTATTCTAGGAGAAAATGATTTTTTTCATTCATCTATAATCATCATCGTTACATGACTATATAACCCGTCCCCATGACGGCCACCAAAATAAAACCAGGACACACATGAATCGGTGCCTTATTATATTGATAATAAATACTAAAAAACTCCTTTGACCAACTCACACCTTGGGTCCAAACCCAGCCCAATGATAGACTAACCCCCTCAAGACCCAACAACCTGGACCTTAACCCTGTGGAGCTTACAAACCTTCATCCTAAAATTAAGCTTTGAAGTACCACACCAGACTCTACAACTAACCCACAGCATTACCTCAACTAAAGGCTGAGCATTAGGATAAATACACCAAAGATTAAAGAAACCATAGAAGGCAACAACACGGGGCAAAGGAAGACGACAGCGCAACCATAACGATGGACACAAGACGACGATGGGCTACAGCACGACAATCAATACAACCCAACATGGTGGGCAACAGCTCAGCTACGTCCAACAGCTGATCCGCGCACAGGTAACACAGCACCCACCGGCAATAGCATGGTCCAGGATCAAATGTAAGAAGAGACTCGAGCATGAAAACTTCAACCTCAAATGGACGTTAGCTGCGAGTTTATCTTCAACCTCATCCAACCTGGGTTACTGGAGACCTCCCATCGACCCACTCACCAGGGTCGCCAAAGAAAAGCGACGTTGGGAGAGTTCCTCGGATATAAACCCCCCATCTTCTCCTTCACCTCCTTTCCTCATGAACATCTTCCATCATAACTGAAATCCTTTTCATTTTCTCGTAATCTGCAATGAAAAAACTCATCTCTGTTGTCTTTTCAACTATGGAGAGATGGGATGCGAACTTCACTCTATCAGAGGTAATGCAACCACGTTGCACGCAACGCTCCTACCATAACCAGCATCCCTCCCCCTCCACGCCTTTGGGGTGGTAGGTGAGGAAACTACCGTCCCAACAGGGAGCAAAGAGCTTCCATGTGGATTCTCTGCCACCACTATTCTTGCCATCGCTGCTTCTATCACTGTTCCACTACTGCTCCTTCCACATGTACATCAGAAAATTTAACTTCAATGTTCCAAACCTCAAATGGTAATGTGCATTATTTATTTTTATTGTTGCGAGGATTAGCCCATAAATCATTTTAAATTAGCTTATTTTTTTAAAAAAATTAATTATATATATATTTAATTCTTAAACTTTAAAGAGTGTTTTACTTTGATTATTCTCCTATAATTTTTAAAAAAATATTCTTAAATTTTTATTTTTGTTTCTCTTAGTTCCTGTGGATAAAAAGTATTGACGACTTGATATGCTTATGTAGCGAAAAAGAGATGTTGCATTGAAGAAAAGTTTATGTAACATTCCATCTCTTTTCAAAATTTTTTTTAATATCATTTTTCTTTCAAACTAATTGGATCATAACCTAATTCTCTTTCTCTCCAGCTAGTGCTCAGTCTTTGCCTTTCTCTTTTGCCAACGGTCAGCCTTTGCACCAAACCGATAACCATCTCTTACCGGCGTGCAACCTAGCCCAACCCCGTCTAACACACATAATAGTTTTATAACTAGTTTTCTTCTATTTTCTTCCAGGGTGATAACCTCGCCAGAAGCTTGATATGGATCCTTTTTTTTTCATTGGCACAACTTGTAAGGTATCTTTTTTTCTAAACTATATCTTTCTATTTTTCTTCAAATGTTTATAAAAATTCTTTCACTTTTAATATGTGGCTCAAAATTTTTTACTAAGGTCTTAGAAGATGCAATCGGCCTAGTATTCACTTCATTGGCCCTTATTAAGGTAATGTCACTCCTCAACATAAAGAATACCCTAAGTGTCACTGTTTGTATCCCTTTTAAAGAAATTAACTGAAGGAGCAGAAGAGCCTCTTTAACCAATTGCTAGTTGGGGCTTTTGAGCTTGAAGCCAAAACTAGCTAAAGTTATCATCAATGTGGAGCCCATCAGAAAGCCTCCCGAGTTTTAGCCCATCCCATATATATTCTTTACTTTGACAACAATTGGGTCCTTCTAAGAAGCTAGAAGTCAGCATATATACTAGATAAATAGCTTCAGTAGCACAAACTCATGCCTAATGTTGGCATTGATATATGCCTTTTACTTTGTTACTATGTATTTAGTAGATAAGTACTCTAAAATGAAAAATCACATGATAACAAAGCTATTAATTATTAGTAAGTAACAAACTGTCTTGCAGCTACTCCATCAACAATCTGTTCATTATTGTTATTTCTACCTCCAAGAAACTCAAGATTATCAAGAAAACTTTAAATGTAAGAATAATCTTTGTATCAGTCTTGAATATTTATCTAACCTTATGATTCAACATCAAATCCAAATATCTTTGACGATATCCGAGTTTCCGAATCTTTCATAACATTTGTTTTAGGATTCCTTGTCATTTCTGGAACCCACATCTGGTAGTGTTGTTTTCACTTCATTTTTTTCACAACAACATTATTAGCTCCTGAAGCACCATTCTGTCTTAGCATCATATAAAAGCAGAAGAATAGAAAAATAAACTTTTTTGGAAAGACACTAAGCTGTCCCATAGATATTTATGGATACCCATAATATCATCACATTTCACATCGGCATGGTATTTAGCAAATTCAACCTTGATATGGATAATAAATAAAACAGTTAGAAAATAAAAGTTAGCCCCTAGAGTCTGGGCGGTCTCCAGAGTCTGGGCGGCTCCCAGTTCTGGGCGGCCCCTAGAGTCTGGGCGGCCTCCAGAGTCTGGGCGGCCCCCAGTCCTGGGCGGTCCCCAGAGTCTAGGCGGCCCCCAGTCCTGGGCGGTCCCCAGAGTCTGGACGGCCCCCAGTCCTGGGCGGCCCCCAGAGTCTGGGTGGCCCCCAGTCCTGGGCGGCCCCCAGGGTCTGGGCGGCCCCGGCCCTGGGCGGCCCCAGAGTCTGGGCGGCCCCCGGCCCTGGGCGGCCCCCAGAGTCTGGGCGGCCCCCAGTCCTGGGCGGTCCCCAGAGTCTGGGCGGCCCCAGTCCTGGGCGGCCCCGGAGTCTGGAGCGGCCCCCAGTCTGGGCGGCCCCAGTCTGGCCCCCAGTCCTGGCGGTCCCCAGAATCTGGCAGCCCCGAGTCCTGGGCGGTCCCCAGAGTCTGGGCGGCCCCCAGTCCTGGACGGCCCCCATAGTCTGGGCGGCCCTCAGTCCTGGACGGCCCCCAGTCTAGGCGGCCCAGTCCTGGGCGGCCCCCAGAGTCTGAGGCGGCCCCCAGTCCTGGGCGGCCCCCAGGTCTAGGCGGCCCCCAGTCCTGGGCGGTCCCCAGCCTGGACGGCCCTCAATCCTGGGTGGCCCCCAAATTGAGAATAATATTCATGTCAGAACCACTAAACATGATAAACCGTCGTATTTGGAACAGAAATCGAGAAATGTTAAACATCATAACGCTTTAAATGGGTCGAATAAGACAAGCGCTGAAACACCACCGTTTATCTAGAAAAAGGAGACACTGAACTTCTATTTTAGAGCCAGATGCCTTTTCCCTGACTCTGACATCCCCACTAACCCTGACATTCCCTTGGGATAATCAAGGTCATCATGAAAATCCCTATCTTCATGAGCAAGTTTCTTAATACCCTTATTATTCATTATCACTGAATGACCACGTAGCGAAAAATAATAATAAAAGATGAACACTTATCCTACACGTGGACCTCTAGAATTAAAACAAAAAATAATAAAATAAATAAAAGAAGGGGATAAAAAGGAGGAAGGAGGAGGAAAAGGGGGGGATTTTTCCTTCAGAAAAAGAGATCTCATAGCAAGAGAAAAATCTGGTGATCCAGCATCAACAGATTGGCGCGCCAGGAAGGGGAATCATCGTCGGAGCAGTGAGATATACCTGTTCTACGATTCCACGAACATGAGCTCCAGATCTCTGGAAGAAGATCCCACTGATTGGTCTGGGGGGCATCTTTCGCCTCCCAATCATGATTTCACAACTCTTGGCCCTTCTCAGCCGGTGAAATCGAACCCTCCGGTTCTTTCTTCACCACTGCCGACTCCGGCTATTCCTCAAGACCCACTGCTGATCCTCACTCAGCAAGTCCAGACTCTCGTGGGGATGGTTCAACAGATGCAAGAACGGCACTCTCGAGGAGTCCGACAACGGCTCGAGCAGCCTCTATTGCCTAGGTCGGCTACTCCTGTTAGCCGACAATCAGCTCGAGGAAGATCTCCTCCGACAAAGCCTCTCCGCCCTTATTCCCCAGGAAGGCGGCGCTCCCAAAGCTCCCACGACGGCTCGCGCTCTTTGTCCCATTCCCCCAGCAGCCCGCCTACCGGACGACGACGGGGGAAGGAACCTTATACAGAGCATCGCCGATGGCGTCATCAGTCTCCTTCCAGTTCTCCTGAACCAGCCGGAGGAAGTATAACCGATAGAATGGAAAAGCGTCTTGAAGAGCAAGATCGCCGGCTGGAAGAACTCAGTCAAAGAATCAATAATCAGCCGGGGTCGGATTACGACACCCGCCCCCCTCTCACTCGGCGGATTATGGAAGAGCCCATTCCAAGGAGATTCCGATTTCCTCAATTAGACCCCTATGACGGCACCACTGATCCCCTAGATCATTGGAAAGCTATAAGGCTATCATGCAGGTCCAAGGAGCAACGGACGCCCTCTTATGCGTTGCCTTCCCAGCCACCCTCCGTAAGGCGGCCCGTGTTTGGTATTCTCGTCTGCCCTCACGAAGTGTTGACTCTTTTCGACAATTGGAGAGATCTTTTCTGGCTCACTTCGACGCCTGTCGTAAAATTCCTCGAGTGGCAGACAGCTTATTCTCCGTGCAGCAGCAAGAAGGAGAATCTTTGAAAGACTTTATAACCCGTTTCAAAGTAGCGGCCCTAGAAGTTTATCATCTTGAAGACGCTGTGGCCACTTTGGCTCTAAAACGGGGGCTCCGACCCTCCCGTTTTACTTATTCTTTGGACAAAAGACCTCCTTCTTCTTATGCTGATCTCCTGAGCCGTGCGCAGAAGTACATCCGCGCCGACGAAGCTGATTCATCCAGGAGAGGTGCACAAGGGAGGGCTAGCAAAAGATCCGCTCGCCCAGAGTTGACGGACCCCCTTCCAAGAAGCCCGAGCTCTTGCGCCGACCAATTGACCGCCGCAAGAGCCAGACTCCCAGAGAGGACCATCTTACACCTCTCTTAGCACCCCGGAGTCACATCCTCATGGAAATTGAAAACGAGCCTTATTTACGGCGTCCGCCCCCGTTGAAGAAGGGCACTGCCCGCGACAGAAGTCGCTATTGCCGTTTCCATAGGGATTATGGCCACGACACTGAAGAATGTCGGAACTTGAAGCAGGCCATCGAAGAGCTAATTCAGAGAGGATACCTTGGGCAATACATCCAGAAGAAAGAGGCTCCTCCCGTACCAGCTTTGATGGGACCTCCTCCTGCTCAAGCTAGCATTGACAACACCCCAACAGAAAAGATGGTGGGCATGATTTCCCGCGGAAAGGCCTCATCTTCCAAGAGACCAAGGGGAGTCGAAGGATTAGATGATGTAATCCCTCCTGAGGGAAATATAGCGGGGAGTAATATTGTAAAAGATGATAGCGTCGTCGTTTCAATGACGATCGCTAGGCATCCTGTAAAAAGAATCTTAATAGACAGTGGGAGCTCCGCTAATGTGCTTACTTATGATGCATTTCTTCGGATGAGTTTATCTCTGGATTCTCTTCGGCCCGTAGCCGTCCCTCTAGTTGGTTTCACTGGAGACTCATACGAGTCGAAGGCGAGATTACTTTGCCAGCTACGGCAGGATCGCCGCCATGTCAAAGCACGGTTATGCTGGATTTTCTGGTAGTTCGGGTCCCCCTGGCTTACAACGCCATTCTTGGCCGTCCCGGCTTGAACATGTTAGATGCAGTTATATCTACCAAGCGCTTATTGGTGCAGTTCCCTACCAGGCAAGGAGTTGGTGTGATGCATGGAGAGGTAGACTCGGTTAGACCCTGCTATCATTTAGCCCCTAGTCCCCAAATGGCTATATTCCTCCGGTTACCGAGTCATTTGACCCTAGAGAAGTCGAGCGGAGAGGAGAGCCAGCGGAGCTTCTGATATCTTACCCCCTGGGAGGTGATCCCACTAAGATCGTGCAAATCGGTGAGCTCCTCTTCCCTGAAGTCCGGGATCAACTCCTAGCCTTCTTATCAATGAATGCAGATGTCTTTGCCTGGAAAGTGACGGATATGGTCGGGATTCCTCCGGAGGTGATTACTCATCAACTTAATATTAACCCAAGCTGCCGCCCTGTTCGCCAGAAGAAAAGGAGTTTTGCTCCTGAGCGGCAGAAGGTCATTGACGAGGAGGTAGACAAATTGCTCATGGCCGGTCATATTCGAGAAGCACAATATCCTGATTGGCTAGCCAATGTGGTTATGGTTCGGAAAGCCAGCGGAGGATGGAGAATATGCATCGACTACACAGATCTTAATAAAGCTTGTCCTAAGGACAGTTTTCCGTTGCCCCGGATCGACCAGTTAGTGGATTCAACTTCTGGTTATGAACTCCTTAGCTTTATGGATGCCTTCTCAGGGTATAATCAGATAAAATTGGACCCCTCAGATGAAGAGCATACTTCTTTTATTACCGAGAAGGGCATTTATTGTTATAAAGTAATGCCCTTCGGGTTGAAGAATGCAGGAGCTACCTATCAGAGGCTGATGAACAAAGTTTTTAAAAACCAGCTCGGCCGCAACATGGAAGTATATGTAGATGATATGTTGACAAAAAGCACCTGTGCCACTGACCATGTCGCCGACCTGCAAGAAACTTTCCACAACCTCCGGCTCCATAGAATAAAGCTCAACCCGTGCAAATGTGCATTTGGAGTTACGGCAGGGAAATTCTTGGGTTTCTTAGTTACCCGGCGAGGGATTGAAGCAAACCCAGAGAAAATTCAAGCCATTCTCAATATGAGACGGCCTATGTGTAAGAAGGAGGTGCAACAACTCACCGGGAGGATAGCAGCATTAAGCCGATTTCTGTCCAGATCAGCTGAAAGATGTTTACCTTTCTTCAAGGTCTTGCGTAAAGCAGATGGCTTCGAGTGGACAGATGACTGTCAACAAGCTTTTGAAGAACTTAAGGAGTTCTTATCCACACCGCCCCTGTTATCCAAGCCGGAAGAAGGAGAGAAGCTCTTCCTTTATCTGGCGGCTTCTCGGAAGCCGTTAGTTCGTTCTGGTGCGTGTCGGCGACCATGCCATTCAACGACCTGTATATTATACCAGCAAGGTGCTTCATGGTGCAGAAGAGAGATATTCCAAAACGGAGAAAGTCATTTTTGCTCTATTCGTTTCTGCTCGACGACTCAGACCCTACTTTCAAGCCCATCCTATAGTCGTCCTCACTGATCAACCTCTCAGAGCTATTTTGTCACGGCCAGACACTTCTGGCCGGTTAGCCAAGTGGGCCATCAAATTAGGGGAGTTCGACTTATCATTTCAGCCCAGAGCATCTTTGAAATCCCAGGTCTTGGCTGATTTTCTAGTAGAGTGCACCTGGTCTGAGCAGCATCAAGAAGAACTCCCCGGATCCTTTCAGACACTGAGGGGGAGGATGATGAAGCATGGGTCCTCCATCGACGGAGCCTCTAACTCACAAGGTAGCGGAGCTGGTCTCATTCTTGCTAGCCCAGAAGGCATAGTACTAGAATATGCTCTTCGTTTCCTCTTTGAAGCCACCAACAATCAAGCTGAATATGAGGCTTTACTGACCGGAATCAAACTAGCACATGGGATGGGAATCAAGAATCTCCGGGTTTTCACTGACTCACAGCTTATTTCCGCCCAAGTGGCAGGGGAGTATGAAGCTCGGGACCCTATCATGTTCCAATATCTGAACAAGGTCAGACTATTAATTCCCTTATTAGATCACTTCACCATCAGTTATATACCCAGAGGTGAAAATGCTAGGGCCGATATGTTAGCCCGACTTGCTACCTCAGTGGATAGTGCCATGGGCAAAACCTACGTCGAGTACCTGGAAACACCTAGCATCGAAGCTACTGAAGAAGCTTTGCCCATTGTCCAAGAAGAAACCTGGATGGAATCTTATATCCGGTATTTGAAAGACGGCGTTCTCCCAGTTGGTCGTGAAGAAGCTAAGCTGCTTAAGCGGAGAGCTTCTAAATTTGTGCTACTAGAAGGCCAACTTTATAAGAAATCCTTCTCTCAGCCCCTCCTCAAATGTGTTAATTCGGTTGATGCGGATTATATCCTTAGAGAAATTCATGAAGGCATCTGTGGGAATCACTTCGGAGGCCGATCTCTAGCACGCAAGGCCCTCCGACAAGGATATTACTGGCTCACCATGCAAGAGGATGCAACCGAACTAGTGAAAAGATGTGATCGATGCCAACGGTACGCCTACATTCAGCGGCAACCATCTTCTCAGTTAAATTCTCTTTCTGCTCCTGGCCCTTCGCTCAGTGGGGCATGGACATCCTCGGCCCTTTCCCTCCGGCATCAGGACAGCGCAAATTCCTACTAGTAGCCGTCGATTATTTTACTAAATGGGTCGAAGCTGAAGCACTCGCCAAAATCACTGAGGCCAAGGTCAAAACCTTTTTCTGGAAAGCCATTATTTGTCGATACGGCATACCACACACCCTCATCACTGACAATGGCCGACAGTTTGACAACAACGCCTTCCGGACTTTCTGTACTGATCTCGGCATCATGCAACGATTCACCTCCGTCGGCCATCCACAATCTAATGGAGAGGCTGAGGTTACAAATCGCATGATATTACGGGGGCTAAGGACCAGACTGGATACGTCCAAAGGAAGGTGGGTAGAAGAGCTCCGAGTGTACTCTGGGCATACCATACGACTCCCAGAACACCAACAGGAGAAACACCATTCAACCTGGTTTTGGTTCCGAAGCTGTTATTCCCGTCGAAATTGGCTTACCAAGTAATCGAGTGGAATCATACAACGAAGCGGACAACCTCCCTAATTTAAGAGCCAATCTTGACCTCATTGATGAAGCAAGAGATCGGGCTCGAATTAAAATGGCGGCCTACCAGCAGCAGGTGGCGAAGTATTACAATACCCGCGTCCGCTCGAAGAGCTTCCGTCAGGGAGATTTAGTTCTGAGAAAGGCTTCGGTATCCAAACCAACAGAAGGGGGCAAATTGTCTCCGAACTGGGAAGGGCCCTACCGGGTAAGAGAAGTCCTTCACCGTGGAGCATACCGGCTTGAAGACCTGAATGGACAACTAATCCCCGAACGTGGAATGCAGACAACCTCCGGCCATACTACCAGTAATGTAATGTATTTATCCAAATATTAAATGAGCCTACACATTTGAATGCATATTTTTAAACAATTCTTAAAGGCGGCTCGGCGGCCCTATAGTCCAAAGGACACCCCCAGGCCGGTATAACCTACCCCTGAGGAGGTTCAAGTCCGTGACTCAAGCGGCCTCGAATCACCAACGAATAGGCGGCTCGACGGCCCTATAGTCCAAAGGACACCCCCAGGCCGGTATAACCTACCCCTGAGGAGGTTCAAGTCCGTGACTCAAGCGGCCTCGAATCACGCTCTCCAACGAACAGGCGGCTCGGCGGCCCTATAGTCCAAAGGACACCCCCAGGCCGGTATAACCTACCCCTGAGGAGGTTCAAGTCCGTGACTCAAGCGGCCTCGAATCACGCTCTCCAACGAACAGGCGGCTCGGCGGCCCTATAGTCCAAAGGACACCCCCAGGCCGGTATAACCTACCCCTGAGGAGGTTCAAGTCCGTGACTCAAGCGGCCTCGAATCACGCTCTCCAACGAACAGGCGGCTCGGCGGCCCTATAGTCCAAAGGACACCCCCAGGCCGGTATAACCTACCCCTGAGGAGGTTCAAGTCCGTGACTCAAGCGGCCTCGAATCACGCTCTCCAACGAACAGGCGGCTCGGCGGCCCTATAGTCCAAAGGACACCCCCAGGCCGGTATAACCTACCCCTGAGGAAGTTTGAATCCTTGGCTCAGGCAGCCTCGACTTAGACGGTTTCGAGTCACGCCCGTAGGCAGATACTCGGTTATCCTCGAGGTATGATTCTGCGAAAACACTAAGTGGCCCCACAATCCCAAAAGCTTCGTGCTCCTTGAACCCAGGATTAGCTCCCCTGCAGGGGCCCCTAAACTGCCTTATCAACATTCTAGGACTTACATCTTAATACACACCGAAAATGACCCGAAGATTAGGATTTCCTGCCAACTCGTGGACGGATTCCCTAATCCATAAGTAGGAATCAAGGATTAAGCAGATGAAATGTTAAGTAACACCAAATAAATAAAGGGTAGCATCTGCTCATTTAAAGTCAATCTACTAGGAAACTTTATAAAGTCTTGTCAATAGACAGACATTCATTACAAAAAGAGGTCCTTTAAAAGGACCAAGTCAAGGATAGAAAAACTAAAGCTAAAGTCAAAATAAATTTAGGCATCCTCAATCAATTCTCTGAATGCTCCTTCTCTGTATTGGGATCGGAAGCCGGCTCCTCAGTGAGGGGTATTTCTGCAGCAGAATCTTTGGTCGCCGCCACCCTACCCGCCACGTCTTCGACCTCCATATCAGGAATTTCTTCGTCATCCACAGGTCGAAAACGTTCAAGGTTCTTTAAGTTGAAGTGTCGGGCTAACATCCGTTTACACTTCTCAAAGCCTTGAACAAAGGCATCTAGGGCGGCCTCCTGGAACTCCGATTCAAAATCCGGGGAGCCCTTGTACTCCTTGATAGCATCCCGGACTTTGGCTTCGGCTATGGCCACCTTTTCTTGAGCTTCGACTTCGGCCGCGGCCACCTTTTCTTGAGCTTTGGCCTCGGCCTCAGCTATCTTCTCCCGGGCCTCGGCCTCGACCGCAGCTATCTTTTCCCGGGCCTCCGTCATCACTGTTGCAACTCTGTCGAGAGCGTTCTTAGCGTCTTTCTCGGCTAGAACCAATTTTTCTACAGCATCGCGAGCCGTAGCTTCCGCGTTATCTGCTCGATTTTCAGTATGTTCTAGCCTAAGAGTAGTTTCTTTTAACTCTCTTCCGTTGGCAACAACTTCGCCCGAACCTCAGATAGTTGGCATCTAAGCTCTGCAGCTCCATTTCCGCCTTTCTCCGCCAGGTCCGATAATCCTCCCGAATAACCCGAAGGTCATGTAGTGCTTTTGACTCTCGGGCCTTCGTCTCCACCAACTCTTTGTCTAAGCTCACACTCCGAGACTTGGCCTTGTTTAAGTCTTCGCGCAGTACAAAAAGGCCATTAGACATCTGCAAAATACATTCAGTGAATGCCCGAATTCGATAATCACAAAAGGAAAAGGTCGAAACTTTACCTGAAGCGCAGCTGTGAACATGGTGTCAAATGACTCTTCTTGTGTTACCTTCCTCATTTTATCTTGGAACCTGGGCAGGATCGCAAGTTTAAGAATTGTCTCGACAAGCGACTTTGGTACCCAGCACCCTGATTAGGCGGTTGAGGAGGTGGAGATAGATTTCCTAAAGCATCTGAGGGAGCGGGGGCAGGAACGCCCACTTCCTTTGATGACGAAGGACCTGGCAAATCAATTTCGACTGCTTCCGCACTCCCTACAGATCCCCCAGCGCCCTTAGTGCGGGATGGAATGACCTCCGGAAGCTCCCTCTCGACAGGATCTCCTATCGGAATCCCCGTTGGAGGACTCGTCTCTCCTTCGCTATCTTCTATCAGGGTCGCTTCGAGAATAGCCGCCGGAGGCTGGGCCTGGCAATCGATCCTGACTGGCGGGGCTTTTTAGGTTCGTTCCCTACCGCGCCATGCTCGCTCCTCTCTCTCTTTCGAAGGTTTGATACCAAAAAGTCTTGAGAAAACTTCATTGCTGCAATATAGTAAACATAGGGTTAGCTAAAAAAGACACCAAATATGTTAGCTAGGAATACAAAGAGAGAGATAGGAAGAGGAAAAGAGAGATGAATTCTTTGAGGCTCACCGGGCGCTGCAGCCAGCGACACCGGCACGAACGCAATCTCCCGGAGATTATCCTCCGATAGCAATTCTTTACTGGGGGGAATGATGGTAGAGATTAGAGTGTTGAAAAGCTCACGGTCTCTCTCATCAACACTCGCATTCTGGTTAGAACTGGTATCTGGGATACCCCAATCTACACCCAACCCCTCCAGATGTGCATAGAAAAACCGAGATTTCCACCCTTTGATCTTAGAAGGGAGATTAAGCCTAAGAACCCTTTTAGGCCTCGATGCGAAACTCCACCACCCATCCCTAACTGGGTTTCGAATCCTATATAGTGTCCTAAATAAAGAAAGTCGAGCGGAAGCTCCATGAAAAGAACAAAGTACTAGGAATGAAAATATAATACGAATAGAATTAGGAGTAAGCTGTGCGGGGATAAGGCGATATCGGTTCAATAAGTTTACAAAAAAGGATGTAAGGGCAGTCGTAGACCACCCTTAAAAAACTCTTCATACAAAGCGACCTTACCTGGTCGCACTAGAGTGACCCTATCCTCAGGAAGGGGAACGGAGAGCCGAATGTCATTAGGGATTCCGAATTGGGCCCTAAGGTTCCTAAGATCTTGAGAGGATATAACAGAGGCAACGTCCGCCGGTCTAGCCAATTTAGAAACAACCGCGGGAGGCCCTACCTCACGACTGGTAGACGAAGATGAAACCCTAGGGGACTGAGATAACAACCTAGACACGGGCTGTATGGACCGAGCAACGGGTTGGTCCCCACGGATGGCTACCCCTCCCAGAGCTTGTCGACGTGCTTGAAGAATCTCCTTTCGGGAGGGCTCAACCATGGGGCCCTTACCCTTCCTGTCTACGGAGGAATCCATAAAGAGAGAAAGGGGAGAAGAAAGAGTCGACTGACCTGGGCTTGAAGAGGTAAAAAGCGCAGGAGGATACACAAAATCAAAGATTAAGGGAAAGGATGGCTCCCCCCTTTTTTATATATATATCAGATGCGACGCCTCGAGCACCGCAAGGACACGTGGTAGCCCATCAGTGGAGCGGACAAACGAAAAGACGCTATCCTCTTAGAGATATGCGCCTCCCCTCCTCTCTCCCTTTTTTCGAAACGTCACTTATCATGTACTGGACGTTTTGAAATTTAAATTTTTCCGTCCTTCTCCCTTGCACGTGCACAACACACCTGAATACAAGGAAGATGGGCGAGGGGGCATATGATATGGATAATAAATAAAATAGTTAGAAAATAAAAGTTGGCCCCTAGAGTCTGGGCGGTCCCCAGAGTCTGGGTGGCTCCCAGGGCGGCCCCTAGAGTCTGGGCGGCCCCCAGTCCTGGGCGGCCCCCAGAGTCTGGGCGGCCCCCAGTCCTGGGCGGCCCCAGAGTCCTGGAGTCTGGCCCCCAGTCCTGGGCGGCCCCCAGTCCCCCCAGAGTCTGGGCGGCCCCCAGTCCTGGGCGGCCCCAGAGTCTGGGCGGCCCCCGGTCCTGGGCGGCCCCCTAGAGTCCTGGGCGGCCCCCAGTCTCCTGGGCCCCCTCCTGGGCGGCCCCCAGTCCTGGGCGGCCCCCAGAGTCTGGGCGGCCCCCAGTCCTGGGCGGCCCCCAGAGTCTAGGCGGCCCCCAGTCCTGGGCGGTCCCCAGAGCCTGAACGGCCCCCAATCCTGGGTGGCCCTCAAATTGAGAATAATATTCATGTCAGAACCACTAAACATGATAAACCATCATATTTGGAACGAAAATCGAGAAATGTTAAACATCATAACGCTTTAAATGGGTCGAATAAGACAAGCACTGAAACACCGCCGTTTATCTAGAAAAAAGAGATACTGAACTTCTATTTTAGAGCCAAATGCCTTTTCCCTGACTCTAACATCCCCACTAACCCTGACATTCCCTTGGAATAATCAAGGTCATCATGAAAATCCCTATCTTCATGAATAAGTTTCTTAATACCCTTATTATTCATTATCACTGAATGACCACGTAGCGAAAAATAAAATAATAAAAGATGAATACTTATCCTACACGTGGACCTCTGGAATTAAAACAAAAAATAATAAAATAAATAAAAGAAAGGGATAAAAAAGAAGAAGGAGGAGGAAAAGGGGAGGATTTTTCCTTCAAAAAAAGAGATCTCATAGCAAGAGAAAAATCTGGTGATCCAGCATCAACAAACCTCATTCACATCTGAGTTCCTGGCATTAATTAGCCGTGACTTAAACTGTAACTCCAGTACCGTATAAATCATAAAAGTAAAGCTTCCATGAAAAAGTTCTCTTATTTATGATTCTCCTTGCTAAACTGGCTTTAACATCCTTAAGGTGCTTCCTGCCATTCAAACTTCCATCTTATCAACATACTCCACAATGGATATGGACACATGAAACTTATGAGGGTATGGATTCACCCTACCTGTCTTCAAGAATGCAATGACTTTCAACCTATTCTCATAGTATTATGCAGTGTCCATATTTTCATTGTCTGCAGAAGATATGGCTTTTGAAACTGAAAATTTGCCAAAACCAGCCTCCTCCTCTTCCTCTTTGAGCCGCTTCTTCTCTTTCTTCTACTTTTCTTCAACTCCTTAACATCATTCTTAATTGAGGGCTTTGGCCTTGGAGGTGTTCACGAGGGCTTCGGCCTTAAAGGAGTTCACGAAGAGGTCGAAGATGCTCTTAGTTATTACTTCAACTTCTTCCAACATTTGAGTGTGAGAAAGGGAGATTGGTTAAGCCGATGGGGAGATTGGAGTAGAGCAAAGAAGAGGATGTTCATGCTCTTTCTGATAGGGAATACAACAAATATTCCTCTAATATGATCGCTATAGTACGCCAAGCACGCAGTTGCGATAAAATCAACAAAAACCACAGAATAATAATAGGAACCAAAATCTAAAAGAAAACAGCGAGAGACGAGGATTTTACGTGGTTCACCCAAACTGGGCTACGTCCACGGCGGCACAGGATCTGCAAGGCTTCACTAAGAGTTGAATCAGGTACAAGCCCTCAAAACTCTCTCTCTCAGAAACTCTTGTGATCTCATAATTTTTTTCCCCTCTCTCTGCAGCACACAAAGGTCCTCACCGAGCCTCCAATTTATTTCCCACGTTCGTAACTCTCACACGAGATTTTTGTGGCTGGCGGTTGCAGCTGAGATGACGCCTCAAATCCTCCTCCAAAAGTTCCCTACGGTGACTTTGGATAATGGCCAAAACATCCTCAACTAACTCCCCAAAATCTATCCAAATCTTATGTTTTTACTTTGGATAATGACAAAAACCATCCTCAACTAACTCCCAAAATCTATCCAAATCTCATGTTTGTTACTTTTGGATAATGACTGATTTGCCAACTCCTTCGTAAACTCTGATTTGGGGCTTCCTCTTGATGAAATTAATCTCCATCCATAACAATCTCCCACTTGGAGATTAATGACATCACTCTTAGATCTACCTTCTTTCTCTGTGCCGCGCTCTCTTGATCTATCTCTTGGAAAGCTTCACCAAGTTGCAACAGAGACTCAACTTGTCTCTGCTCACAACCTTAGTGAACATATCTACAGGGTTTTTAGCTCTATCAATTTTCTCCAGCTTCAACTGCTCCTCATCCAATGCACTGCGTATGAAATGATACCTAAGCTGAATGTGCTTGGTTCTTGCATGAAATGCTGGATTCCTTGCCAAGTGAACTGCGCTCTGGCTGTCGCTCCATAATGTATTACACTTGTGCTCCTTGCCGAGCTCCTCCATCAACCTCTGTAACCAGATCATCTCTTTACTAGCTCAGTGATCGCCACATACTCAGCTTCTGTAGTTGACAATGCCACTATCTTCTGCAACTGAGATACCCAGCTCACTGCTGTATCACCGACAGTGAAAACATAACCAGTGGTGCTCCTCCCACTGTCTCTGTCACCAGAGTGATCGGCATCTACAAATCCTGTACTTGGAGACTATCACCTTCATAGCACAAACTGTAAGTTGATGTACCCCTGAGATATCTTAAGATCCACTTCACTGCATTTCAGTGCTCCTTGCCTGGATTCTGCATGTACCTGCTGACTGCTCCCACTGCTTGTGCGATATCTGATCTTGTGCAAACCATTGCATACATTAGACTTACGGCTGAGGCATATGGAACTCTAATCATCTCATCCCTTGCCTTCTGAGTTGTTGGACACAACTGCTTGCTGAGCTTGAAGTGTGCTGCCAAAGGTGTTGACACTGCCTTTGCATTCTCCATATGGAACCTCTTCAGTACCTTCTCTACATAGTCCTCCTGAGATAGCCACAGCTTCCGTTGCTTCCTATCTCTGTTGATCCTCATGCCAAAATCTGCTTCGCCTCTCCCAAATCCTTCACTGAGAACTTCTTTGCCATCAGTTTCTTGAGCTCTTCTATCTTCCTCATACTGGAACCTGCTACAAGCATATCGTCCACATAAGGATAAAATAATAAACTTATTTGTAATGTACCTCTGAAAGTACACAAATGATCTGACTAGCATATGGTGAAGCCTTTTTCTAGCATGAAACTGTCAAACTTGAGGTACCATTGCACGGAGCCTGCTTCAGACCATACAAACTTTTCTTCAATCTGCAGACCATGTCATCCTTTTCCTGACCTGGAAACCTTCTGGCTGGTGCATGTACAACTCCTCTTCCAAGTCTCTATGAAGAAATGCTATCTTCACATCTAACTGCTCTAGATGAAGATCCTCCATTGCTACCATGCTCAGAATCACCCTGATGGATGTCATCTTGACTACTGGGGAAAAGATTCTGGAAGTCAATTCCCTCTTTCTGTGCATAACCCTTGACAACTAACCTTGCCTTGTATCTCTTGGTACCATCGACCTCATTCTTCATCTTGTACACCCATTTGTTGAACAGAGCTTTCTTGCCAGCGGGTAACTTCACAAGATCCCAAGTCTTGTTTTGCTTTAAAGAGTCCATCTCTCTTTCATAGCCAACTCCCACTTGACCTTAGCTTCATCCTGCATGGCTTCAACAAAACATTCTGGCTCTCCAGAATTTGTGTACAAAACATAATCAGCAATACCTCTGTGATGGCCTGGTAACCCTCGTGGTCCTCCTCAACTATGGGGATACCGACTGAGGTACCGATGTATGCATGTGGCTGTCTGTTCCAACCACATCTTCCTCCTCCACATCCTCGGAGTTTCCATCTTTAGTTTGCACTCGGGGAATTTCTCCATCTCTGACAGGATCGAGTTCTATAAACTCCTGTTTCTTTTCTTCCACTGCATCCTTCCTGTCTTTGTAAGTATGCTCTTCATCAAATACTACATTTCTGCTTCGAATGACCTTATTGTTCTGAAAATCCCAGAGCTTGTAGCCATACTCATCGCCACCATATCCAATGAAAACACACTTTGTAGACTTGGAGTCTAACTTACTCCTTTTTTCTTTCTCAATCAGAGAATAAGCAATGCAGCCAAATACTTTAAGAAAAGAAAGTTTTACCTGTTTTCCTGTCCAAACTCCTCTGGAATCCCACCATCCAATGCACTGGATGGACTCCTGTTGATCAAATACACTGCGGTGTCCAGTGCTGCCGCCCAAAATATGTAGGTAGACCTGAGTCAAACCTCATACTCCTCTCTCTCTCAAGAATGGTCATGTTCATTCTTTCTGCCACAC
Organism: Calamus simplicifolius; assembly: GCA_900491605.1. NCBI lineage: Eukaryota > Viridiplantae > Streptophyta > Magnoliopsida > Arecales > Arecaceae > Calamus > Calamus simplicifolius. The sequence continues at coordinate 1,637,134 of UESW01003952.1, forward strand.
CATTCTGCTCTGGTGTCCCTGGAACGGTCTTGATCCTTCTGATTCCATGCTTTGCGCAGTAGACATCAAACTCTCTACAGTATTCGCCACCGTTATCTGCCTTGAGACACTTAAGACTTGCTCCAGTCTGGCTTTCACACATGACTCTCCATCTCTTGAAGATGCCAAAGACCTCAGACTTTTCCTTCATAGCAAACACCCAGACTTTCGTGCTGAAATCATCTATAAACGTGACAAAGTACTTATTACCCGCATATGATGCCACTGGTGTTGGACCTCAGACATCTGAATGAACCAACTCCAGCCTTTCAATCTTTTTCTGAGTTCTTGCTAACTGAAAACTCACTGTTTTCTGCTTACCATAGATACACCCTTCACAAAACTCTAGATTCACCTTCTTTAGCTCAGGTAGAAGCTCTCTCCTGTGTAGAATATTCAAGTTCTTCTCACTAAGATGACCGAGCCTCCTGTGCCATAATGTAGTCACTGTACCCGTATCTCCTGCTGCCACTAAAACTGAACTCTTACTGTCTGCCAAGAAGTAGAGAGTGCCTGTCCGCTTCCCTTTGATAACAACCATAGACCCTTTAGTAATTCCACTGAAATTGCCAAAAATGGATACATAACCCTCAACATCAAGCTGACTGATAGAAATTAGGTTTTTCTTTAACTCTGGGATGTATCTGACTTGTGCAAGTCTCAATTCTCCGCCTATCACTGGCTTTAATATAATTGTTCCTCTACCAACAATTCTGCACTGCTGTCCATTGCCAACTGTGACATGACCAAAATCTCCTTGGACAAAATCTGAAAATAGGTGTCTCTTTGAGCTGCAATGGTAAGAAGCCCCTGAGTCTACAAACCACAGATCTGAGTTTGCCCCATCGCCGGCTGACAGGCACACATCCTCAAAATTTCGCTCAATAGTACTCACAACATTTGCTTCCTAACCTTCTATCTTGCTCTCTGCACCTTTCTTCTTCTTACCCCAACAATCCTTGCTCATGTGACCTTTCTTCCCGCAGTTCCAACACTTCATGGAAATCTCCCTTTGGACTTTCCTCTACTCTTGGACTGGCCTTTCTCTGACTTCTTCCTCTTGTGATATTCCTCTAGTATCCACCATGAGTGCAGTACTTGTAGAAGTCCCACCCACAGCCTTTCTTCTCATCTCATCATTCAATATACAACTAACTGCATCATTGAATGTAAGAATACTTGATACCGAGTTGCTGATTGTCATCACAAGATTGTCCCAACTCTCTGGCAAGGAACATAAGAAAAGAAGCGCCCTGAATGAATCATCAAAAAAATAGAGACCGACTCCAATTGATTAATCATCGAGTTGAACTCGTTCAGATGCTCAGTCACTGAACTATTCTCAGCCATCTTCAAATTGAAGAGCTTTTTCAAGAGAAATATCTTGTTTGAGGTGGAAGGTTTTTCATACAGCTTTGTTAAAGCAGTCATCATATCCACGATGGTCTTTTCCTTTGCAATATTATACGCCACTTAAGGTGTCAATGACAATCTGATCGTGCCAGGGCTTTCCTATCTAGAATTATCCAATCTGAGTCGCTCATTGAATTTGGCTTCTTTCTCTCTAATGGAAGGTCAAGATCCTTCTGATATAGGTAGTCCTCAATTTGCATCCTCCACCATCCGAAATTGTGACCATTGAATTTCTTGATTTTGATCTTGTCTTCTGCCATCTCTTTGTTGATTTGTCCGACCGTAATAATATGAAGAAAAACCAAGCTCTGATACCAATTTGATAGGGAATACAACAAATATTCCTCTAATATGATTGCTATTAGTACGGCCAAGCACGCAGTTGCGATAAAATCAACAAAAACCACAGAATAATAATAGGAACCAAAATCTAAAAAAAAAACAGCGAGAGACGAGGATTTTACGTGGTTCACCCAAACTGGCTACGTCCACGGCGGCACAGGATCTGCAAGGCTTCACTAAGAGTTGAATCAGTACAAGCCCTCAAAACTCTCTCTCTCAGAAACTCTTGTGATCTCACAAATTTTTTTTCCCCTCTCTGCAGCATACAGAGGTCCTCACCGAGCCTCCAATTTATTTCTCACGTTCGTAACTCCCACACGAGATTTTTGTGGCTGGCGGTTGCAGCTGAGATGATGCCTCAAATTTTCCTTCGTGAACTCTGATTTGGCTTCCTCTTGATGAAATTAATCTTCATCCATAATTCTTTCAGCAAGCTTTAAAGTGCCTTAGTGGCCATGGTTATGCAATTGTGAACCATTTTTGTACCTTACAGAATGACCATGACATATTTAGACATTTGAAGGGAACAACATAGTTTTGCTATAGCATGTAAAGCTGCAACTTGCTCTTATTAGTTAAATGATAGATAGTGATTTGATTATTTATTTTTTCCTTACATAGGTTGCAGCAAACCTCTTGAAGCAGTACAAGTATCAAGGTGGGATCTTGCAGCCACATGGAGTTTACTTAAGAAAGTCTATGTCTTCATATTTATCCCAACCAGATTCTGTGACTGCTCGTCAATACAAATCCGAGCAAGAAGCCCCCTAAGTCTCAACCCATCCCATCTTCCGAGCCCCTTGTCATCATCTGAAAATTTGCGTTCAGTTATAGCCCTTCTCGCCCGTCTTGAATCTCAGTATGATGTGCAAAGCTCTGGTAGTGGTAAGAAGCTATCATGTTACTTGTACCACCCTCTACCTCTCTTTTCCAGTGCGCCACCTCTTCTGTAACTCCATGTTCATAATAGAAAATACAGGAGAGATACAGATGAAAGGAATTTTAACAAAAAATGTTTCAATATATACTTAAAAAACTTTTATTTTTAAGTAATTTCTTAATACTTGATTTTATTTTTTTAACCCATTTGTTATTCTAAATGCCAGAGCAATTAGAGAAAATCACAACATATAAAAAAAATTGTGCAGTTGCTCTGAGCCCAACAGTCTGCTGGTTGGATTTGAGGGTTGGCTAGGACAAAAAGAAAGAGAATGGTACAGATGAATTCAGTCAAGCATGAGCTGTGTTGGCCCAGATGGCAACCTAAAGAGGGGTGAATTGGGTTCTTTAAAAATTTAAATTCTGTTTCGAATTAGATAGAATGATGCCAAAGTATGCAAGTGAATGGAGTTAATCGAAGCTGAGCGCAGGCAGTTAAAGAAGAGAGAGAGAAATCAAGACACTACAAACACGCAGATTTTATAGTGGTTCGGTAACCAACACCTATGTCCACTCCCAAGTAGCACTTGGGTCCACACTATAATCTCCTTGATTACAGCCGAGTTGTTTTGCAAGCTCACAACTCAAAACTTGTTGTTTCACTGGGATCACAACGAACCCAGCTGGTTTTTCGGGCTCACCAGCACACAACCCAAAACACAAGCTGTCCTTAGCTTGTCCTGAGGTATAGTACCTCCACTAATTCAATCCCTTGATTGAACTAGCAAATAATAATAAAAATGAAGTTTACAACACAAGATAGCTCCTTAAATGAGCAAATATTCAATTTAAATAGACAAGGTTAGAAAAGCCTGATTGAAGCTCGTTGAATGTGTGCTTTTCTTCTTTTCCTCTTTTCTCTTGAAGGATTGAATCGAGCCTCAGCTCAGATTCTTCACAGCAAGCTCGGATGAGAAGATGAGGATTTGGGGATTTTTGCTCTCTTTCTTCTTGGGGTGGAAATCTCCTTGATTTTCTCTTGAAAAGCTTTTGGATCTCTCCTTTGGACTCTTTGAGATTGATGGATTTGCTCTTTGAGTTTTTCCTCTATGTTTTCTTCCTTGAGATCTTTCGGATTTTTTTTTTGTCTGTCTCTTTTCTCTTTCTCTTTTTCTTCTTTTTTCCTTTTTATAAATCTCTTAATCCAGGTTTAGGTGGGTAAACTAGCCGTTGGAGATGTTTGATTCTTCTACACAAAGAAAATAGCCGTTAGAGGTTAGGTGAGAAGAAATCTTACCGTTGGAGTCCGTTCTGACAGATAAAAAGTTCGTTCCTAAAAGGTTGAGTTGGCTCAACTTTTCATGTGTCGGCTCCATGATGAGTATCCAAAAATAGAAAGTAAAAGTTCGTTGAGGAGTCGGCTCCAAAAAAGTTGAGTGTCGGCTCGCCACTTTGGGTGTCGACTCCGGAATCCATAAGGTGTCAGCTCCAGAAATGGTCAAAATAACACACTCTCTGTTCTCAGGTTAAAGTTGGCTCCAGAGACGGTAAGTGTCGGCTCCCGAAATCTAGGTGTTGGCTCCGAAAACTTGGTGTCGACTCCGAAGCTAAAACAGAATATGCTTTTTGGTGTCTCAGGTTGGAGTCGGCTCCGAAACTCTGGGTGTCGACTTCAGACCGAGCCAAAAATCAGAAAAACATCTGATCCGCCATGGGATCGCTCCAGACCATCTAGGTGTCGACTTCAGGCTCTGAATTTTAAAAAAATACTTCTGGCATTTGATTCAAAACAAGTTTCTTTATACATTTTGATTGATCAAATATTTTTAATGCCTGAAACCCTTGTTAAATCTATTAGAAACATAATGGATATACTCATGTCATTTATTAATCATCAAAATCAATAATTGGGTCAACAATTTCTCCCTTTTTGATGATTATAAAAATATTGAGTATATGCATGATTTAAATAATAAGGTTTTCAAATCAAATTTCTCAAATATTTATCCCTTACAGATAAGCTCCCCTAAATGAGGTAGCTCCGCTTATGATACTCAATTTAATATCTATTCTTCCTTTTGAACAGAAAACTTTTAATGTTTGATACCAATTAATCAGTCATATCAAATTTAACATGTATTCTCCCTTTCGATACATATATGACAATTGCTTTTCCCTATATGCAATAAATTAGATGCCAAATTAAGCTTATTTGTTCCAATGCATCTATAAATGCTAATTACTTTTCCTTTTTGTAACTTTCAATGCATCTATAAATGCTAATTACTTTTCCTTTTTGTAACTTTCAATGTATATACGATTAGCAATTACTTCTCCCCCTTTTTTGTAATCAACAAAAAGGATACAAAGCTTGAAGTAAAATAACAAAGTTGATAGATGCTTCAAAGATCAAATAACATTCATTAAGTTTCAAAGAAGTTCATTACACTATAATGTCAAACATTACATTAGATTACAAAAAAAAGGCTTCATTACATCAAAATAACATTAAAGATTTTCATTATAACATAATCAAATATTAGTTCTAAGAAGTCTTTGCAAATCTTCTATAATTTTTTCCATCCCATCACTTTGAGTCCTAACAAATTCCTTTAGTCTTCTATCAACAAATGCACATGCAGTCATAATCTTGTCCTCAAGCTCAGCATTACATTTGGAGTAAGTCTCTGAATCTCCACCAATATCTTTAAGTTTTTCAAAAATATTCTTGATATCATTCCTTAAAGATTCCGTGGAGGCCAATTCGATAATCCAAAGAGTAATACAATTCTCTTAAGTTCATCAAACTGTTATCAATCTCTGTTTTCATTTTTTCTTTGTGAGCGGCAAATAAACTTTTGAGTTGCTCTAACTGAATATCTGAAAATCCAATAGATGACACAGGTGGCGGTACAGGAGCTGGAGCAGGAGCTGGAGGTGGAAGATCTGTTAGGCTCTGGTGAAGGATGCCTCACTATGGACCAACCTCAGATGGTGCAGAAGTCCTAATCTCAGCGGCTCTCTCATCCAGATGGCCTTTTCTTTCCCATTGACCATTCACTTTTACGAACCCCATCCTGTGCACAGTAGCCAAGCTATAATAATCTGTGTCTAAGGTTCTTTGATAGCTCATTGTCAGAAATCATAATACCTTGACTTCTAAAAACCATAGTTAAAATCATCCCATAAGGCAAAGAAGATCTCCTTTTGCCCCCGGCCTCAGCCATATACCATATCATCATCCTAGCAAGATTAATCGGCTGACTCGTCAAGACACTGTCCATAACCACAATGTCTCATTCTGAGACATACTCAAAATGACCAGTCTTGGGGAATAAGATCCTACTACAGATGTTGTGTAATAATCTAAGCTCCAAGGGCAACTGATTAGCCCTTACTTCTTCAAATTCAGTTACTTCTCTACCTAACATCCTTGACAATGCATCAGATCTTTCACTGTGAATATCGGCTACAAGCCCAATGACAGGGATGCTCAAAAGATTTCCTAAACTTTGAAATGTAAGATGAACTCTCTTCCTCTTACAGAACTGATTATCCCACCATCTCCCCTTGATAAATTAAAGTAAAATTCCTTAACTAGGGCTGGATAAGTGGGAACATCCAAAGAACATACCTTGTCCCAACCGAGCTCTTTAATCTGTCTTCCAATAGAAAAGCCCTCAGTCTCAAAGAAATCAAAATCCACTTTCCTTCCCATAGTAATCATACGCCCCGCAAGGGTATCTACCTGAGGAGAGGAGTGGCTAGGGTTATCTGAATGGGTTGAAGATGAATCATCGCTTGGGGACGGCTCACGGACGGGACGCCGAGTTGTACGCTTCCGGGTGGTTATGGGAGCACCAAGGACCAATCCCCTATACTTAGGTGCCATAGAAATCTTAGGGAATGGTTGATTTGAGGGAGTTTAGGCTTTGGAAGGTTTGGAGAGGTTGTGGATAATGTTTGGAAATGATTGGAAATGAGAAGGTGTCGACTCTGTCCTAATAAAATCAATTTGGGGCTATCAATATCGACTCCCGCAAAATCGGGTGTCGACTCCAAGTCGCTAACACAGTTAGCGCTCGAACTGGAGTCGGCTCCGCTTAATCGGGTGTCGGCTCCAAGGTCCCAGACAGAGAGCGACACAGACAAGGTGTCGACTCCACAAATTGAGGTGTCGACTCCACAGACAGTTTCAGAGAAAAATAACAGAGTTTCAGACATCCTAAACTAGTCGAAATAAACTTAATAAATTTTGATAAAATCTTTGGAATATGATGAATTAAATTACTCAAATGTCTAGATAAATTATCCTTAAAATCATGAGAGAAATCTCAAGAAATTGATGGAAATTTAGATAAACCTTCCTTAAGAGTTTCAAAATCATTCCAAAGGATCACAAATTCCTAATTCACCTCTAAGATAACAGAATCTCTCTTCACTCAAAGCTTTTGTAAATATGTCAGCTAATTGTTCTTCAGTACTAACATAGTCAAGACAAATTTCACCATTAGCTACATGTTCTCTAATGAAGTGATATCTAATTTTAATGTGTTTAGTTCTTGAACGTTGGATTGGATTCTTAGTTAAATTGATTGCACTTGTATTATCACATCTAATAGAGTTTTATCAAGTGTTATGCCATAATCTTCAAGTTGTCGCTTAATCCAAAGGATTTGAGCACAGCAACTTTCAGCTGCAACATATTCTGCTTCAGCAGTAGATAATGCAACCGAATTTTACTTTTTGCTAAACCAAGAGATTAAGTTACTTCCTAAGAATTGACATGCACCACTTGTACTTTTTCTATCTAGTTTGCATCAGAATATGCAATTAAGTTCAGTGTTGAGTCTGTAGAATACCATAATCCTACATTTTTAGTTCCACTTAGATATCTTAAGATTCTTTTCACAGCAATTAAGTGAGATTTTTAGGTTTTGATTGAAATCTAGCATATAGACAAACAACAAACATGATATCAGGTCTACTTGCAGTTAAGTAAAGTAGAGATCCGATCATATATCTATAGTATTTTTGATCTACTTTCTTACCGTCTTCATCTTTGTCTAATTTGCATGAAGGACTCATAGGTGTTCCAAGGGGTTTGATTGATTCCATTCCAAACTTCTTGAGAATTTCCTTTGTATACTTTGTTTGGTTAATGAAAATCCCTTCTTTGCTTTGCTTGATTTGAAGTCCTAGGAAAAAGTTGAGTTCTCCCATCATGCTCATTTCAAATTCACCCTGCATTAACTTAGCAAACTCTTGACACAAGAAATTGTTAGTAGCACCGAATACAATATCATCTACATATATTTGTACTACTAATAAATCTTTGTCTTTTCTTTTCAAAAATAAAGTTTTATCTACATTTCCTCTAGTGAAATCATTTTCAATAGAAATTTGCTTAACCTATCATACCAAGCTCTAGGTGCTTGTTTTAAACCATATAGTGCTTTGTGCAATTTAAAAACATGATTTGAAAATTCATGATCTTTAAAACCAGGTGGTTGTTCCACAAAAACTTCCTCATTTATAAAACCATTTAAAAATGCATGTTTAACATCCATTTGAAATAAATTTATGTTCATATGACATGCAAATGCAAGTAGTAATCCAATTGCTTCTAATCTAGCTATAGGTGCAAAAGTTTCATCAAAATCAATTCTTCTTCTTGATTATATCCTTTTGCAACTAATCTAGCTTTATTTTTAATACCATGCCATTTTCATCCAATTTATTTCTAAATACCATTTAGATCCTATGACTGAATGATCTTTAGGTCTATCAACTAAGGACCATACATTATTCCTAGTAAATTGATTTAATTCTTCTTGCATAGCTAGCATCCAATTACTATCTTTTTCGGCTTCTTCAATAGTTTTTGATTCAATTTGAGATACAAATGCAAGATGACTATTGACATTCTCATAGATGACCTAGTTCTTACTCCTTGAGATGGATCACCTATAATCAATTCCTTTGGATGACCATAGCATATCTCCAATCTCTAGAAGATCTACCTCATTATAATTAGTATCAATAACATCAATCCTAGATGAATCATCATCTTTAGCTTCTTGTTCATAATCTGAATATACATCTATATTTAATTTTTCAATGTCTCTTTCTAATATGTTTGTATCTTCCTCATCATCAATCTTTTCTGAACTTGATGCTAAAAATTCATCAAAAACTACATGAATAGATTCTTCCACAATTAATGATTTCTTGTTAAATACTCTATAGGCTTTACTAGTTATAGAATACCTAAGAATATGCCTTCATCATATTTTGCATCAAATTTTTCAAGATTATTTTTACCATTATTATAAATAAAACATTTACAGCCAAATGTATGAAAATAACTAATGTTTGGTTTTCTATTATTCCATAATTCATAAGGAGTTTTCTTAAGAATTGGCCTAACTAAGGCTCTATTAAGAATGTAACATGCTGTGTTTATAGCTTCCGCCCAAAAGTATTTTGGTAGTTGGCTTTCGTATAGCATGGTACGGGCCATATCTTCTAAAATTCTATTTTTTTTTCTACAACTCCATTTTGTTGTGGTGTCTAGGTGCGAAAAAATTATGATGAATGTCATGTTCAATGCAGAATTTTTTAAACAAATGATTTTTAAATTCTGTGCCATGATCACTTCTAAGAGACACTATGGTGTATTTTTCTCATTAGTGACTTTCTTGAAAAACTTCAGAAATATTGAGAAAGTCTCATCCTTATGAGCCAAAAATAATACCCAAGTGTATCTAGAATAATCATCTACTATCACAAGACCATATTTCTTTCCTTCTAGACTAGTAGTTCTAGTAGGTCCAAAAAGGTCCATGTGAAGTAGCTCCAGTGGCCTAGAAGTAGAAATAACATTTTTAGATTTGAATGAATTTCTTGTTTGTTTTCCAAATTGACATGCATCACAAATTCTGTTATTTTCAAAATCTAACTTTGGAATCCCTTAAACTACATTCATTCTTATCAATTTTGAAATTAAGTGTGTGCTTGCATGACCTAGTCTACGATGCCACAACCAACTAATCTCATTTACATTAGCATTATTAGCAACTAAGCAATGATTACCAGTAGACAAATTGTCTAAATCAATTAAGTATATATTGCCATTTCTATTACCAACAAATATAATGCTATTGTCAATGGAATTAGTGACAGTGCATAGAAGCTTCAAATGAAACTTTGAAACCTCTATCGCACAATTGGCTAATACTAATTAAGTTATGCTTTAAACCATCTACATACAGAACATTCTCGATGAAGTAGAGGGAGTTATCTAATTTTACCAAATCCCATAACCTGGCCTTTACCATTATCTCCAAAAGTGACAACTCCTCTTTCTTTATCTTCAAGGGTGATGAATTGATCCTTGTCACCCATCATGTATCTTGAGCAGCCGCTATCAAGATACCATTTTTGTTTTGATCTTTTGGCCGCAAGACACTCCTCATCATCCTCATTTGCCATAAGATAGATGTTTGCAACTTCCTTTTATTTCTCCACGGAAGAGGATTCATCGCTGTCGCTCCATGTTGCAATGTATGCCTTTTTCTTCTTCTTGTAGGTCTTTTTTAGTTGAGGACAATCATATCTAAAGTGCCTCGGTTTCTTACATTCATAGCAAATTAGGGGGTCTTTCTCTTTGTCTTTGTCCTTGTCTTTTCTTTTTTTTTTCCTTCCATCTTAATTCCATATTTCCTTCTTATGAAAGGGTTTCCTTCTTTGCATAAATTTCTTGAACTTTCTAGCAAGAAGAGCTGTCTCATCATCATCTTCATCCTCACTGCTGCTTTCCTCAATTTCTGCAGCTTTAAGAGCAATAGTTTTCTTCTTTTTAACTTCTTCCTCTTGTGCTGCTTCATGGTTAACTTCATGGGTCATTAGTGATCCAAGTAGCTCCTCCAAAGGTAAAGTGTTGAGGTCCTTGGCTTCTTGGATTGCAGTTACCTTTGCTTCCCATGTCCTTGGAAGAGACCTAAGAATTTATGAACCAATTCAGAGTTAGTGTAGGTCTTGCCAAGACTTTTTAGACCATTTACAATATCAGTAAATCTAGTATACATGCATGTGATAGTTTCATTTTGTTCCATGCTAAACAATTCATACTTGTGCACTAGAATATTAATTTTAGATTCTTTAACTTGATTAGTACCCTCATGGGTAACTTCTAATCTATCCCAAATTTCTTTTGCGGAAATACATGTAGAAATTCTATTAAACTCATTAGCATCTAAAGCACAATATAAAACATTCATGGCTTTTGCATTGAGCTGAGCCATTTTCCTATCATTCTCATTCCAATCCCTTTCGGGTTTAGGAACTATTGAACCATCTAAGTGTGTGGGTGTGCTAGGTCCATTAGTGATTACACTCCAAAGTTCATAATCTAAAGCTTGAATAAAAATTCTCATTCTAGCTTTCCAATAAGAATAATTTGAACCATTAAACAAAGGAGGTCTATTAGTAGAATGACCTTCAGCAAATGAAGATCCAGCTTGAGCTGCCATTTGGATCTTTAGCTCTTGATCGTTGGATCAAACAAATGAGCACTAGCTCTGATACCAATTGTTGGCCCAGATGGCAACCCAAGAGGGGGGGGTGAATTGGGTTCTTTAAAAATTTAAATTCTTTTAAAATGAATGATGAAAGTATGCAAGTGAATGGAGTTAATAAGCTAAGCACAATTAAAGATAGAGAGAGAGAAATCAAACACGACAAACACAAAGATTTTATAGTGGTTCGGTGTATCCAACACCTACGTCCACTCCCAAGTAGCACTTGGGTCCACACTATAATCACTTGATTACAGCCGAGTTGTTTTACAAGCTCACAACTCAAAACTTGTTGTTTCCCGGGATCACAATGAACCCAGCTGGTTTTTCGGGCTCACCAGCACAAAACCCAAAACACAAGCTATCCTTAGCTTGTCCGAGGTATACTACCTCCACTAATTCAATCCCTTGATTGAACTAGCAAACAATAATAAAAATAGAGTTTACAATACAGACAGCTCCTTAAATGAGCAAATATGCAATTAAATAAACAAGGTTAGAAAAGCCTGATTGAAGCTTTGAATGTGTGCTTTTCTTCTTTTCTCTTTTCTCTTGAAAGATTGAATCGGGCCTCAGCTCAGATTCTTCACAAAGTTCAGTTGAGAAGTTGAGGATTTAGGGCTTTTGCTTCTTTCTTCTTTGGAAATCTCCTTGATTTTTCTTGAAAAGCTTTTGGATTTCTCTTTGGACTCTTTGGATTGATGGATTTGCTCTGAGTCTTTTCTCTTGATTTCTTCCTTGAGATTTTTGGATTTTTTTTCTGTCTCTTTTCTCTTCTCTTTTTTCTTTTTTCCTTTTTATAGATCTCTTAATCCAGTTTTAGGTGGGAAATATAGCCGTTGGAGATGTTTGGATTCTTCTACACACAAAGAAAATAGCCGTTAGAGGTTAGGTAAAAAAATCTTACCGTTGGAGTCCGTTCTGACAATAAAAATCCGTTCCTGACAGGTTGGAGTCGGCTCCAA